>LOEQ01000428.1:24144-49105 GCA_001685075.1 Bramus lutescens | reverse complement strand
GCCTTGGAGAGGAGAGTCATGGCGTCTGCCTGACTCGGCTTTCTTTCTCCCAGCCTTCTGTTCTGTCTACTCCACCCAGTTAAGGGCTGGCCTATCAAAGGCCCAAGGCAGTTTCTTTATTAACCAGTGAAAGTAACACATGGACAGATGACCCTCCTACATCAGACCAGGCTGGTACTGAACTCAGATCCGCCTGCCTCTGCCTCCCAAGTGTACTACCACTGCCCGGCAAACATTTACCTTCTTAGTTAGGAGTAGAAAACCCTCTCAGGCTTACTCCCTTTGATCTGGAAGACTATTAGCAGTGCAGTTCTTTGAGTAACTCCAGCTTTTTTTCCTCTCAGTGCACTATTACCTTGCTCATGCTGAGTAAGCTCTATCACCTATCACTGAACTGCTCTCCAGCACTGGCTGTTTTGAGACAGGGTTTGTTTTTGTAGCCCAGGCTGACCTTGAACTGAAGAGCCTCCTGCACAACCTGAATGTCTGGACGAGAAGCGTAAGTCATCCTCCCTGGCTCCACTTCAGCTTCTTTAAAAAATACTATTTTTACTTGATATGTTTGAGTGTTTTGCCTGCATNTATATATATGCATTGCATGTGTGCCTGGTTCTGGCGAAGACCAGAAAGGAACTAAATTATTCCTGGAACTTGAATTAATAGGCAGATATAAGCCACCATGTAGCTTAAGTACTGAGCCATCTTTACAGTTCCACTTCAGCTTCATGATCAAGAGATGAGATGATGGTTATGTTTTCTGGGATCAACAAAAGAATTGGTTCAAAAAGGAATCATGATCTTTTTCTTAAATATTTCAAAAGCCCTTTTTAGGAAAGTACAATATGCAGACATGAAACAACTGTGATGCAATATAGTCAGATAATGTAACTGTCCAATAACCGCAAGTGGTGAGGGAATAGCAGGGAAACAGTGATCTCCGCAGCATGGGGACTGAGAAAAGAAGCTGTTTAAGTGGTCAGAAGTTGGGTGTGGTAGCACACACCTATAATTCCAGTACTTGGGGAGTGGATGTGAAATGATGGCGAGACTGAATCAATAGTGTGTAAGGGGGTTACTCTGGACTCCTGGGAAGGGCTCACTGTCATCTGGCTGTTGTGTAGTTACCATTAAGTATTAACTGAACCACTTACTGAGATCACAGCAGGGAAGTCTGCCCAGGAAAGAATTTATGTTCTAATACTTTGTTGCTCAGGAAGTTTGATCTCTGGACCAACAGCATTGGCATTACCTGAGAACATGTTAGACATAGAGTGGAGCATGCTCACATTCCGGGCTACTGGAAAGACTGAGGCAAGATTGCAAGTTGCGGCCAACTTGGACAATTTAGCAAAATTCTACGAAAAGTCAGGCTCGGGTCTTTATTTTTATTTTTTGTTTATTTATTTATTTTGTTTTTGGGTTTTGGGTTTTTTTGGTTTTGTTTGGTTTTGTTTTATTTTGAGACAGGGTTTCTCTGTAGCTTTGGAGCCTATCCTGGAACTAGCTCTTGTAGACCAGGATGGACTCAAACTCACAGAGATCTACTTGCCTCTGCCTCCCCAGTGCTGGGATTAAAAGCGTGTGCCAACACCGCCCGGCTATTTTTAATTTAATTTATTTTAGGTTATGAAAGGGATTAAATGGAAGGGCTACCAAGCATCCTACCACTGAGCCACCCCAGCCCAACTGGTTTTCTAGTCTACTTTTGAATTTAGGAACCTCTTAACAGAAGTTCTGATCCACTGGGAATGATAGGTGTGTGTTCCTCACTTCCTCTGTGTCTATGCTTGCTTTTTTCTTCTGGATGGATATTTATGGAGGGACTTTTAGTTGAATCTTGGTTTTCCTGCTGTAAGTACAAAGCTCTCATAACTTGTTCTGGAAGCACTTTACTCATGCAGTATTTAATGAGAATGATTATTGAGTAGTAATCACTAGTAATAAACTTCTGCATTACAAATTAATGAATTAGCTATCTCTTTTGGCTTTAGACAGTGTGAATTCTTGAAAAAAGAGTTGGGTTGATTTAGGTTAAGGAAAATATAGTCAAATAAGTTAGACATGATCAGTTTAGTGATTCATTTTTTGTTTTTTTCTTACCACAGACCATCTGTGTGGTTTGATCTTCGTTTGATGATCAAATACCCAATCCTCTTGCTGTCGCCTCACTATCCTTGCCATGTTTCTGCTTATTGGGCAGTACTACCACCAAGTCCTTAAGATTGACTGATAGTTCACAGACCATAGGTTGACAATTTCTAATGCAGTTGTACTTAAAAGGTGCATAGGTGTTGGCCAAGGGCAGTCAGCATGTGTTATCCTTCCATTAGCTACTTGACAAGAATCATGTTATTCATCTATGTGTCTGTCTGTCTGTCTATCTATTTATCTACCTATCTATCTATTATTGGGGGGGTGATGTGAAGGTCAGAGGACAACTATATAGAGTCAGCTTTCTCTTTCTTTATGTCAGTTCTGTGAAATGAACTCAGGTTGTTTAGACTTGTGTCAAGTGGTAAACAGCCTTTCCCACTGAGCTAATCTTGCTGGTCCCAACGTTTTGTTTTGTTTTTTAAATATTTTGACATTAAGCAGAGAGAGGCTAAATATTGCCGAATTTGCGTTCATGTTGTAATACAAAATACCTTATTTTTGCATGTGTACAATTTTTAAAACATTTATATCATAGCTCTCATGTCAGTTACTTTTGCATTGCTGTGACATAACTTTGGGGAGGTAGGATTCATTTTGACCGTTGGCTGTTCTATTACTTTGGGTATGAGGGGAGAGTGAACAGCTTCTGTAATGAGATGGTATAAAGGAAGCTGTTTGCCTCATGGCAGACAGGAAGCAGAAAAGGGAATGGGAAGGAGTGACCTATTGCCACATGTCTCTTAGCCCCATCTCCTGAAGTTTCCACCACCTCCCAAAATAGGAACACCAGCTGAGACTAAGCATTTATCATAAGCCTATAGGGGCATTTCATATTCAAGCCATAAGAGTTACTTTCAGAAATGGAATTTCTGTTAAGTTAGACATACAAGGAAACCAAAGTATTTAACTGTATGAGACAGACTTGAGTCTGGAATCTTATTATAAACACTTCCTCACTACTTGACCCAGGGATATTTTTGTTTTGTGGTGCTGGAGATTCATGGCAGGGCCTTGTGCTAATGAGGTAAGCATTTTCCAGCTGAAATGTAGCTCCAACCTGTGAATGAATGATAACGGAATGATTTGGGCCTTTTCTGATTGAGTGCTTACCATCCCAGGCAAATGGATAAATGTGTTTATTGTAAACTGAACTTGAGATCTGCCTGGGCACACTGCTTTGATTGGCTCACAATAGCATCCATGTTTATAGGCTATGTCTAGTTTATTTAGTTGTGAGTATGCCCTTCACTTAGGGTAGATATTTTATTTCCTAGGAGAGTTAAGATGCTTCTTTCAGAATCTCCTGTTTCAGCAAAGACATTGTACACTGCCCAGGCTAATATCTAACTCTATTGGCATGTGCCACCACCATTCCTGACTTTTCCTGAAAGTTTTAAGTAAAATAGCAGGCCTCCATTATTCTGAGTCTGTGTACATGAAACTATCTGTGTAACCATCTCAGTAATAATCAAGTAGTTTTTGGCTACTGGAGGAGGCATTCATTTAAATAATTAAGGTTTTTAAAATCTCCACAGCAATGAAAACAGTGTTAGGAAAGTTCAAAGAATATCAGGAAGCAGGGTCATAAGGCTTCAAAACAGGTATAAGAAGTTGTTTTTTTAATGCCAAATGTGATGGAACATACCTTTGATCCTAGCATTCATGAGGTAGAGGCTAGTAGATCTCTGAGAATTTGAGACCAACCAAGGTTACATTAGTGAGACCCTGTCGTTAAAAAAAAAAAAGTAAAGAAAGTTGGTTTTTAAAGGGGTTTCCATGAAGAAATGGCAGAATGATATTCTCTATGCAGAGAAGACTGATCTAGGGAAAGAATAAGGCATTTTAGGAGAGTTCAGAACTTGGGAGAGGAAAAATAAATACCTCTTATTTTTTGAAACTCTGTTGCTAAATTTAGAGCTAGCTGGTTTGACTAGACTAGCTAACCAGCAAGCCCAAGGGATCCTCCTGTCTCCACCTGCCCAATGCTGGGATTATACGCGTGTCACGTGTGCAGCTTATCTGCTTTTGTGAGTCCAACTCAGGGCCTCATGCTTGAACTTTATGTGTTTACTGACTGAGCCATGTCTCCAGTCAAATTTTTATAAAAGACAGTATCTAATTCAACAAATACTTCCTGTTTACAACCTAGATTAAACAAATTACGAATTGTATTTCTTTGGAGAGTATGGGGGTCTTGTTGTCCAGCCTGGTTGTGACTTGATGTGTCATTGAGGATAACCTTGAACTTCTAACACTCCTATCTCTAATTTCTGACTGTTGGTGCACCACCAACAGTTTCATACAGTACTGGGTTTCAAACCCAGGGCTGTGAGCATGCTAGGCAAGCACTCTACCAACTGAACTACATCCTCATCTCTTTGTATTTCTTTTGTATGGCTTGCATTTTTTCCCCTTTTCATTTAACTGTATGAAAGTAAGCAAGACATTATGGCACTCCTAATATGCACCTCAATAAAGTTCCTGCCATGGTACTATGATCACACCTAAAACTTGGAACTATTTATTTTTGTGTTTTCCAAGGTCTAGTCCATAATTAGACTCTCCAATTTCTCTCCAAATACTTACATATAATTTTTGTTTCTCAAAATTGGGTACTGTTGGTATTTAGGCATTGCCTATGATTTTTCTCTTCAGTCTTTTTTAAATCTAGAAGCGCCGTGTCGTCCCCCCGGGCCCTTATGGCTTTGACTTCTTTTTAACCCCCTTTGAACTCTAGACAGGATTTCTCTGTGTTCTTGGCTGCCCTGGAACTCACTTTGTAGACCAGACTGGCCTCGAATTCACAGAGATCTGCCTACCTCTGCCTTCTCAGTGCTAGGATTAAAGGTGTGCACCACTATGTCTGGCAGCATTATCTTTTTTTTAGTCTTACAAATGGGCCACAGTCTGGAATTCTCTGTGACTCTGGTTTTCATTTTCTTGTGCTCTAGGTTCTGTAATTTTCCTTAATGTGGAAATTAGGTAGATCTGATTTTGATAGAGGATTTTTTTTTTTTTTTGGTTTTTTGAGACAGGGTTTCTCTGGCTTTGGAGCCTGACCTGGAACTAGCTCTTGTAGACCAGGCTGGCCTTGAACTCACAGAGATCCGCCTACTTCTGCCTCCCAAGTGCTGGGATTACAGGCGTGTGCCACCACCACCTGGCTTTTTAATATTGTTAATGATTAATAAAATCTTGAAGTTAGGTAGATCTAATTTTAACAGAAGATGATTATAATGTACTCAGGCTATAGTGGATTCACATTCTTCCCATTTTGTCTGTTGTCTTCAACATTAGGATAATTTGCATTATTGACCGAGTCTGAGCCCTTATCTCTTACCAGCTTCGCAGGTTCCATTCACTACTTACAGTGGTGTACTTACTTCTACTCCTTTGAAAAAAATAATTTATTGTAATTACTTTTTCATATTGCTTCTCTTAGAACGTAAGCTGCACTTGACAGAGAATTTAGTTCTTTGTTTTTAAGACTCTAGTACATTGTATGGTACACATCTTTTTTTTTTTATAATGGTGTTAGAAAGAAAGTGATAGTTCCTTAAAGACCTTAGTTGGTTCTAGAACAGGAGCTTTGTTTAATAGGACCATCTAGTGTAGTGAAGGCCCCTGAGAACAAATCCACTTACCCTTTCCTCTCATTATGACTGAAGGTGAATCACTTGACTTCCCAACTCCCAGGGTTTTTAGCATGTTGGATAATATCAGTAAATTAAAACAATTTCTTTGACAATGGCCCTTTCTTTTTAGATGTATGTCACGTTTAACGTATTAGTTGTTAACTTTCATGCCAGGCTCAGCATTTAATTTCCTGTTATTCTAGTTTTATAGTCAGTAAATTCTTCATTCACAAAAGGTAAAAAGAAATGATTTAGTTTCATATAAAGTTTAGATCACTCTCACTATGAGATGTATTCAACAGTTGAAATATATGTGGCAGATCATACAGCATCTTGTTTTCCCTGAGCACTGTTTTTCTTGCAGTGTTGGTGCAAGCATAGACTGAGCAGGTGCCTCCGAGCTTTTGGTGGCATTTTGATGGAATTTAGATGCTCAAGTGCTGTGTTAGTAGTGTGCTCCCTTGTACAGCCTTACATGTGTGGGTAATTATGTACCACGTTATGGAGAAGTCATTATAATCAGGAGCATATTCGCAAAGTTCCCTAAGTTTCACATGTGCAGAGATAAAAGAAGCCTTCATTCCAGCGTCTGCACAAAGAGTCTGAAGCAGAAGCTGCCCACCTCATGGTGGCTTTTTGTTTGAAATTTGACTTTGTGGAACTTTGTACTGCAGCCCTGGAGAGACAGAGGCAGGCAGGCAGATCTCTGAGTTCCATAGAGGCGGGTCTACATAGAAAGACCTTGTCTCAAAAAAAAAAAGGAACAATCTTGCAGGCCATGTTGAGGAGCTCTCACGAGGCTTTTGTTGTTGTTGCCATTCCCTTGCATTCTTTGGAGTCAGTTTTAAAAATCAGAACAAGATCTTGGAAAAAAATTTCACATAATTTCAGTTTTTCTTTATTCTGAGGTTGATATATATAATTAATAAGTTGGATGTTTTATTATATGTTCAGAGTCTCTTAGAATGACTGAATAGTAGTAGGTCAGTTAAGTTTACTCAATTTAGAGAAACATGCTACCCTAATAAGACTGATATTGAGCAAACAAAGGAAAGACTAACACATTAAAATTAGCCATGAGTGGCTGTACCATTAAACACAGTCTTCTTACAGATTCTGGAAGCTTCTTTACTCCTTTTTCACCCCTGCCCTCAGTTCACTTTCCCCAGGACTTTTGTGAGCAGATAAGGAACAAGTTTTCAGACCTCCTTTCTCTTCCAGAGCAACTTTGGCTTTGTAATGTATTTCGTAAAGTGCAGTTACTTCATTATTCATAGTGTGAACTGGAATGCAACTTGACACTAGAAGACTTATTCTCTCTTCCTCTTCCCTGGCTTCGCTCTTCTCAGATGTAAAGTTTTCTAGTTCTTTGCCTATTGAGGAAAACGCTTGTATTACATTTAACCTCAGAAAGTTCAGACAACTTGTACTTCATGGAAAGGTCCTGATGGATTAGAGGCCTATGACAGATTTGTCTATAGCATAGAGGAGAGAAACCAGAGCTAGAAATGTAGCTCAGAGGTAGAGTGCTTACTTAGTATGCTTAAGACCCTGGGTTTAATTCTTAGCACTGAGGACAGAATCAGATGCAATTCCAGAGGTTTTATGGCTGCCATGTTTGCTAAAACCCAGCCATGACTTCTGAAGAGTGGGTAAGACTTCAGTGAAACAAAGGAATGTCAGAGGTATGTCATTGAGATCTCCACCTTCTTATGAGTAAGGAATGGCTTTTTCTTCTCAAGACATTTGTCATTTTACTTGGAATAGAAATGATGTGGTGCCTTGTTTCCCATTCATTTTAGGTTTTTGTTTTGTTTTGTTTTTGTTGTTGTTTTGAAGCAGGCTACTCACTAAGTAGCCTTTGTTGTCTTGGAACTCACTGTAATACATATCAGACTGGCCCAAAACTCATAGAGATCACCTGCCTCTACCTCAAGAGTGCTGGAACAAAGGGGTGCATACCAACATACCTGGTTTTGGTGTTCTTATCTGGAGGGATGGGGATTTGAAACAGGGTCTCACTATATAGCCTTAGTTGGCCTAGAACTCAGAGATCTGCCTGCCTATGCCACTGACCACACCCAACCCATTGTCCTTATTACATTTATTTCACTGGGCAGGTATAATTTACTAGCATTCAGAAGGCAGAGGAGAGAAAGATTGAAATTTAAGGCTGACCTAGTTATATAGTTCACTTTAGGTCAGTTATAGCAACATAGCAAGACTGCCTCAAAGCAACAAAAAGCATGTCTCTATGATATATTTTATTTTTTAATTACTTTTTTGTGTTGTGTAGGAGTGTGTGCATGTGTGTTTGTGTGTGTGTATTTGTATATCTATGTATGTGTACAAAAACAGCTTGGTAGAATCCATTCCCTCCTACCATGTGAATCCTGGACATTGAACTCAGGTCAACTTGGCAGCAAGTGTCTTTACCCATTTAGCCTTCTTGCTGTCCTCCCCCAATATATTTTAATTGATTTTTAAAAATACTTATTTCAGGGATGTAGTTCAGTTAATAGAGTCCTTACCTAACATGCACAGAGCCTTGTGTAATAGATGTAATAAGGACAATGCACAAAACTGGGTTTTGTGGCGCTGCCTGTAATCCCAGTACTCAGGAGATGAAAACAAGAGGAGACAGAAGTTCAAGATCATCCTAAGCTATATATTGAGTTTGAGCAGCCTGAGCTACATGAGACCTTGTCTCAAAAAATACACTCATTTTCTCCAAGAATCCTAGAATCTCTATAAGATTAGCACTTTGCCCTATTTATTGTTTCCCTCATTTTTTTAGGCTCTAGAAAAGCTGTATTAAGTATATAGGTAAATGTAACAGGTGGACAGTTGTGACTTTATTATTTGGGGAATGAAAAGCCTTCTACTTGGCTTTATTTCATTTGGGTTTTGAAATTATTTTCCTAATTGGCTCTTGAGTTCTTTAGATACTCTCCTCACAGTAATTAAGTCTGGGATAAGTTTGCCCATTTGACGAAGGAAGCAGTGATCTAATTTGCTTAAAGTCTCTCTACTTATTTTATGTTCTGTTTTATATATTATCCTGTCTCCTTAGTAAACCTAGTGATGATTTGACTTGCTTTAACTATGATTAGAAAATTAATTGTACTTGTAGCCCACATAGTTCATTGGAGAGGTGGACTCTAGTTAGCTGCCTTTCAGCCAACTCGGTGCTTATGTTAAATGGAGTAGAAATTCAGCCTTCATATGTACCCTATGCTGAGTATTGTGTAAATAATAATTATGAAAGCACTGTTCAGTAATTTCTGAGGCTGGGGATATACCTTAGGTGGTAGAGTGCTCAGTTACCTTGCTCAAAGCTCTGGGTTTGATTCCCAAAACCTGACCACTGCATAAAATTGGGTGTGGTAGCATATAATGATAATCCCAGCACTGAGGAGATAGGCAGGAGGCCCAGAAGTTCAAAGTCATCCTTGGTTACATCAGGAGCTGGAGGCCAGCCCAGGATACATGAGACTCTATTTTTAAGAACAGTTCTCTGAATTTTTATATATTCCATATATTACATATTCACAGACATTTTATGGGTACTGGAGATGGGCAGAATCAGGGTAAGTTCTCTTTTGGGAATGGTCTTTTGACATTCTTTACTAAAAAGTCATTTAACTTAGGGAACAGAGCTGTTTTTTCCCCCATTACGTAATTTATTGATGCAGTGCTGGGAATTCAGCTGTGGCCTCATGTGTGCTTGTCAACTGCTTTACAATGAGCTACATCCCTGACTTCACTTATTTATTTATTTTGGGTTTTTTGAGGTAGGATCTTGTTTGTAGTTCAGGATTGCCAAAGTTTGTGTGTCCAGCCTTCTAATCCCTCAGTGCAAGGATAGGGGCACATAAAATCAAGCTTGGCCAGCCCTTTTCATTTTAAGTCACATTCTTTCATGTAAGTAGAGAATTGTTTTAAGGGGAAATGTATACAAATAAGACTATATAATATAACTTAGGATTCATAACACTCTAACATACAGTATGATATTTAGTAATATATGTCACAACTTTTGTACTCTTCTTACTTTAAATCTCCTATCTTGCCTATGATTTGCCCAGCAGATACACATTGCGTTCACCCATAACACACTTAATGATTTATAAGTAGTAGGTACCTGATATGTACTAAGTGAGTGGTTCTTACTGAAGTTATTATTAATACATGCCTTTTTATTGCTTTCTGATATAATTAACAAATATGTGAGATGTGCATTTTGATTTTTCATGTGCAGTCTCTTTTTTTTAAGTTTGACTCTAAGAAAGATTGATTTCTATTGCCATCTTATAGGGGAGGAAACTAAGGCATGGAGAAATTTTGATCTGAAAAAGGAATAATAACATGAATATCTCACATTGTCAGATAAAAGTACCTTGAGCTGCCTGACCTAGCCCCTGGAGCCCCACGTAGTCCAGTTATAAGTTCTGCTTTCTTTTGTCTAAGTGTTCTTCCTATATATGGTGGGAATTGGGTTGTCTTTGTTGCTTACAGCAGAAGTATGAGCTTTTTCCTTTGTCACAATTTACAGTTGAAGTTAATAAGATATTGATTTTAATGACTCTTCTGCTTAGTGTCAGTAGTGGACAGTTGTCTTTAATCTTAAAAAACTTATCTTCCTAAGGTAGACACTTTGAACTGGGACTGGTGAGATGGCTCAGCAGGTAAAGGCACTTTCTGCTAAACTTATGACTTGTATTTGATCCGTGAGACCCATGTGGTAGAAGGAGAGAACTGACTCCCTCAAGTTGTCCCACGAGCTTCACATACAACTTGTAGCATGCCCCTCTCTTTTAAAGAATAATTTAATTGATACAATTTATAAAATAAAATTTGAACTGAGCAGGCATAGTGGTACATGACTATAATCACAGTGCTTGAGTGTGGCAGGAGCAGGAGTTTGAGGCCAGCTTTGTTACATAGTTTGAGGCTAACCTGGGCTACATGAGACTCCATTAAAAAAATTAATTTTGAACTGAGATCCTAAGTATATAACTGGATCATATAGAAAGCAGTTCTAATCTTCATCTGCTTTATTCAAGTATTTTTCGTACCATGTCTGCCTTCTGCTGTCACACATAGAATGTTTCCAACTTAAAACTCAATTGATTCAAGTTTGTCTTGAACTGTTGAAGGTGTATAAATTTACTTAGAACCTTAAAGTATTGTTTAGTCCTTAAGGCTTTATTTAATCTGAAGAAAGTCTTCAAGACTGACTTAAGTCTCTTTTCATAGAGCAGTAAGATCTCAGGAAGTGGTTTTGTCCTAAGGGAGAAGTGGGAGGAGATGTGCTGGGAGCCTCTGCACCACCCCTGGGCATCTGGATGTTAGGAACTGCCTTCTGATGTCACAGCTGACAAAGAGCAGGGTTATCCTGCTTAATGGAGTTTCTCGCGTAGGAGTAGGAGCACAGAGGTCCCTATTGATTCTGTGATGTCATAGCTTGTGCTCTATATGCCAGTAACCAATTAGTTTAGTTTCTGCCTGGACCAGTTGCCTGGAAATTTTTTATTTATTTATGTTTTCTTTTTGAGACAGGGGTCTCATGTATCTCACATTGGCCTAGAACTCATGCTGTTGCTGAAGATGATCTTGAACTCCTTGATCATCCTGTCCTTACTTCCCAAGCTGGGTTTATAAAACTGTGCCATGCCTAGAGGCTACCCTGGTCTATTTCTACACAGGTTTATTTCACCTGATACTCATTAGAAAGTTTGTAAGTGTCTGGTTATTATTGTATAGGCCAATTGGATAATCTCTGCTGCAGATCTGGTTTTTCCTCTTGTTTTTGTAGTGGTTGCATCATGCCTCAGGTAGATGACTTCCTCAGTGACTCAGAGCAGGTTTTATACACTTTAAATTTCCCTAATTTTAAAATGTAAAGTTAGTATGTGCCTTGCATGTAACAGAATGTCACAGTGCAAAGGAACCTGAGAAAGAAAAGGAACTGGCTGCTTAGGGCCTTGAATAAGTACCAAGTAAGCAGGTAAGCTCTATCAGGAGCTCTTTGTGGGAAGGTGGCTCATCTCTTAATGGAATGAAATGAAATAGGGACTATTTGGATGGCTCATCAGTTAGCACTGACTACTCTTGCAGGGGAGCTGAGTTCAGTTCCCAGCACCCACATGACAGCTCACAGCTGTAACTACACAGTTATACATCTGTGACTCTACTTCCAGGGAACCCAGTACCTTCTCTGGCCTCCTTGGATACTAGAAATGCATGCAGTACACATACACACATGCAGGTAAACCCTCATAAACATAAAATACAAGTAAATCTTTAAAAAGTGTTTGAAGCTAGGAAACTTCTACACTGGAGCTGGCTGTTGTTAGTGTAGAAAATGGAATTGTATCTGTTTGCTTTCCACATACCAACACTAAAGGTACTGGCAAAAGCTATGCTATAACTTGAATAAGGCAAACAAATAACTGAAAATAACCTTCCTGTAGTATATGATCATCATTCCAAGAAAGAAAATAGAGCAACATAATTTGTACTCCGGTGAAGGTAGACTTTAAAGCTTGGGACAAGAATGAATACTAGAAGTAGTAGATATAGGACATTTTACCACTTATCAGCATACAGGGGAAGATCAATTTTCAGATAAAATATTTAGAAGAGAAAATTAGAACAAAATCCATTTCCTATACAGCGTTCTGATTTAATAATAAGTAGGAAATATAAAGCAGTCAGTAGGTTATTTTTGTAGGAAATTTCAGAATGCTATATATTACAAAATTTTAATTTAATTTTTTCATGTATATAATGTGTGTGTATGGGCATGTATGTACTATAGCACTCATGTGGAGGTCAGAGGATAACTTCATAGCTTCATGGAGCCAGTTCTCTTTCCACCTTTATATGGGTTCTAGAGATTGAGTAGGTTGTCAGGCTTGCATGGCAAGCACTTTACCGGCTGAACTATCTTGCCAGCCTGAGTGCTCTAAATTTTTAATAGGAAAGTATTGATTAATGAGTCTTTGCATTTACTCTTGATATAGCCTAAAAGCTTATTATAATGTTGCTAAATTAAATCAGTACTTGGTAAGATAGTCACATTGAACCACTTATAAGATCATTTTTCTTTTTAGATAAAGAATAATTGAAATTTTGATTCCATATATATAGATACAACATACTATTTATATATAGAGAGAATGCATATGATATAAAATTCCTGTAACCTCTTTCCCTGCTTTATATAAGAACTTAAGGCTAATGTTTTATTGTCATCTTAGGGATTTATTTTATATCTTGGGGGATCTGACACAAAGCCTTCTATTTGCTAAGCAAGCATTCTACCAATGCACTTAGAACCCATTTCAGAAGGACTGACAAGTGAATACAACATCAAGTAAATGTATTTACCTGTGTTTTTGTTAGGACTCTAATGGACATTGGAATTTCATTTGAAACATAGGAAAAGTTCATGTTCAAGAGCTTTGTAAACTTGCAATGTTTATCTTAGGAAACAATTAGAATTTTCTTCCTTGGTGAGCTCAGTACAAGTTCTTGGTAATTGGCATGAGCTGTTTGGACAGCAGTTTGTGGTTAGGTCATTTCTAGGTTCCTGTGCCAACTTTAGCATCAGTTGCTGCCTTTAAAACTTGATGGATCTCTCAGACCTTGCAGATGAATTGATAATGCAGGTTTACTTGGGGAGAGTGAATAGAAGTTATCTAAGTCTATGAAACATTTATTCTCGTAAATTCATTTATACGTGTTTCTGTGAGGCAGCATAATCTGACAAACTGAACTTTGGAACTCTGTTAAATTGAGTCAATCTCATTTAGCTGTGTGGTTCTTAAAAATTCTTAAAATTTAATGGGACTTTTGGGAGTGTGACTCAGTCAGTAAAGTGCTTTCCTTGAAAGCATGAGGATCTAAATTCCAAAACGTATAAAAATGCTGTCCATGTGGTGCTTTCTTGTGATCCTAACTGGAGAGATGGAGATAGGGGGACCCCTGGAACCTGATGGGCTACCCAGTCTAGCCTAATTGGTCAACTCCAGAATAAAAGATCATCTCAGAGGAGATGTACATGTTCCTGAGGACAACTAAGGTCCTCTAGCCTGTTGTACACAGTGTGTATAGTCTAAAAAAGTTTGATGGACTTTATGTGTTGCTTTTTATATGTTGGGCACTATTCTAATAGTTTGAACCACTGCCTTATGCACATCTATAATCTAGCACTTGGGAGGCTGAGACAGGAGGATCGCCAGTTGAAATCAACAAAGACAATTGTGTTTGAAGCTGTAATGTCCCTACAGGTTAATGTATTTGATTACCTCCTACCCATTTGGCAGTGCTGTTTGGAGTTTTGTGGAGCCTGACTTGCAGAGGTGGATCACAGGGCAAGAGGCTTTAAGTCTTAGAACCTAGCCCCATTTCTTGTGGCTGCTCCTCCCTCCCTCCCTCCCTCTCTCCCTCTCCCCCATCTCTTTCTCTTCTGAGACAGGGTTTCCACACTATTTCTCAGGGTGACCTGGAACTTACTGTGTAGCCCAGACTAGCTTCTGATTCATGGCAGTCCTCCTGTCTCAGCCTCCCAAGTGCTGGGAATTACAGGCATGAGTCAGCAAACCCAAACTAGTCTCTGTACCTTAATTTTCTATGATTTTATAAGCACTTTGCAAGTTTCAGCCTCCCCAACAGCCATGAATTCCTTCTCATGATGGATTGATTGATGGGCCCAGAAACTGAACCAAAACAAACCTCTTCTCTCTTAAGATGCGCTATTGGGTATTTTTTCATAAAAAAGTAACAATTATATTAAATAATTCTAACAATCCTGTGAAATATGTCTTTGTTCTTCTCACCCCTGCCCAAGTACTTTATATCTTTTAATTTGTTCCCAAAGTTAATCATCTCTCAATTTTTTTAGTTCATTTTTGTTTTTTGTTTTGTTTTTCTGAGACAGGGTTTCTCTGTGAAAACCAGGTTCGCCTCTAACTCTCAGATATCTTCCTGCCTCTGCCTCCCAAGTGCTGGAACTGAAAGGCATGCACCACTACCACCCAGTGTGTTCACTCATTTTTAAATGGAAGTCACAGTAAGATTATCATGGGATTTAGTTAGATGGTAATTCTGCTTGGTAAGTATTCTCTGTTGGCTGTTAATTTTTTCGAGAACACCAAAAATTTGTGGCAAGCTGCTACTTATCCATGATGTAATAACTAGAGCACTAAGGGATGTTCCCTTTGGAGCATCCTGCTTATTCCTGAAGAGCTTAGGGTGGTTCAGAGAAGCCAGGCAGACTCAGCACTTTTCAGAATGAGACATGAGTTCTCGTAGTCACTCTTCTGTATTTCAGTCTACAGCTAAGGGATTATTGAAAGGTCAGAAGTCATCATTTAGAAAAGATGTATCTATGTGTATATGTGTGAGTTTATGTGCGCTGCATATGTGCAGGAGCCCATAGAGGCCAGAAAAGGGTATTGGTTTTCTCCTTTCACCAAGGGATTTCTGGGAATCAAAGTCAGTTTGTCAGTCTTGGCAGCAAAGAACTTCACCTGCTGAACCATCTTAGAACTCCTCAGAATTGCTTTACTGTTACTGTGTTTTGACGTTTCCACTCATCTCCATGCATTTTCTCACTTTCCCCTAGGCTTATTTTACCTATTGTCGCAATAGGGTACAGTACAGTTTGAGTTTCGTCCCACAAGGGTTCATGTGTTAGGAGTTCGGTCCCAAGTTTGGTGTGACTTTTAAAAGGTAGGGTGTAGTAGGGGGTCATTATGTGGGTTCTGCCCTAGAAAGGGAATGTGGTTTCCCACACAAATTCTTAAAAAAAAAATTAAAAATAAATAAGTAAGTAAGTAAATAAAAGCAGGCCCTGGATTTGTTCTCTGGCTTTTTCAGTATGGTTTCTTTTATGTGCTCCTGCTTTTGACACTTTAAACTGTGATACCAATTCTATACTTTTGAATCTCCCAAACTGAGTTAAATAAACTTTTTTTCTTTTGTGGCAGGGTATTATTATGTAGCCCAGGCTATCCTTTAAATTTACTTTGTAAATTAGACTAGCCTTGAACTTGTGGTGATCCTCTTTTGCCTCTGCCTTCTGAATTTACAGGTATGAGTTATCATTCCCTGGTATATAAACTTCTTATAAAGTTAGTTTGCCCCAGGTGTTTTATTATGGTAATAAAATGGGTTCATGTGATTATATGTTTAATTTTTTTTAAGATCTTATTTTTATGTATATGGGTGTTTTCCTACATGAATATAAGTACCAGATGTGTGCAGTGCCCTCAGAGGCCAGAAGAGGACGTTGAAGCCCCTGTAGAGCTAGACTTGCATGGTTGTGGGTTGCCATGTGAGTGCTGGGAGCCAAACCTAGTTAGGTCCTCTTGCAAGAACTGCAAGTGCTCTTAACTGCTGAGCCATTGCTCTAGCCTCTGAATGTTTAATTTTGGTGTTTACAAGTTCTCTGTTTTTCTTCCTGTTGAATCTTATTCTATAAATGTAGTTTACTGAAATATTTCAAGATATTCCATCCTGGAATATTTCAGTGGGTAGACTAAAAACACCTATTTTGTATGATAGAGTGTGCTGTCTTTTAGGTCTTGTCAATTTATGATGTTTAGATTCTATTTCCTTATTAGTAAATACTATTTTGATGTTATATTAAAATATTAAGAATAGAAGAATAGCCAGATGTGATGGCACATATCTTTTATCCCAGCACTTGGGAAGCAGAGGCCAGCAGATCTCTGTGAGTTTCAGACCAGCCTGGTCTACATAGTGAGTTCCAGTGCTTATGTCATATTGAGACCCTTTATCTCCCTCCCGTCACCACCACCCCTCCAAAAAGAATTATTGAACCTGCCAGCCCTGTTGTAAAACTGTTTCTCCAGTAAGCAGGTTCACTGACTCACATCTGTAATCCTAAGGACTTGAGGCAGAGCAGGAGGATCATCACAAATTTGAGGCCTGCCTGGGCTGCTTAGTGAGATTAGGCCAGCCAGAAATGCCTAGGGAGACCATATCTCAAAAAAACAAAGGAAAACAACATGAAACTATTTTTCTGATGTGGGATTCCTCTCTGTATGCTATGAATATGTTTTATTGCCATTGGTTAATAAAGAAGCTTTTGGCCAGTGGCTTAGCAGAATATAGCCAGGCTGGAAAATATATAGAGAGTAGACAGAGTCAGGGAGAAGCCATGTAGCCGCTGAAGGTGACAGATACCCGAAACCTTACCAGTAAACCGCAAGCCTCTTGGTAAAATACAAAATAATGGAAATGGGTTAATTTAAGATATAAGAGCTAGCTAGCAATATGCTTAGGTGATTGGCCAAGCAGTGTATTAATTAATACAGTTTCTTTGTGATTATTTCGGGTCTGGGCAGCCGGGAACAAATGAGAGCCTCCGTCTACATTTTTTCCTACAAATATATTGGTATTTTATACTTATTTTTAGTAAAAGTTTGTTTTAAAGTATTTTTATCTACTGTAAGTATAGGTGTTGTATCTTTCATTTGATGACTTCATGTATTACATAGTTTCCATCTTCTGTTTTCATATGTACATAAAAAGTGTACCTCTTGTGGATATTATAGGAAGGTATGTTATCTTGGATGTATTAATTTGGATATTTTGGGTTTTGAGACAGGGTTTCTCTGTAGCCCTGACTGTCCTGGAACTTGCTTTGTAGACCAGACTGGCTTACAATTCAGAGATCTGTTTGCCTCTGCCTCCTGAGTGCTGGGATTAAAAGTATATGCCGCCACCACCCAGCATAATTTGGAATTTGTAATACTTGTATTTCATGTAATTGCAGTTCTTCATGTTATGAATACTGTTATGAATCACAGTGTAGCTATCTGATATATAGGATATCTGATATTTGACCCCCCACAAGGGGGTCATGACCCATAGGTTGAGAACCAGAAATACAGCTTGTCTTCTAGCCCCTGATATTTTGTCTTTTTCTTGATCTATTTTGTTGGTAAAGCTTTCTACTGTTTCAGATTGGTTTTAAGCTTTTTACTTCTCAAGTTTCAGTTTGTTTTTATATCAGCAGTGTTTTTTGAATTGAAATTTTTGACCATGGGGCCCAGTGGGCTGGGCATGTATTCAGTAGATAAATCCTTAGTTTATATGCCCAAGGAGCAGGGCATACCTCCACCACCATTCTGGGAGTAGAAAATTAACTACAAAAAGTAGATTTGGGCCAATTGAGCAAATATTGTGACAGTTAAAAGTCACCTTGCCTATGGTAACTGATAGAGTATAAAAACCTGTTTACAGCCAGGAGGTGGTGGCGCATGCCTTTAATCCCAGCACTCGGGAGGCAGAGGCAGGTGGATCTCTGTGAGTTCGAGGCCAGCCTGGTCTATAAGAGCTAGCTCCTGGACAGGCTCCAAAGCTACAGAGAAACCCTGCCTTGAAAAACCAAAAAAAAACAAAAACAAAAAAACCTGTATACTAGATTCTGGTGGGAACTAATAAGGACAGGAATGGAAGGAAGAGAGTCTGAGTGAGGATAGATATAGTACTATATCATCCAAGCAGAAAACATCACAGAAGGAAGTAGATGCAGGTAAAATAGCGGTATTGTTAGGATTTAGCTAAAACTATGGAGTGTTTAAAAACCCACAGTGGAGGGAATTGGGAGAAGTGGGGAGAGTAGAGAGGAAACGAGGTAGAAATTAAAGGGAAGCATAAGGGTTGTGGAGAGCAAGGATAGTAGAATACACATTAGCACAGGCACCGAAACAAATACAAAACTTAAACAATATAAAAATGAAGCTAAAACCTTAGAGACATTTATGTGAGGTTGGAAGTTCTAAACCATTTCAGAAGGTAAAATAGTAATAAATAAAGGCATATCATAGCATTGGCCAGTAGTTCTTCCTTAGTGGGATGTGTTTTTAATCTTTCCTCTCCCTCCCTGTATGCTCCATGAAGGGAACTGTGCTAATAGAGGAAGTGCAACTTGCAGTCCCAGTTTAAGCTCAAACTTTTTTGGTGGATTTCCAGTGTCCCAGTGGAGTTCAAGTACCTTTTGGATTGAGTTTGTATTTGGTCACCGGTAGGTGTCAGCCCTTGCTTGAGTTTTCCCCAGCCCTCAGCATGGCTTGTTGTTTTGAGGAGGGGGCCGTATTTTCCCCCACCCTCTTACTATTCAACACGTGCTGGGTGGTCACACTTCTTTTGCCTAGGATCTAAGTCTAAGGTGGTGATGCAAACACACCAGTGGTGCCTTCTGGACTGGACATGTTCATCTTGTTAAAGATGTCTGTTGGCTCTGTCTTCACGTAGTTAAAGATCAGGCCAATTCATGTGTGCAGTCATCTTGTTAAAGATGTCTGTTGGCTCTGTCTTCACGTAGTTAAAGATCAGGCCAATTCATGTGTGATAATTGTGGTTCAGGAACATCAGAAGTCAATAGTGTTCCATTCTTTTTCTCTCATTTAATGAAAAACTCTCGGTTACTATTGAGCTGTAGCCTTTAAAATTCTGGTAATTTAAAACTACCTTAGATCTCAATTCCTACTTTCTTTGAGTTTTAATACCAGCCTTCTAGAGATAAGAGCTTGCAACTTTCTCTGCTCTTTGCTGAATGTCTGCATAGTCCTGGGTGTACACTGCGTTTTCCCTTTTAGAGTCCCACATAGAGGTTTAGGTTTTCTGGATATATCATTTCCTGGTGTTAATTTGGTTTTGTTGTTGTTCTATTTTGTTTTTATTCTTTAAAGACAGTCTGGCTATGCAAGCTCAAGCAGGCCTCAAAGTTAATGTCATCCTGCCTCACACAGTTGAACGCAGGGATTACAGATGTACACCACTATGCCTGCCAGCTGGCTTCTTATTTGGCCTAAATGTTTCACTATCTCCAACAGGTGCAATGTTAAACAACTGTTGCATTTTTGTTTCTGAACCTAAGACTTCACACATGTAAGGCAAGTGTTCTATGCTTTTAGCTTCTGCTTATTTTTGACAAATGTCTCCAGAGAAAAAGTTGCTCATACAGGAGTATCTTGGGAAAGACACTAAAGAGATTTCGTGAATGGCATTTTCCAAAGAACTTCCAGATAGGCCAAATAATGCCAGTTCTGCAAATAGGGCCTGGAAAGAAGTCCAGTCTTGTGGTTCACACCTGTTACCACAGTCTTGATGCAGTGAGTGAGAAGAGGCAGTCAAGGGCATGCATGAGACTTGTACCACAGTGCCCACTGACTCAGGTGCTCTGATAAGAAAGAAGAAATGTAGTGCAAGCCTCTGGCTGGTCCACTAGTACTGATTTATTTTGACAGCTTTGCCTCTGTCTTCGTTGTGTTTATGGAGCAGGGGATTTATGGAAGTCATTTTATTTTCCTGATATCCCTTAATTGTGCCCTAAGGAGATTTAGATACTGATTTATTTATTTTTGTTTTATGATGATGTGTTTGTCTGCATATGTTATGTATGGTCCAGTGCCCATAGAGACCAGTAGAGGGTGTCAGATCCTCTGGAACTGGAGTTAACAGGCAATTCAGCTGCTGTAAGCTGCCCAAGTAACTGCCAAACCTGAGTCCTTCTCAAGAGCACTCAGTGCTCTTGAATGCCTAACCTAACCCACCTTTCTAGTCTCTAGATGGTGACTTAAAACACCTTGTATATGTGCTTACATCATTAACTACTTATTATGCTCTGCACTCGTTTGTAGAGTTGGACAGCTGTTATTTTCCTTCCGTTTAGTGTTTGTAGTGGTATACATCTATATAGTTAGTCCTCTCAGCTTCTGTGTGTCTGCAAAGTTTTATTTTCTCTTTGAATCTGTGTTTGTATTATTTATAGTTATAACATTTGCTTTGTGTTGTTAGTGTAATGCTGCTCTTAGAAATTGAATTGGGAAGGTTTCTTGCTTGTTTTCTGAAAGTGACTGAGGGATTGGCATGATTTCTTCCTTACAAAGAGATAAAGTATACATAGAAATAGATATAATTGTATATCTATATACCTGTAAATGTTTACTTATATTTATTTATTTTAAATGTATGAGTGTGCATGTTTGCCTGCATGAAAGAAAAGGCCATCAGATCCCATTATAGATGGTCGAGAGCCACCATATGGTTGCTGGGAATAGAACTCAGCACCTCTGGAAGAGCAGCCAGTAGTCTTAACCACTGAGCCATCTCTCTAGCCCGCCTTTAAATAAATATTTATGTATTAAGAGTTTAATCTGGATGGGGTAGCCCGTTCAGGTCTGAAATCCAAGCACTTGAGAGACTGAGGCAGAAGGATTGCCTTGGTAAAGACTAGCCTAGGTTTCATAGTAAATTGTAGGCCATCCCAAACTACAGTTTGAGACCTGTCTCAAAGAAAAAAGAAAAATTGAGGAAGGACTGGCAAGAAGGTTTAGTTAGTAAAGTGTTCTTTTGTAAGCATGAGGGCCTGTGTTCACATTCTCAGCACCCATGTAAAAAAGCCAGGCATGCAGTACACATCTGTATTCCCATTGCTAGGGAGACCAGGAGGGAGATCCCAAGCTCACTGGGCAGCTAATTTAGCTGTGTCATTGAACTACAGGTTTAGTGTGAGATCCTGTCTCAAAAAAATAAGATGGAGTCAGGTGGTGGTGGCACACACCTTTAATCCCAGCACTTGGGAGGCAGAGACAGGCGGATCTTTGTGAATTCGAGGCCAGCCTGGTCTACAAGAGCTAGTTCCAGGACAGGCTCCAAAAACTACAGAAAAACCCTATATTGAAAAAACAAAAACAAAATAAGATGGGGAGTAACCTAAGAAAGTCACACAATGCCCACCTCTGGCTACCTACCACATGTACGCAAACACACAAACTAGTCAGTATGCTTGAAAGACCTGAGTTTGATCCCTGGCACTCATGCCAAAAGAAGCTGGACATGGTGGTGGCACATCTTTTTAATGCCAACACCAGAAAGGTGGGAGACAGGTGGATCCTTGGAACTCTACCCAGCCAGATTGGTCTGCTTGTGAGTTCATACTAGAACTGAGAAACTTGGTCTCTGGAAAGAAAGGAGGGAAGGATGAAAAGTTTGTGAATGGTGCCCAAGGAATGGCACCCAAGGTTGTCCTATGGCCACATGTGTGTATGACAGACAGACACATACACAGACAGACAGACAGACACACACACACGCAGTGAAATGTGGGGCCTACTAGGGGTCAAACCAAGGGCCTCTTGCATAGTGCTGAGGACAGAACTGAAGATTTTGGTGTTAGTGCCAGGGAAGTATTTTAGCATTGAATTATACCTACCTAAGTAAAGATTTCTTATTATCTTTTCATTTCTATAGGATTTGTAGTGACACCACATCTAACATTTCTAATACTGGCAGTTTTGTCCTAGTCAGCCCAGCAGTTTGTTGACTCTATAAATATTTTTAAAGAATAAGTTTTTGGTTTTATTGATTTTTCATCTGTTGATTTTCTGATTTCTGTTCTTTATTACTTTCTTCTTTAAGCTTGCTTTCAATTTAATTTTCTATATTTTTGGGTTTTTTTTCCTTTTTGTAGTGGTGTGGATCAAATCTAGACTGTATATGAAGGCATATGTTCTACCTCTGAGTTATATACATAGCTTTAGGCTCTATTACTAATTTTACACTAACAGTGTTTTGGGGAGTATACCTACATTTTGGTCTCTTGTAGTTTCATTTTCTTTCCTTTCCACATATTTAAAGATTTTCCTTTAACCTATGGTTAAAATGTATTTGGAACTTTTCCAGGTAACTTTTTTTTTATGAGACAAGATCTCCTGACTGACCTTGAACTTGGTATGTACCCAAGGCTGGCCTTGAACTCCTGATTCTTCTGCTTTTGCTTCCCAAATGCTGGGGCTATAGGTGTATATGCCCAGTTCCAGATACTGTCATTATCAATGTCTAACAGTTCTGTTCTGGCTGTAGAACATATAAGTTGTATGATTTCCGCTTTAGTGTTTGACTCAGGGAGGGATCTGTGTTGGTCAATCTGTGCCCATTTGATAGGAATTTAGGTTCTCTTGGGTATGGTGGTATGCATGCTTATAATCCCAGCATTTGGGAAGTAGAGACAGGAGGACGATCTGGAATTCAAGGTCATCCATCCACTATTGCACAGAAAATTTTAAGCTGGCCTGGGCTGCATGAAAAGACCCTGCCTGTCTCAACAATCAAAAATCCCTAAGCCCCATAACCAAAAAGAATTCTTGTTTTGTAGTTATGTGGAATAATGCTCTATCATGTTGGTTAATAATGTTCCTATTACTGGTTGAGAATACTAAGGTCTCTAAGTATGACTGGAATGATCTGTTCCTACCTTAGTTCTGCTGGCTTATCTATGCTAGGTGATATATTTATGACTGTTTGTGTTCTTGATGAATAGACTCAACATTTATCTCTGTAGTACTCCCTTGCTTTAAGATCTACATCAGCTATTAATATAGCCACACTTACACTCTTTTGTTCCCTAGTGTTTGCTTTCTGTCCTTTTACTTTTAGCCTTTCTGTGTCAGCATATTTACAGGAGGTTCTTGTAGATGGTGTGCAGTATCACATTTATTTCATTCTTATTGGTTTCCTTAAACCATAAACATTTCTTAAATTGATTCTTCCCCCCATTTAAAAAAAACAACAGGACAGTTAGTTATTTATTGTGTGCCACCATGGTGCACTTCTTGTGGAGGTCAGAGGACTTTTTTCAGGAATTGGTTCTTTCTGTGGGTTCTAGAAGTCAAACTTAAGTCACTAGCTTTGGTCACGTGTGCTAAGCCTTCTTGTCAGTCCATTTACCTT
Organism: Bramus lutescens; assembly: GCA_001685075.1. Lineage (NCBI taxonomy): Eukaryota > Metazoa > Chordata > Mammalia > Rodentia > Cricetidae > Bramus > Bramus lutescens. The sequence goes on along the minus strand of LOEQ01000428.1, from coordinate 25,541 downwards.
TTTAAAAAAAAAACTCTGTGTGTGTTTGTGTGTGTGTGTGTGTGTTATGCATGCTTGGAGGAGGCCAGAAGAGCACAGCACATTATATCCCTTTTGTGGGGTTGCCAGCTTGTTGACCAAAGTGGAGAAGAAAGGGCAGAACCCTCAGTGCCCTGACCACTTTCCAATGACCCAACCTCTTAAAGAGCGCATCACTACTTCAATATCCCATAGCAGGGACACTGGTTGCTCATCCACCATGACTTACATAGCATTGTTAATTTTGCTTTTTGCAGTCATATCTATTTTAAGAGTCAGAGGAGAAAATTCATTTTTATTTTCTCATATAATTTGGTTTAACTACTTGTCCTTCATTTCTGAGCCCTCTGCTGTTATTGTTCATCAGTTGTCAGAACTTTCCTTAACATTTTTTATTGCTGTATTGTTTTGCATATGTTCTGCTAATAAATTCTCCTAGTTTTCCATCATTTTTGTTTTTCAGCCGGGGGCATAATTTTATTGGATACCAAATTTGAGGTTGACAGTTTGATACTTAGCTATTTAACGTTGTCTTACCTTCTTCCCTCTGGTTTCTAAACAAAGTCCACTGACACTTGAGTCATCCTTCAGTATGTAATACAAGACTTTTCTCTGATTGTTTCACAATCTCTTCAGTTTTTATTTTCAGAAGTTTGTCTATGCTGTATATGTTTGCGAGTTTTGAAAAAATTGTATCTATTTATGTGTGTATATGTGTGTCTGTGCATCAGTCCCATGTGTGGCCAGGAAAGGGTGTTATCCCAAAGGAGTGACGTTACATACGGTTATGAGACACCATGTGGTGCTCTGAAGAACAACCAGTGCTCTTAGCTGCTCAGCATCTCCTCAGCCCTACTTGTGATTTTTAAGCTTTCCCTTTGGGGTTAAGTGAGCTTTTTGAAACTAAATGTGTCTCACACATGAGAGATCTCAGCTCACACATGCACAAACATCTTTAAATACTAGTATTGTCTTTTCTGTCTGAATTTCCAGTGCTGTACATTCAGGACTCTTCCCCCATCCCCTTTGCTGTGGCTCAAACCTAAGACCTTGTACATGTTAGAAGAGCTTTCTACTACTGAACTACCACCCCAGGTCTTAAAGTGTTCAGTATATGCGTGCGTGTGTGTGAAGTACAACCCCAAGTCTTAAAGTTTTTGGTATGTTTGTGCATGTGCCACCACAGCACATGTATGGAAGGCAGGGGACAGCATTGTGCAGTTGGTTCTCTCCATCCATTGTCATATGGATTCTGGGGATCAAACTCAGATTGTTAAGCCTGGCAGCAAGTGCTTTTACTTGTTGACTCTTCTCGATGGCCCCTTCCTTCCTTCCTTCCTTCCTTCCTTCCTTCCTTCCTTCCTTCCTTCCTTCCTTCC
>LOEQ01000428.1:12466-23492 GCA_001685075.1 Bramus lutescens | reverse complement strand
CACACACACACACACACACACACACACACACACACACAAATGTATACCCAGATACATGATTCTGGTGCGTGTTGATAGACAAGTTCTGAGCATAAAGTTCTACAAGTCTTAGAAGCAGTAAGCTTTCCTTGCCTATTACGGTACCATGTACAATATAGAACCAAGTTCTTTCATAGTGCCTGGATGCTGCTGCTGTGGGCTTATGTAAATTGTAGGGAAGCGGAGACATTTCCCTTTGAACAGGACTAACTACACCAGACAGTGTCTCAACGAGTTTGTTGATGTCATTGTGGCCATCCTTGTTGGAATGGATGTTTTGGACAAGGTCACAGATGCAGTGATATGTAATGCCAGTGTTCACATGAGAGCTGAGTGTCTCCTAAGACTCCCCAAATTCATCCAATGAGATGAACCTCGGATGATTGATGTCTTTGATCCAAAAAATAATCCAGATTAATTGGTTTTTATAGTGCCTCCCTACCCCAAACTTGACTACTGTATATTCTCCTGAATTAGTGGTTCTGTGGCCAAGTCCTCCAGCCAGGACTTGTGTCATTGAGTGTCTACTGTGCTGTTCACTGCCTGTAATGTTAGCATCTACTATGGCAGTTTGAGAAGCAGTAGACTCCAGTGGCTACCCACTCAAAACGTGGTGTGGTCAAATAAGTTTTCTCCTCTTAAATACCAAAGAGGTCTGAGCAGGTAACTTCCCGTCCATGGAGCTCTCAGCTCTTCCCTGCTAATCCTTTGCCTCTGTGTGTGGGTTGCCGTGCTGGTTTAATGGTGCTCCATGATCTGTGCTGACCCCAGTTTGGTGTAGACTCTTCTATTACTGACAAACAGTAACTGGAGGCAAAAAAGATGTCTAATACCTTGTGGTTGTGGCAGAATGCATAGCTTGGCTCAGGGCTTGCAGCTTATATTTGACTAGCAACTGTTTTATCACCTCAGGCCTAAAGCTATAGCCTTCTCAAATAGTGTTGACCTGGAAGCTCTCCATAGCCATGAGATCAGTCCACAGGATGTCTACACCGCCTGCACTCTTCAGGAGTTTCCAATAGCTCTCTACCGTTAAGGGCTGTTTTTGATAACAAGGTTTCCCAATCACTAAGAAACTGGCTTACTCCTGACAGTGTGCTAGCTAGGTCCAGGGAACATCACCTCTGCCAGGAAGGACAGTATCTTCTAGTCAAAGGAGTGATTGCAGGGGATACTGAAAGCTGCTGGCTTTCTGGACTTGTTATAGCTGAGATGAAAAGGCAAAAGATACAGAGAGTGTTGGGAAAGAGAATCAGGTAAGTGTCCACACAGGTTGTCAGAGGAGGTCTCTTCACCTGTTTCTCTGTGTTTCATTACACCCCCTATTACAGTGTTATGCCGGTCTAGTTTACCAAAAGCTTCACATCAGTCCTAGCAGATTACCCCATCAGGAAACAGGACTTTCTTAATTAGCCAGAGGAAACCAACAAAGTGCATCTTGAAGAGTTCTTATGTTTTCTAGGTTTACTTATTTATTATGTATACAGTGTTCTGTCTGCATGTATGCCTGCAGTCCAGAAGAGGGAGACAGATCTCATACAGAGGGTTGTGAGCCACCATGTGGTTGCTGGGAATTGAACTTAGGACCTCTGGAAGAACAACTAGTGCTCTTAACTGATGAGCCTTTCCAGCATCCCTCTTATGTTTTCTTAATGCTCATCTGCTATTTATGCATCTCTCCCCATAAGCCTTCATGGTGTCATTAAGATGGAACTCTGGAGTATAAAGGCAAAAGAACCCCCCCCCCCAAGATTTGTTTGTTTGCTTCAATACAGTTTCTCTGAGTAGTTCTGACTGTCCTGGAATTTTCTCTATAGACCAGGCTAACCTCAGACTCAAAGATAAACCCCCAAGATTTCTATCTAAGCCTTGCCTTGAACCATGAAGTCACTGTTGAACTACATATGATTGTTCTGACAACTGGAGGACATTCTTACAGAATATAAAATTAAGTAATCCAACTGACTATGTAGATATTCAAATGCTGATCTCTATGCTTAACAGATCAAGACCTGGTTGGTGTTTAGCAACTGTGCCAGTTGTTTCCCTGGTCTCATAACAAATGTTTGAAGATGTAACAAGCATGGAGCTCTGATTTCAGCCTGCATGCTTCATTCTGGCATTAACTGGTCAGGAAGGAATGGGATGGAGCATTGTAGCCCTGCACCTGTAAGGATTCTTTCAACTGCACTCATTCAGTTAAGCCCACCTCTTCTTTCTAGGGGTGATCGTAACACTTAGGTACTATATTTTTCATTTCCAGATTTATTATTTATTTTTGTTTGATTGCTTGTTTGTTTATTGAAACAGGGTCTCACTCTGTATCCCTGGCTGGCTTCAGACTTGGAGATCTGCCTGCCTCTTCCTCCTGAGTGCTAGGATTTAAGGCATGCACCACTACATCTGGCCTCATTTCAAGAATTTACATTTGTTTGTTGATGGTAATTTGTTCTCTTCTAAGAACTTTTGATGCTAGGCATGGTGGCATGTGCCTGTATTCCTAGTACTTAGGAGTGTGATGCAGGAGGATAGTGAGTTCAAGATGGTCTGATCTATGTAGTGAGACCTATCTCAATAAACCAAAAGAAAGAAGAAAGCAGGGAAAAGAGGAAAGGGCTTTTATTTCAGTTTGTTTTTAATCTTATAAAACATGATTGTAACTTTTAAAGTCTTTGATCATTTCAACAATCTGGATCATCTCAGAACTTTCCATTTGTTTATCCTCTTTTCTCTTGAAAATTGGCCACATATTTCTTTTGTATTGAGCAATACTGAATTGTTTCCTGGACATATTGAACATTTGAGAGTCTAGGTCTTCATTAAAGTTCCTGAAGACTATCAGTTTGCTTTGCTTTGTTTCAGAGTTTTAACCCTCAACCTAGTTGCTTCAGACTGAGTTCTTTGTATATTAGTGGTTCTGATGTATGTCCATTTGCTTTTCAAAGCCTTTGTTAGGCTTAATAGCAGCACATCCTAGTAATTGCTGGTTTGTTTATATCAGAGCCATTACTGTGCTGCTTTATGGCCAGTGCTCGCATATCATTGGTGAATTGGAGATTAGGCTTAGTTCACACAGAATTTTAGGCTGTTTTCCAGCTATTTGTACTGTGGAGTACTGTTGTCTATCTGTCCATCTATTGATCTCTCCACTCCAAAGTCCATTGTTCTGTACCTTCTAACTGGAAAGAGATTCCTCTCAGCTGTTTAGAGCGCTACCCTATGCTCCCACGTAACCAACATGGCCTTTTAAGATAACATGCTGAAAAAAAGTGATGAAAAGGATAGAGAAGAAATAACCTCACTTTCTTTATGTTGTATTAACATTTTTTTTTCTTTTTACTGGTTACTTTGTCTCAAAACCAGGTTTTCTCACTTAAGTTTTTGGTGACCAACCCTTTGGTGCCTGAACCAGGGTGCAGTGTGTATAAGGCCAGAAGTTGACTTCATCTTATTTTAAGATAGGGTCTCTGGCTGGGAGGCATAACTCATTTGGAAGAGTACATATCTAGCGTTAACAAAACCCTGGGTTTAATTCCCAGCACTGTACAAACCAGGCATGGTGCTGGACACTTGTAATCCCAGCATTCAGGAGATACAGGCAGGAGAGTCAGAAGTTTAAGGTCATCTTTGACAGCATAACAAGTTATAAGCCAACCTAGGCTATGTGGGACCCTGTCTTGAAAATGGCAAAGATGGGTTGTCTTACTGAATCTAGGGCTCCCTGTTTCTACCAAACTAGCTGCCAGTGTGCCCCTGGATCTGCCTGTCTCAGCCCTCCAAGAATTGAGGTTACAGAGGCATGCCCCAGACTCTTAAATGGGTGCTGGGGATCCAAATTTAGGTCTCACTCTTGGTCTGAGCCATCTTGCCAGCACCTCATTTCTGTTTCTAAGAATTCCTTTTTCTGCATCTCCATACTGAAACCGCCAGAGATCAAATCTGAGAGAGAAAAAAATATAAAAAATGGAAGAATGATTAGCTCAGTGAGGATGATTCTTCATGTTTGGCTTCTGCCTGCCACTCTGATCAGCTTTTCAGAACCCTCAGTTAATTGTGTTTTGCATTTTGTCCCAGATTTCTGCTACAGTCAGTGAGAAAGATGGAGTTCAGTATCTTACATTTTGGCCTATACCAAATGTCCAAGGTTATTTTAACAGTAAGAACTAGGAGGAAGAAAAAGTAATCTTGCAGTTTACCAAGTGAAATTAAGCACCCTTTGAAGTATTGTTATTGAGTTATTTAGTCTTTGTTTTAAATAAGCTCCATTGCGTGGAGAGTTTCCCCACAGTTCTCTTCTGTTGCTGGTCTCTTACTGTTGGCCTGTTAGTTTTACTGCTCATTGAACATGAGCCTATGTATGAGCTAAAAACATACATAAATAGAAACATGAAACTGCTTAGAGGTTAGCTGCCTGGCCTGTTGAAAGTTGAACTGTTGTATCTGTGCCCTGCCCCCATTTGTTTTGTAATATGAGTGCTGAGTGCAGTGACTTTTGTAAATCCTTTGAGTTCTGATCCCTTTTTGCTGAAAACGTGTGTCTTCACTCTCTCTCCCTACCTTTTACTACTTACTGTCAAAGGAGACCAAGCTGCTCCTTCAGCACTGGCCTGAGAAGTGGCTTTAGCTCACAGATATGTCATCACCTTAGCTAAAGAACCAGTTCACTGTTCCCACAGCACACTGACGTGTAAACACAGTTCAGCCAGGTTTTTGCCTCTTTATAACCAGGATCACCTTTGTTCCGTCCAGTTCAGTAACATTCTTTGTTTCTGTGTTGTCATTTCAGTGGTTTTTACTTTCCATGTTTCTTTCACCATCCTTTTCATGACTATTCATACTTTCTCTAGAACATAAAAGGATTTTGGATTTTCTTTTCTTTTAAAATTTTTATTACATTTATTCTCTGTCTCTCTGTCTCTCTCTGTCTGTCTCTCTCTCTGTGTACACTTTTCACAACTCATATGTGGAGGTCAGAGGACAAGTTCCAGGAGTCAGACCTGTCTTTCTACCATATGGATCCCAAGGATCGAGCTCTAGTTAGTAGGTTTAGTGATAAATCACCTTTTACCTGCTTAGCCGTCTCATCAGCCTCTCTTTTCTTTTAGAACACACTGCAGAATTGCCTTTAGCAATCTCTTCTCAGGAACATTGGCTTTTTCTAGCATGCATATACCTCAAAAATTTTTGCTATAGTTTAGAACTTGAATATCTTTCTTTAAGTCCCTTATCTTAAAGACTTGAATCCCAGGATGGTGTTTGGGGAGGTTGTAGGACCTAAAAGCCTTTGACGGCAATAATGAGACCCTGGCAGTCTCCTTATTCTCCTTGCTTCTTTGCTCAGAAGCACTACCAGTGTGGGTCTTCACAGGCACAAAGGATCTAGGCTGAAACCTCCAAAAGTATGAGGTCAAATACCCATTTCCTCAATATCTGTTGATTTTCTTAGGCGTTTTGTTACAGTGGCAATGCTGGGTCACCCTCTTCCAGCCGCTACTTGCACAGCCATTTCTAACCTTTTAGATATTCATTACAATGCTCTGGTTCTTGGTGACAGTATCTATTTTAGTTAGGTCAGGCCACTGTAACAGTACTGTAGACTAGGTGACTTCTGAAATTTATTTCTTACAATTCTGAAAGTTAGGATCTCTAATATTGAGGTGGTGATTGATTTGATGTTTAGTAAGGTCCCATTTGGTACCCACTTAGCTGCCTTTTATCTGTCCTCTAATGGTAGTGTTATCTCTTTCTCCTAATCCCATCCTAGAGTGTCCTGCCTGCATAAACTCATTACCTCCCAAAGACTCTTCCTCCAGATACCATGCTTTGGGTATTGTGGCTTGACATAGGAATTCGAGGGGATACAAACAGCTAATAACACTAAAGTGATCATATAATAGTGATTACCGATCAGAGCTGAGTTCCATACACATTACGTTCATAGCTTACTACCCACAGGGTTTTGGTTTCCATAGTTTTGTGTATGTGTGGAATTATTGAAATATTAATTTCATTGAGTTGTCACAACCTGGTTTAGTTTTCTGTAGTCCATGCCTAAAAATAGATGTTTCTATAAAGCAGTGGTTCTCAGCCTTCATAATGCTGCAACCCTTTTATAACACAGTTCCTCATGTTGTGTTGTCCCCCAGCCATAAAATTATTTTGTTGTTGCTTCATAATTGTAGTTTTGCTGTTATGAATCGTAATGTAAATATCTGATATGCAAGATATCTGTGACCGCCTCTTCACGTTGAGAACCACTGCCCTAAGAAGCTGTGTCTCCTTTAAATTGGAGCTCAGTTATTACCTAGCTCTGCTAAGTTGTCACTCTAGGCATCTAGTTAAAAAGATATAAAATATTTTTGCGCATTTTTAGGTCATAAGCTTATATTGACATTACTAATCCAGAGTTAATAAGGTTTTCTGTTTTTATGGTTTTTTTAACTGAAAGTCTTCATCTATAATAACACTAATAAAAACAACAACAATTTCATATTCATTGAAGTCTATCTTGAGGAGACTCTGAAACTAGCTATAGTCGGATTGAATAAGAAATTTTGTTCAAGATCCCTCCTCTCTTAGAGACCTATGGATTTGTAGGTTTGTTCCTGCTAGCTCCTGGAGGGCCGCAAAATCAGCTGTCAGAATTCTGCACTGTCCCCTTAGCTTTGAAGTGACTGGAAGGTTTTCCTTCNNTTTTTTTAAATGCCTTTAGTTAGTAGCAGATAAGGTGAATTTTCTGTCCTGGTTCCTACTGTTTTAGATACTTGAAAATTGCTTGAGACGGTAATTTGTCTTTTGATGGTGATCTCTTTTGTCATCCCCACCCCCACGCATTGTACTAGGGAAGTTGATGCTTTCCAGGTTTCTGTTTGTTACAGCTAATATTGTCGTGGTCCTATCTTGGCTTTTTTTTTTAAGTTTTTGTTTGTTTGTGTTTTGGAGACAGGTTTCTGTAACAGTTCTAGATATCCTGGAACTCTGTAGATCAGGCTGGCCCCAAACTCACAGATCTGCCTGCCTCTGCCGCCAGTTGCTGGGATTAAAGGAGTCTGCCACCTTCACTCATCTTAATCTTGCTATTTTTATCTTGCCTTTGTATTCTGACCTTTTCTTTCTTTATCTGAGGAGTCCCAAACATTAAGTCAGGAATTTTCAAAGAAAGACCAAAAGGAAGAAAAGACTTAACAATCATGGGGCACTTTTTAAGATCTCTGTCTGGGGGAAGGGGGAGGGATATATGGAGGACACCCTCAGATGTTGTTCCTCTGGCCTGAGCTTGCTACTTAGGTCAGCTTGACTGGCTGCTAAGCCCCAGTCTGTCTCTACCTCTCCAGCACTAGAATTATAAGGATATTATGTCAGTCACAGCTTTTTATGTGGGCTCTCCATCGAACTCAGGTCCTCATGTTTGCATAACAAAGACTTTACTAACTGACCTATCTTCCCAAAGATCATTGTTTCTTATAAACAGAGTGTCTAAATGAATTTGTGATAAAAATGTTTTTAAAGTCCTATGCTACTTAGTTCCATCTGAAAAGCAAGCCTTTAGCTTTTTAGTATTAAATCTGTTACAGAATGACGAAACCTTTACAAGGAAAGGGGCTGGAGAAATAGCATAGCAGTTAAGAACACTTGTTGCTCTTGCAGAGGACCCAGGTTCTGTCCTTAATCACCCAAGTCATTTTCATGTTTTAATGAGATGATAGCTTGAATTAATTTGCCAAAATAGCTTATTTTTTCCAGTTTATTTAACTAAGGATACATTGGGCAGTAACTCTGACTTAGGTTATCATGAAGCCTCTTTTGACTCTGTTGAACCCAACATGAAACTTTGGTCATTTTAATAATGGATGTTCTACACTCAGAGGATACATACTATATATGTTTAAGGTTCATAAACCTAGACAGAAATAAGATGAGCCTATTTCATGTCTTCAGGGTGAATACTCATTTTTGTTTTGTTTACTCCTGCAAAGGAATTATCGTGGAACTTTTGATAGGATATGGTTTAAAACACATTCAAAATGATGATTACCTTAACTAACATAAATGTGGTGCGCATGCGTGTGTGTGTGTGTGTGTGTGTGTGTGTGTGTAAGAGAGACTCTGAGACTATGTGTTCTTGGTCTTAGTACAAATATAAGCAGAAGAAATAAAGCTACCTCACATAGGTAAGGAGGGTAATTCACATACGAAAAGGGTGTTTTTACTGTGGTTTTTTTTTTTGTATTTGAAAACTTGCTTTGGTTTGGTTTGTTTTTTGTTTTTTTGTTTTTGAGACAGGTTTTTGTAGATGGAAGTTTCTGTCCTGCCTGGTCCTGCAGCCATTCAGTCCCAAAGAAATACATAGAGGCTTATATTAATTATAAGCTCTTTGGCCTGTTAGCTCAAGCTTATTATTAACTAGCTCTTACAACTTAAGTTAACCCATAATTCTTGTCTGTGTTATGTGGCTTGGTACCTTTTATCAGTGCAGCATTCTTACCTTGCTTCATCCACGCCTGGTTGGCAACTGTGTCTGGCCTTTCCAGAATTTTCTTAGTCTGGTTGTCCCACCTGTACTTCCTGACTGGCTACTGGCCAACCAGCATTTTATTAAACCAATACAAATCTTTACAGTGTACAAAAGTTTTATCCCACAGCACGGTTTCTCAGTGTCACCCTAGCTGTTCTGGAACTTGCTCTGTAGACTAGGGAGGCCTCACTTGTCTCTGCCTCCTGAGTGCGTGGGATTAAAGGTGTGCACCATCATGCTGCATGTCTGGCTAGAGCTTCCTTTTTGAAATAGGGTCTTGCTGTGTTGCTTAGGCTAGACTCAAATTTGCCATCCTCCTGTCTCAGCCTCTTGGGTAACTAGAATTGTATGTAGGTACCACCATATCCAATTTGAGGTCCTTTTTGAATTGCTCATATCAGATAGTGAAACTGTAGAGGTTTTGTTGCTGATCTCACAATGACAAGAAATTGCACCAAGTTACATGCTTAGAATATTTAAAATATATGAGAGTCTAGAACTGCTCAGGTCAAACCAACACATTATCCAAGTAGATGGCACAGAATCTGCTCACTTGTTACCATGCCTTTCTTTTTACTTAGGCTCAGTGACTGAGATTGAGTATAAATTTTCTACTCAAGTAGAGGTTAATATAGCTGAAAATGAAATCTGCCTTTTCATTTCACCTTGGTGGAACCAGTGGTCAGTCATGGTTATTGGACATATTTTGGACATTCTATTGAGAGTGGTGCTTTAATTTTGTCAGTATGTAGCGGAAAGCCATTACTACAGATTGAATTGTTCACATTTGAATCAAACCTCATAGACATAGATATGTTACCCTAAGTAGGCAGTTCCTATTTGTTGATTACATATGGAGACTTGGATTCTGTTTCCAGCTATGCTACCAGATGGATGTGTTCCCTGCTCTGTTATACTTGTCCTTTTAAAACTTGTTTGCTTTGCATTTCATTTAGGGGAATAAAACATCATCACATGTCAGTACTGAAGGTTTGTGTGAAAGACTAAAGAGACCAGGGACATTTGACCTTTAAATCAATGGTCAGACCTAGTAAAATGAATTTATTTCAATTCAGATGTCAAACCAAATGTACTTTACCATATTAGTTAGCCCCATCATAAAGGAATGTAGGCTGGGAAAGAGAAATTTCCCAAGGGTTAAGAGTCATATTTATTTTGTATTATGCTAGCCCAGGCCAGTAAGGGGGTCATTAACTTCATGCATGCTTTAGAACCATATTAGATTCTTTTAAATTAATAATCTTCCTGCAATTAAATATGGAACAGTGCTTTTTTTGTTTTTGTTTTTTGTTTTTCGAGACAGGGTTTCACTGTAGTTTTGGAGCCTGTCCTAGAACTAGCTCTTGTAGACCGGGCTGGCCTTGAACTCACAGCAATCCACCTGCTTCTGCCTCCCAAGTGCTGAGATTAAAGGTGTGCGCCACCACTGCCCAGCTGGAACAGGGAATTGTGATGCATGCTTTCTCTGCTTTCTATCTGCACTGTCATTTATCTCCCCAATCTTTCCTAACATTCTTTATCTTTTCATCATGGTTTAATATCCTGTTTACTTCTGTCTATTAAGCTTTATTATGCCTGGTACTAGAGATAGACCCAGAGGTAAGAAGGCAGTAGAAATCAGTATGACCCATAGAAAATAGATCAGTTATTATGTAGGCTGTGGAAATATCTGAGTACAGTGGCTACCTGAGATTTGTTCTAATTCTTTTGCTGTGTAGCATTCTCTAAGGAGATGTATGCCTCTTTCACTTTTCTTCTTCTTAGGGTTTGCACTAGAATACGGCATTGCTGTAGTTGTTGTTATTTGTGGCTAAGAGCTTATCCATTGACCCAGTATTTACTTGTTTGATTCCTTGTTCCTCAAAAGAAAGAAAAAGTGAATTGTGAATTTTATCCCTCTGCACCACTTCTTTCTGAACTAGTTCTTGCATGAGTTTTCAGAGAAAGGTATTCTGAGCTCTCTGAGGGGAAGTTGGAGGAAGCATTCCACTAACTTTCTTCCTGAGTTGGGTGGTCTGATTTGCCTTCTTGGACACAGAAAAGTAGGCTTTTGGGAATTTGGATTTGCTCAGTTATGACTTCCTGTTTTTTTTTTAATGTCCAAAGATCCTGAGATTCAAACTATTTCACACTATTTACTTTCCCTTGAGTCTCTGCTGCAGCATTTGTCACTCATATCCTTCTACCCTTGTTAGTTTGATAAAACACTTCCTACGCTTCTTGGCTTCTGGTATATGTGTATGTATGTATATATATTTTAATGAACAGAATGTAACTTTTATTCAGAAAATTCCCATATTTTCCTGTAGTGATGAGGCGAGCAGGCTTGCTTTTTTTTCCATCCCGCCCGACTCCCGCCCAGCTAGCTTAGCCCCGGAAATAATAACACAGAGACCATATTCATTTAAACATTGCCTGGCCCATTAGTTCTAGCCTCTTATTGGCTAATTC
>LOEQ01000427.1:354524-364754 GCA_001685075.1 Bramus lutescens | reverse complement strand
GCCAAGGCAGTTTCTTTATTAACCAATGAAAGTAACACATAGACAGATGACCCTCCTACATCAAATAATATTCATCATAAGACCCATAAAGTATCTAACAGAAACTCCAATATCAGGTATGGAAAACCTTTCTCCATGTTGATGGTCATACAATTATAAGTTGATGTGAGAAAATGAATAGGAAAAAATCATGCAGTCCCAGCCATATATGGATAGTTACAATACTTCAGAGGCTAGAGAGAGAGATAGAATTAGTTTCCTCCAGGAGATCATACACATAAACCATAAAATTTCAAGTAGTTAGCTCTGAACACATGTATATAGGAACAAAACCAAATGTATTCAATAGTTATATCCATGTAACAGTAATAGTTTGAGTTCATGAATGAAGGAGTGTGCACAGGCAGAGCTTAGTAAGAGCAGAATTGACATATATTCAGTTTTCACATCCAAAGTTCTTCAATGCAAACAAGTAAATAAATGTAACTACTCTCCAATATAAATAAATATTTTAGAATAAATTTATATGATGTATAGTTTTATGTATTTTGTTCACCAATACCTTATTAGCACTAATAAAAGGTTCTTCTATTATTTCTTTTCTTTTCTTTGGTTGTGGTGAATGCTTTGAAAATTTTTAAAGAATATGCACATTCAGGTCTTGACTCTTTTGGATGAGCATGATACTTAGAAGCTCCATCTAAAGCCATGTTGGAAAGACAAATGTTTGACTTGCATTGGATAACTTATTCTCCAGCCAGATTGTTCTTTTGGTAGATTTTAAACTTGAAAGTATTAAAATCTCCTAACTGCATGTCAACTCTTTAAAATAGCAAACACTTTCTCCTTTTCTTACTTGTTTGTTTCTATTTCTCAAAACAAAGAGTAAAGGGTAGATGTGTATACAAGTAAATAGAAACACATGTATTCATTTTATTTTTTTCTATTTTATCAGAGAATGCTAAAACAGTTTTGATATTAGAGATCTTGACTGGTTTTCTATTATTATTCCATAAAATAGTAACTGCCAAGTTTGTTTGCATTTAGATAAAGAAAAATTACATTTACAGTTTTCTGCTTGAATACCATAGAAGCCAACTCTGAGAAAATTAAAAACATGCAATAAGTGAAGGACATATTAGGTTAAATTACTTTCATCCCCCAAAATAAAATAAAATTAAAATATTTTATATACTATGGAGGACATATCATGTTTAGATATAATAATTTGAGGTTCTATTGATTCCTATATGGACTGCATCATGATATTAGAATGAAATTGAGAAGACATCTGACCTGACACATAATTTGTTAGCATATTTTCCTTAGTAATGCATTTTTCATATCTTTTGTTCATATTAGAGATTTTACCTTCATTTGTTCAAGAAGTTTTGTCTAAGATTATTTTTTTAAAACCAGCCATAAATGTCATAATATTGAAAATACTATTTCAAATGTCTTTATATATAGGTATTTTAACCATCATTCAAGCCAAATCACTATTCAGAAATATCAAAGGAGAACTGAGAAAATGTCTACACTGCTACAACTCCAAAAGAATAAAACTGAAAAATAGCTGCCCCAAACCTTGTATAGATAGGCATTGAAACCTTCTTACTATTTTGATACAACACATAGACCTCTACTCATATGTTATTAGTCCATGAAGATGATGTGTTCCATCCTGCCTATTCCTGAAGCAAAATTGCCACCAAACATTAATGTTCAATTAGTACACTGAAAATATTGAGTGAGACCAGAAACTACAAAAAGCAAAAGGGAAACCTCACAATATGTGAAGTGAGTCACCTATTATATGCTGATAGAAATTGAATTCTCAGAGATAAAATGTAATTCCCAAATGCCATCTGGATTTCCATCTAACACATTTATGCCACCTGCTTCTGATGAAAATTGAAAGGCAGCTTGTAGAAATGGTCAAGAATTATCAAGTCAATCAAATTCAATGCCTTGCATCTTCTGGAACCTTAAAAATATTGTTTGACTTTATATTGTTTTATCTTAACCCTGTGTTGTCTTGTGTTTTCTTGCTTATTATGTCTCTGACATAGACATACTAATTTGAGAGGAGTTAAATTAAAAATCAAATAATATATCAAAGATGTCCACTTTAAAACTTGTTTCAATTTCAGTGTCACATCTACATTTTCAAGGTAATTGTAAAATGTTCTCAAGAAGTAGGAAAACATATCTCCATTTTATCCATTTCATCTCCATTATCTCTGGCTTTACTAATACTCAAGTATTATTTTAACTGACTAGAATCTGATATTGCTAATGGACCTCTTGTCCATAAGAGCAGGGAAGATGTCTGAACTTTTTTGTAACTCAACATAATTTTATGGAAACAGTATCATGACTTAGGCAATCATAGCTTATAAAAAGAAGAAATATAACAAAGACTTTTTCCTAGAGAAAGTCCACCTTGCCTTTAGCCATATGTGACTTATTGACAGATATGGGGCTTATAGTTTACATTTATAACAATGTTGTATTTAACAACCATTCTTTAAATTTATTATTAAGCTTAATATTTTAGTTTCTAATACATTTTTCAGTTTTTTTAAGGATCCTGGAGGGGAGAAGTTATTTGTGAAATATGTTAATCACAAGTTTATATAATTATATGGAGAGTATTTGAAGACAAACTTTCATGAAAGATTTAGTAGGAAAAGTAATTAGTTAGTTTGACAGAACTTTGTATTAAAGGGAAAAAATCTAGAATGAAATCTTTTATAACCAGTTTATACTTTACATATGTAAGCATGCATATTGCAACCCACAAAACATATAACAATTATATAGACTATAGAGTAGCTCGTACAATTGTTGTTATAAAATCTTAAGCAAATTAACAATCATTTTTGTTAAGTTTCCTTCGATCTATTGCTATTTTCCTAAAAATTTCCGAAGCAACTAATAACACACACACAATCATTGAGATCTGATGACAACTAGTTTGCTGCTTTTCTAAATGTCCCTAATTATGAAAACAGCAGTATCTCATCATTCTGTTACACTTCAGGAACTGATTAAATTGAATAGGTCTCATAGACTAGCTTTTTATACATAATTGATGAGTATTTTTGACCAATTTTACATCAAGGCAAATTCATGCTTTAATACTTAGGGATGCTCAAATCTTATTTGTAGATAAATGTTTAAAGCAGATTTCCATTTAGATTAAACAAACTCTAGGCATTTGTTGCAGTATGTTAATTTACCTGAGGTAATTAATTCTTGTCAGTTTCAAACTATATTTTACCTAAGTAAAGATCTGGGAATTGAGATAAAATCATTGCAAAATATACATAAAACACAAAGTGTCTCAAACATGGGTGTAAATAAAATACAAATATAGTGAAATCAAGGAAAATAATGGATACTTTCATGCAAACTTTCTTGGTAACAGTTTCTTTTCATAATCTCAAAAATAAATGTCTTTTCTTACAATGGTTGTTGAAGACCAACTTCAACAAAAATACGACTTACCAGGGTAGTGGCATGCGGATTTAAAAAGTTAGCAAAAAATATGAAAACGCATGTGAAAATAATAAAACAGAAATCATAGGATAGTACCAGGAGGGAGTGAGAGTGAATATTGAAATAACCCATACTTAATTTTCTATACACTTGAATTCCCCAATACAATAGGGGGAAGGAAACAAAAGACTGCTTTAAAGGACAACTGGAACAGTTATTTGCCTCAAAACTTTGAGACTTCAAGTCATTATCATTCTGTTGCTTAGGCAATAAACCCACCCTAGACCAAGTATCCTGGAGGCAGCCACTCCCAAGGTCAAACCTCTTAGTTCAGAAGAAGGGGCAGAAGTCTGCTTGAATACTTTGCCCTTGGTCAGGGTTTAGAGATCCTACCAGTATGGAGCATCTGAATGTCAAAAGAACCAAGCAACCAGACCCTAAGTGAGGACCTGTAGCCCTAGTTGTTGTCAACAATTTTGAGCAAGTTGAAACTCGGTGAACTTCAGGTAAGGTAGAAATAGGCTCACATTTTTGGACCTCCACAATAAGCTCATATATATCAGTTTTAAATGTAAGATAAGGATTTAGTCAATTCCTTCCTATGGTAACAATATCAGTGCAATGTAAAGACAAAGTGTTCTATAGAAATTCTGGCTGTCCTCTAGCATGCATTGGAATAGTAAATTTTCAGTCTAAAAGCTCGTTTTTCTAGAAGTTCAAATGGCCAAAAGATACTTAAAGTCATGTTCAACCTCTTTAGCAAACAGGGAAATGCAAATCAAAACAACTTTGAGACACCATCTTACACCTGTCAGAATGGCTAAAATCAAAAACAACAATGATAACCTATGCTGGAAAGGATGTGGAGTAAGGGGAACACTCATCCATTGCTGGTGGGAATGCAAACGTGTGCAACCACTTTGGAAATCAGTGTAGTGGTTTCTCAGGAAATTGGGAGTCAATCTACTTCAAGATCCAGCTATACTACTCTTGGGAATATCCCAAAGAGATGCCCAATCATACTACAAAAGCAATTGTTCAACTATGTTCTTAGCAGCATTATTTGTAATAGCCAGATCCTGAAAACAACCTAGAATAGCCTCAGTGGAAAAATGGATAAAGAAAGTGTGGAATATATGCACATTAGAGTACTACTCAGTGGGAAAAAAAGACACCTTGAATTTTGCATGCAAATGGATGAAAATAGAAAACACTATCCTGAGGGAGATAACCCAGACCTAAAAAGATGAATATGTCATGTACTCACTCATAAGTGGATTCTAACAATAAACCAAGGTCATTAAGCCTATATAGTTCACAAGCCTAGAGAAGCCAAATAATAAGATGAACCCAAAGAAAAACATTTATAGATCTTCCTGGAAATTGGAAGCAGACAAGATCTCTGGGGAAAAGTTGGGAGCATGGGGGTGAGGGTGAAGGTTGGGTGGGGGGAAAGGGAGGGGGGAGAGAGAAGGGAGAAGTGAAGGATTGGTGAGAGCTTGGGGGATTGGGAGGAAGGGTGGATATAGGACCAGGGAAGAAGATATCTTAATTAAGGGAGCCATTTTAGGGTTGGCAAGAGTACTGGCTCTAGAGGAGATCACAGGTGTTCACAGGGATGTCCCCAGCTAGGTCCTGGGGCAGCAGAGGGGAGCGTGCCTGAACTGGCCTTGTCCCATAGTCACATTGATGACTATCTTGAATATCACAATAGAACTTCCATCCAGTGATGGATGGAGATAGATACAGAGACCCACATTGGAGCACTGGACTGAGCTCCCAAGGCCCAGATGAAGAGCAGAATGTGGGAGAACATGAGCAAGGAAGTTAGGACCGCGAGGGGTGCGTCCACCCACTGAGACAGTGTGACTGATCTAATGGGAGGTCACCAAATCCAGCTCTACTGGGACTGAACTTGCATGTGATCAAACCAGACTCTCTGAATGTGGCTGATAATGAGGGCTGACTGAGAAGCCATTGATAATGGCACTAGGACTTGTTTCTACTGCATGTACTGCCTTTTTGGGATCCTAGTCTATTTGGATACAAACCTTCCTAGGCCTGGATGGAGGGAGGAGGGCCTTGAACTTCCCACAGGGCAGGGTACCCTGCCCTCTCTTAGGACTGGNCCTATGCTGGAAAGGATGTGGAGTAAGGGGAACACTCATCCATTGCTGGTGGGAATGCAAACGTGTGCAACCACTTTGGAAATCAGTGTAGTGGTTTCTCAGGAAATTGGGAGTCAATCTACTTCAAGATCCAGCTATACTACTCTTGGGAATATCCCAAAGAGATGCCCAATCATACTACAAAAGCAATTGTTCAACTATGTTCTTAGCAGCATTATTTGTAATAGCCAGATCCTGAAAACAACCTAGAATAGCCTCAGTGGAAAAATGGATAAAGAAAGTGTGGAATATATGCACATTAGAGTACTACTCAGTGGGAAAAAAAGACACCTTGAATTTTGCATGCAAATGGATGAAAATAGAAAACACTATCCTGAGGGAGATAACCCAGACCTAAAAAGATGAATATGTCATGTACTCACTCATAAGTGGATTCTAACAATAAACCAAGGTCATTAAGCCTATATAGTTCACAAGCCTAGAGAAGCCAAATAATAAGATGAACCCAAAGAAAAACATTTATAGATCTTCCTGGAAATTGGAAGCAGACAAGATCTCTGGGGAAAAGTTGGGAGCATGGGGGTGAGGGTGAAGGTTGGGTGGGGGGAAAGGGAGGGGGGAGAGAGAAGGGAGAAGTGAAGGATTGGTGAGAGCTTGGGGGATTGGGAGGAAGGGTGGATATAGGACCAGGGAAGAAGATATCTTAATTAAGGGAGCCATTTTAGGGTTGGCAAGAGTACTGGCTCTAGAGGAGATCACAGGTGTTCACAGGGATGTCCCCAGCTAGGTCCTGGGGCAGCAGAGGGGAGCGTGCCTGAACTGGCCTTGTCCCATAGTCACATTGATGACTATCTTGAATATCACAATAGAACTTCCATCCAGTGATGGATGGAGATAGATACAGAGACCCACATTGGAGCACTGGACTGAGCTCCCAAGGCCCAGATGAAGAGCAGAATGTGGGAGAACATGAGCAAGGAAGTTAGGACCGCGAGGGGTGCGTCCACCCACTGAGACAGTGTGACTGATCTAATGGGAGGTCACCAAATCCAGCTCTACTGGGACTGAACTTGCATGTGATCAAACCAGACTCTCTGAATGTGGCTGATAATGAGGGCTGACTGAGAAGCCATTGATAATGGCACTAGGACTTGTTTCTACTGCATGTACTGCCTTTTTGGGATCCTAGTCTATTTGGATACAAACCTTCCTAGGCCTGGATGGAGGGAGGAGGGCCTTGAACTTCCCACAGGGCAGGGTACCCTGCCCTCTCTTAGGACTGGAGGGGGAGAGAGGAGCGGGAGTAGGGAGCGGGAGGTGAATGGGAGAAGGGGAGGAAGTGGAAATTTTTGAATGGAAAAATAAATAAATAAATAAATAAATGAGCTGTTTTTTCTCAGCTCTTATAAGAACAAGATGAGACCTGAAAATGATAGTCATTCCAAATTATGTTTCCAATGCAGAATCTGTTAGTGATATGCTATCAATGTTTACAACTTTTATTGCTGGTTTCTCATTTTTAAATATATTTAAAGCAGCATTGAAGGTACTAGATAGACTTGTCTTTGCCCCTCACCTTCCCTGTAGCTATTCCTAATCTTCTTTCCTATTCCCACAAGTCCCTTTTCCTCTCATATGTCCTGAATCTTTTTGCTCAAATGCAAACATATTAATATTATTGATTTTTATTAAAATAAAACACAAATTATAAAGTTAGTGGTATTTTCCTCTCTATCATGAAGGCTGAAGTTCAAAAATTATAACTGTTATTCCTTACAAAATATTCCAAATAATAAATTCCAAATAATTAAAAGTTTAACATAAAAAGATAAAAATTAAAACAAAACATTTAATCAACCTTAACTTTTCTTCAAATTTTTCAGCAGTTTTCAGGAAGGTAAAAAATAATAATAATTATACATTTGTGACACTTTCAAAATTCTTATTTTATTCCATAACGGCAAACAGAAGAAACAAAACTTGATGAAATTGGTTTATCATTATTATTAATGAAACAACAAATAGCTATATACCAACATACTGCCTTGTCCCAAATGTAATACTCTTGATCACATTAGCACAATCTCAGAAATTAATACATGGAGAACATGAATTTTTGTCATACTATAGTTCGCATATGGATTATCAATCCACTATCTTAGAATTCTTTTTATTATAATTTATTATATAAGCACTTTTATGTCTTCACAGGAAATCTTTTGTGTAACATGACCACATTAAATATACAATATATGTTAAAATGGCATGAATAACCAATAATAAACAGAGGGAAAAATTTCAATGTTGCATAGGTCAATCTGAACAACCTGCAATCTGAAACATGACTCACAGATATTACTGTGATGTTTCCTCCCATCAAACCTTCATTTATTATTCTCTTGCTTGTGGAGAAATTTGATATATTTTATTTCACATGTCTGAAGGGAAGCCTATCATTCATGCCTAAGTCATTTTTTGTTTACTTTTCAGTGTTGAGGGTAGACTCAGTCTCATGAAAAATAATTGCTTAAACTCTGAAGTTCATTCCCAACGCTAACTTTATCATTAAAAAGTGCAAGCTATTTTACCGCTTTCTACTCACCTCTACTCAAAAATATTTGTTATCTCCAGAATATATCATCAAGTATTAAATCTAAGCTTTGTATACACTTAAGCTATTTTCAGGAATGCTATTTCTCATGTTCTGAATGCCTAGCCACATGAACTTAACAATTGCTCATTTATAAATTTATTGTAAAATTTCAGAACATAATTGTTTAGGCTTTCTATGCCATCAGACATACTTTATAGAACTCTTTTAAGGAATCTGTGATATATTTTGTTCATATTGTACATGGCTGTGTTAAGGATGATACATGCTTAGTTCAATGATAATGTATATTTAAGGAGAAATGATTAATGGCTAAAAATTAAAATTCTATCACGTTTTTTACTTTTTCTTTAGGAGTATAACACAAATAACAATTGGCTCTACTTCTGAGAGAAAACTGCATTAGAAAATAATTGGAATAAAGGTTCATGTAGTACAGTACCAACCAGTAATTGACAGTTTTATGTGATTTAATTAATATATATGCAATATCAAGTATCTTTATCCTTTACCTTTTTGCTTTTCTTCATTCTTTGAACTCTCTTAAATATATAACCAGTCCAAACACTTTGTACCCAGCTTTTTGACTCTTGATAAATTTTTTAGCTGACATTTAGTGTACTTTGCATAACTAACTAGCCCAGTGCCTGAGTCACTTATGAGTAGAGGTCAGGAAATGATGAATGCTTTAAACTTTGCATTTTTTGCCAGTTTCCTCAGTTTTGTTTTATAAACTTTTATGAATTAATCTTTTCCAGTTCTTTTGTGCAGCTACCGCTGCTCTGGAATGAAATTTGCAACTGAAGTCAACTAACAGAACAGCTGAGAAAGCAGATGTTCCAGTTATGTTTACAATATTTTATCAGGGAAAAAATCTGCTTCCGTTTGAAAGGGAAGCAAACTCCAAGATAATACATTAGTCTATGGATCTTGAACTATGTGGTTTTTCAGTTGAATTAATAAATGTTGAAATCAGAAAGCAATATTTGTTAGAAATATAAGTAAAATTGGTTTGTTAGTATGCTTCTCAAATAAGTTTATGTGTTTACTAAATTTGACTAAATGCATGGAAGTAACACTTATGTGTGTACTGTATGATATGTATATTGTATTATAATCTTAAATTTTTAGTTCTCCACCTCTCATTGATGCCTATTCATATCAGTGACATACATAGCACAATAACCCTAAGGTTGCAGTACTGGCGCATATACCTTGGTGTTAACCAAAAACTATCTAATTAAACTTAAGACCCACACAAAAAGGGTGAAACCATGGCTGGTGCTGGAAACTAAGCTATGTACTCAGTGCTAGTGAAGCCATGGTTTTTAAATGAGAATTCACTACTATTTATTTTCAAAATCAGTATAATCTATAAACTTTTGTTATTATGCCCACAAATAGTATAGTCCCCATCATTAAGGCAACTTTTCTTTGCTATAGACAGAGACTCCTATAGAAAACCTTAACAAATTGAACTACAAATTTGTAGAGCACAGTATAAGTAGATATATAAGCAAAACATTCCCACACATATGTTTCAGAGTGTGATTCACTCCCACATATTGCAGAAGAGGGGGCAGAAAGATTATAGGAGCAGGGGATCATGAAATTTGATCTAAGAATTTGTCTCCTACTTATATCAGAAGGTACACCAATAAATTCTTAGCAACTTGACTATAAAAACATGACCTGAACAATAAGAACATCATCATACATGCCAAACTGGATGGGACAAAGGCAATGAGGCCTTACTTCTACATGATGAAGTATAGGCAACTGAGAACAGGTAGTAGCAGGGGAGTCTCTCTTCTCCAGGGAAGAGCACACCAACTGGTGTCCAATGCCAAATGGTCAAGCTTGAAAACATGCATACAAGTTACATTATACAGATGTATGCATTTACATATGAGGTGGGTTAAATAAATTGTCTCCTGATGTAGGAGGGTTATCTGTCTATGTGTTACTTTCATTGGTTAATAAAGA
>LOEQ01000427.1:342532-354518 GCA_001685075.1 Bramus lutescens | reverse complement strand
CTAGATATAATGGGCCAGGCAGTGCTTAAATGAATACAATTTGTGTGTTGTTATTTCGGGGTATAAGCTAGCCATGTGGGAGCTGGGCCAGATAAAACACATGCCCGCTCACCTCTTCACTACGGTCTCCAAAGACTCATATATGTTGCAGAAATTTTGTGATTGGTCTGATAGGCAATTGTTAGGAGCGACTTGGCCCAAAGGGTGGAATTTTTATTTTAGAGTACCTAACTGAATACCCAAATGAAAAGCTGGGATGTCCCTGAGTGTAGTGCCCCATGACTTTAATCCCAGCAGATGGGAGGCAGCGTCTAGTCCACAGAGAGAGTTCCAGGACAACTTCCAAGGCTACAGAGAAATCCTGTCATAAAAAATTAAGCAAACAACCGAACAAAAGCTTGGTTGGATTATGTATTCTCTCTTGGGAGATGGACAGCCTGTCATTGAGCCAAGAATCATGACTGGCATTCACAATCCCTCTTGGGAACAAGGAAGTAGCAACAGCAGAGAGCTGGACCACAGTAAATAGCAGAGCAACTGGTGAGGTGGTGCAGGACAATTGTCTGTATTCTATCAATTATGTTTTAAAAAAACACTGATTGGCTAGTAGCAAGGCAGGAAGCATAGGACCAGACAGGAAGTAGAGGCAGGTCAATTAGAACAGGAGAATTCTGGGAAGGAGGAAGCCCATTCCTTCCCAGTCCAGTCCAGACACAGAAGAAGGAAGATGTGACCTGCCCCGCTAAAAAAAGGTATTGAGCCATGTGGCTAATGTAGATAAGAATAATAGGTTAATATAAGATATAAGAGTTAATAAGAAGCCTGAGCTAATGGGACAATCAGTTTTTGATTAATGTAGACCTATGTATGATTTCTTTGGGACTTAACAACTGTGGAAACCAGGCAGGATAGAAACCTCAGACAACAGTGAAGTGATCTGTTTTCCTCATTCTATCTTATAAGCATTGTGCAAGAATTTTGCTATTAATAAAAAGTAACACAATATCAAGAATTCTTTTTTACATTTATTTCAAAGTTTAGTCACTAGAGAGTGGCACTGTTTAAAATGATTAGAAGAATTAGGTTGTATGGCCTTGTTTAAGGAAGTGTGTCACTAGGGGTGATATTTAAGGTTTCAAAAGCTCATTCAAGGCCAGACTCTTTCTCTCTTTGCCTCTGGATCAGGATGTAACTCTCAGACACTGTTGTATAGGTAGTATCATGTTTCCCTGTCATGATGATAATGTACTAAACTCTGAAACTCTAAGCAAGGTGCCAATAAGGTACTTAGCTGGGATAGTGTTTATGATAGCATGGCCTTAATTGATCAGGGAGACTGAAAGTATATAAAATCTTGAAAGAAAATAAGAAAAAACTACAACTGCCTCATTTGGTTTTTCTAATCAAATTGAGGCCAACACAGATTCAAGGATACAGAAAAGAGATTTAACCAAATAACATTTGAAAAATATGTATCCTTTGGAGAGTGAAATGAGATTCTCTCTTGCTTGCAAAGGTCAGTATTAATTCTACCAATATTGACTAATTAGATAAGCATACTTCATTATAAAGAAGAATCGGCTATCTTCAAAGTCCACTGATGCAATGTTAGCACTGTTAAATATTCTGTAATTACAACATCTTGAATCCTGTTTGAACAAACATCAGGGTAATGTGAACTGACAAAAGTCAGTCATTATATGCAACATTTACTGTTTTCAATGTTAGAATATAAACTATCAGCTATATTTTTTAATGAAGTACTTAAAGATAAATGAGTAAAAACAAATATTTAAAGTGACAAGGAATGGATAATTTTCCATGCTAAAGATGAAGTGTTAAGAAATTTTTATTCCTTTTGTTTTGTTATTTCCCCAAATGATGGTATGTGAGAAATAAAAATGGACAATCATCTTATGATAAAATAAAACTTACAAATAATTGTTTATTTCCAACAACAGTGAAAGTATCAATGAATATACTTCTGACTAAAGAATGTGCCAGTTGGATCTAAAAAGACAGAATTACTTATTTCTTGATTTTGAGATGACTTTAAAAGAATGGGACTGAGCATATAAGGAAATCATAATTTTATCCAAATAAGTACTATAATACAATATTTAATGACAATCAGTTGAGTAAGTCATAATGATTATAACAACTGCTTTTTAACCACACACACACACACACACACACACATATAAAACAGTCAAAATCTTGTAGCAAATAAGTCCTATAGAATTCTACAAATTTAATAACTTCATTAATTATAGTTATAATTATATAATTTTTAGCTAGACACAAAAAACAATTTAAGCACAAATTATGCAGAATAAGTTTATATACAGTCTTTCATAGTATAGCTAAGTAAAGACAAAACAATTTTAAACTTGATTCGACAATATTATAGTAAACAGAAAAATTCCAATAAATTTGTGACATCAAAACTTCCACAATGTCTACACAGAAACATTAGAATATATCTGAGTTATCCTTGTATAAGGAGTCATACTGTATTACCAACCATATAAAGCACAAAAGTATTTTAAAATGTAGAAGAATTCCCTATAAAAATGACACAATTTCATTCTCTTTATTATTCTTTTCATGTTATTTTTGGAAAAGAAGATAAAGATATTTTCAGTTCTGTTATATGGAATTCTAGATTCTTACAGTTTTCCCCAAGGAGCTGTTTCATTCATCTATTGAAGGACACTTAGGCTGTTTCTATTTCTCGGCTACTCTGTGATAGGCTTCCTGATCCTCCTCACTCTCCAGGGAAAGGTGAATGTGCTATTCATCAATTCTGCAGCCCCAAGATGCAGGACAACCAGATGTGATAGGGTGTCGAGTCAAAGCAGAAAATTAGTTTATTTCTGTGAGAGTCAGCTTATATATGGTAAGTGGCATCCTATGATGTGGGAGTACCTCCAGTCAATGAAAGGCAGGCAAACCCTCCCTCTGGCTGGAGGGGTGTCTACCTAGTTTTTGCTGTCTCAACCTCACTCAAACTCGAGCCAGGCTTTTCTCTGTCCTACAGGCCTCAGAGTCTAGGCCTGAACTCCAGCCAAGCTTTTTTTTCTCTGTCCTATAGGCCTCGACGTATAGGCCCTGAGATAATTTTGGCCCAACATCTCCCCATTTTGTTTTATATCCCACTCTCTACTCTGGTCACCAAGCCAAAATAGCCCACTGGTGAGAGAGTACCATTCAGGGCCACCCCTATCCAGAGTTTTGGCCTGGACACCCTTAAATCTAGAGTTCATCCGTGTGGTGGGATGTATCAAGCCTATCAGAATGTACTCGAGTAGTCATGTATCTGTTGTATTTGTTTTGGGAATGCTTGTTTCAGCCTTTGGAAAATACATGGTCAAAAAAGATCAATAAAAAAATAGCCATCAGTGCAATTAGGGAAGAGATGAGTGTGGTAAGTCATGGAGACCAATTAAGCCAGGTCTCATAGTGGGTCCTTGACTTAAATGAATCAATATATTTTCTTAATTCATCTAGGGTTATTGTAACTATCCCAGAATAGTCCGTATAGAAGCAACATTCTTCCCCAAGTGTGCTGCAAATTCCCCCCTGTTCCATAAACAGTAAGTCCAAGCCTTTCCTGTTTTGTAAGGTTACCCTTGCTAAGGGATCCAAAGACTTTTGTGATTAATATATGCCCAGCCTAATCTACTCACATCCCCAGGAAGAACAGTAGTAATCAGGAGCCCACCCCCACCACCCCTGCTGCCAGTTTCTAATAGCAGAGGCAATCCAGTTGCTTCCTGGATATAAAAGGGTATCTGCAGAAGGGCATGCCTCCTAGGGACATGAGAAAACCCAGGCACATGAAGGTAAGATAATTGGGTTGGGGTAAATCCCCCAAAGCCTCCACATTTAGGTCTCCATTTGATTCCCACAACCCAGTCTCCCACATTCCGGCTCACACATGCCAAATCTCAGAGATCAAATATCGGGTCAGGATATCAGGTCCAGGGTGTCTTCAATTGAAAAGTCTGGTTTAGGATCCCTCCAGTGCCAGCATTTGACAGGATCCACATCACTTTCTGTGGTTGGTGGGAGCTTGCTGCCCGGACCATGGTCACCATAAGAATAATTAACATAATTGGGAGAAATAGATAAACAAGCAACACTTTCCTAGAAGGTTATTACCCCTTGGGCAGTGGTTATTTTTTTTTCTTGTGTTTGAATTTAAGGTTTATCCAATATAATCTTTTTCTTTCTTTGTTGGCCATCTTGGTCTTCCCCATTGTCCTGAGGGAAGGGGAGAAATTTTAAGTTACAAGTGGACGATCTTGTTTGAGAAGAAACATCAATATTGAAAATTTTAAATATTGATTGTTAATAATAACTTTTGCAGTTGTTGATGGGGGAGGATTCTCTCCCTTTTTGTTTTATAAGGACCTCTTTGAGATATTTGTGATTTCTTTCAACAATCGTTTGACCCTGAGGGTTATATGGGATCCCAGTGGTATGGGATACATTCTATATCTAGAAGAATTCTTTTACTGTTTTACTTATAAAACAGGGAATGTAGCTGGTCTTGACCTGTTGTGGTAGTCCCAATGCTGCAAAACATTGTAAGAAGTGGCTTTTTTCATGGGTTACCTTTTCCCTTGAGTGGATGGTAGCCCAGAATGCCTTAGAGTGATGTGGGTGTCCTCTTTGTGTGCTGTGATTGCCATTAATGAATAAAGAAACTGCTTTAGACCTATAGCAAGGCAGAACTTAGCTAGACAGGGAAAGATTAAATTGAATGCTGGGAGAACAAAGGGTGGTATCAGAGAGATGCCATGGAGCTGCCAGAGTCAGACATGCTAAAACTTTGCTGATAAGCCACTGGCATGTGGTGATACACAGATTAATAGAAATGAGTTAAATTCATATATAAGAGTTAGTCAATAAGAAGCTAGAGCTAATGGCCCAAGCAATAGTTTAATTAATAGAGTTTCTGTGTGATTATTTAGTGTCTAAGCTAGCTCTGGGTGGCC
Organism: Bramus lutescens; assembly: GCA_001685075.1. NCBI lineage: Eukaryota > Metazoa > Chordata > Mammalia > Rodentia > Cricetidae > Bramus > Bramus lutescens. The sequence goes on along the minus strand of LOEQ01000427.1, from coordinate 349,515 downwards.
AGGAACCAACAAGTGGGCCTTGTCCCAACAAATTGGCACCAACTTGGTTCATTAAAATCCACTTAAAACCTGAAAGGACTTGTAAAGTAATACTAGACATAAAAAAATCAAAGTTTAGCCATATTTTTTCAGCTGGCAGCTTGCCACAGCTCCTTTAAGAGAGGTTTTCCTGATTCAGCCACAGCAGGAAAAAAACTACACCATTTTCAAATGCTGGCTTTCTAAGCTGTGCTGTCCATGTGACCTCTGGCTCTTTCAGGAGATGGAGCATTTGGATGGAGTTTGTGAGCTGTGTGCTGGGGCTTGTATGATGTCACTGTGTACTGGCTATGTGCCCGGAAGTGGGGCAGTGTGAATGGCTCAGAAGCACAAGCAGCTCCACCATGCTGGACTTGTGGAGCAAGCATGAGGTACCCTATATACCCTAATAATGGTGCAGCTTAAATTTTAAGAAGCAGATAGCATATTAAGAAGCGCTCCTGGACAGTAAAAATTATAGATACACAATAGGACAGATTCATATATAAAAGACCTTTAAATGGATCACAGTGTTGGACAAATGTTCATAGGCTTGAAAGAGACAAGAAAAAGAGTATAGAGAGTTGGAAAAGAAGTAAATGTCTTTTTTAAGTCTTTGAAGAGACAGAGTACAGACAGTCATAGATTAAAAGGAGTAAATAAAATAAGCCACATAAAGATGGAAAATTCAAAGACAGACTAGATTATGTATATTATTGTGTTTTCTTTGAATTTTTTAACTGTGAAGGGTTTAAGTACAGAGAGACAGACATTTCATTATATAGGCTGATAAGCTAAACAAATGTAAAGTTATCTTGACTTTAAAATTTGAGTCTAAGTATATGTTGCTTTGAATAAGATATTCTTCTTTTGTCTCCACAGAGGATGAGAACACCTGGATTCGTTCCAGACTAATATAGTTTGATAGACCACGACCACCTGAAATGTCACCATGAACACCCTCAAAAACTTGCTTTACCCAACTGCTGACTGAGATAAACGTAGCACATAGGATACAGCATGAAAGACTTGATTAACAGTGCCCCCAAACAGCAAGAAGCAATATGGACACGATTATGCCCGAATTCTTTATAAATGTTTGTTTACATTTAAAGGGGGTATGCTATAAAGATGAATAATTTGCTTTGGTATGAATCTTAGTTTATTGATACAAATTCAAGGTAAATTTTGTTATATTTTATGTGTATATTTCTGCCCTTGATTAAGGTATTGGGTTTGTGTAGTTCATTTAAAAATGAAATGTATAATTTAAAAATATAGATTAATAGTCATCTAAATAATGATCAAGATTATAGTCATGTTACTTAGATATTCTAGATATATAGAAATACATTTCAGTTAGTTAGGTATTTTTCAAATCTTTCAGAGACCTTCAGAATATGGCATTTAAAATGTTTAAGAACTTAAGACTTTTCATGACAGTGAGACATATTTACCTCTGGCAGCACCAAGCTACTTCAAGAGGATGATGAAGAGGCTCTTTATGGAGTTGGTTAGCCATTTGGGAAAAAAAAAACTGCTCTTGCCTGAACTGTTTGACTGAACATGTGGAACCCACAGAGAAATGACTACTGAACTTGCCTAAAGGTGAAATGGTCCTTAGGAATTCCTGCTTCATAAAAGACTCTACTAGACATTCTGCAGGATACAAAAGAAAGTGACTGGCAAACTGCCAATATAGGCAGAATTGTCTTTGAAATTTTCTGCTTCAAGTAAAAGTCTATTGGATACTATGGGCCTGTAGGTTGAATGAAGACGGATATCCCAACAGTACAGAATAACTTTGGGGTAGCTGTCCATGCAGCAAGGTGTCACTGTCAATTCTAGAATTTTGGAATTTGCTTACAATATATTTTCTGTTTACTTAGGTAATATTGTATCCTTCTGGAGTCTTTGATGGAGTTAAAGAATTTATACTTATAGTTATTGTTTTCCTTAGTTATAATAAAATATAAAGTAGAAATAAATATTGTAACTGTAATTTTTGTTTGATACCTATTTCATTATAAGTAATTTTACTATGTTAAAGTTAAAACCTTCCTTTTTATTTAAACAGANAGAGACCTTCAGAATATGGCATTTAAAATGTTTAAGAACTTAAGACTTTTCATGACAGTGAGACATATTTACCTCTGGCAGCACCAAGCTACTTCAAGAGGATGATGAAGAGGCTCTTTATGGAGTTGGTTAGCCATTTGGGAAAAAAAAAACTGCTCTTGCCTGAACTGTTTGACTGAACATGTGGAACCCACAGAGAAATGACTACTGAACTTGCCTAAAGGTGAAATGGTCCTTAGGAATTCCTGCTTCATAAAAGACTCTACTAGACATTCTGCAGGATACAAAAGAAAGTGACTGGCAAACTGCCAATATAGGCAGAATTGTCTTTGAAATTTTCTGCTTCAAGTAAAAGTCTATTGGATACTATGGGCCTGTAGGTTGAATGAAGACGGATATCCCAACAGTACAGAATAACTTTGGGGTAGCTGTCCATGCAGCAAGGTGTCACTGTCAATTCTAGAATTTTGGAATTTGCTTACAATATATTTTCTGTTTACTTAGGTAATATTGTATCCTTCTGGAGTCTTTGATGGAGTTAAAGAATTTATACTTATAGTTATTGTTTTCCTTAGTTATAATAAAATATAAAGTAGAAATAAATATTGTAACTGTAATTTTTGTTTGATACCTATTTCATTATAAGTAATTTTACTATGTTAAAGTTAAAACCTTCCTTTTTATTTAAACAGAAAAGGGGAAGTGCAGTGAGAGTCCCCTCTGTGTGTTATGATTACCATTAATGAAAAAAAGAAATTGCTTTGGACCTATAGCAAGGCAGAACTTAGGTAGGTAGGGAAAGACTAAACTGAATGCTGGGAGAACAAAGGGCAGAGTCAGAGAGATGCAATGGAGCTGCCAGAGTCAGACATGCCAAAACTTTGGCTGTAAGCCATTGACACATGGAGATATACAGATTACTAAACAGAGGGTAATGTGTTACATCTGTTTCTTAGATAGTGGGTCCTAACCCTATTGAATTTACCCCTGGCCCTTGTAAGGGAGGGGATGTGCAGCAAAACTGTTGGCAAGTCTTACAGGTATGAACAATTCTCTTTAATTTTGTTGCAGGAATCTGAGGGTATAGGTATTTGAGTCTTCTTCAGTTGATATGAGTAAGTAATGCATTTGGGTAGCATTTTGTATGGTTAGAGTTGAGACCTCTATGAGAAAGGTTCTGAAACTGCAGCATCTGCAGCACCATTCCCTTGGGAAATGAGGCCAGGGAGGTTTTGGTGTCCTCTGAGATGTTGCATATATATGGTTTTTGCTCTACCTTCTAAGAGTGACTGAGTTGTATCATCAAGGCAGAAATAAGATTAGCATCCAATCTGATCTAGACATAGGGTAAATGTGGCAGTAGGTTTACCACATAAGAGCTAGATGAATAGAGGCTGCAGAGTTCTGGGACCTCTTGAATGGCAATATATACAGGCATTATTTCCTTTTATTCATCAGATCCCCCATAAGGAAGAATTTTGGTATTTCTTCTCTTGTCCCCCCTGCAGGGAAAACTACAAAGGTGGCCCCATTCTCCTGCCATCTATGCAAACAGTGAATGCTTGGGGTAGGAACCTAGAAGAAAAGATGAAGGGGAATCTCCAGAGTAGTTATTGATATAGCTTCACTAATCAGGACTCCCCAAAATGGATATCCAGGGTCCACAGAAATCCCTCCAGGGTGAGGCTTAATCAAGATCAATGCCTGGCCACTCATTCTAAATTCTTAATTTTGAATGGAATTATTAATTTAGAGAGATCTTTTCTGTAATGTCAGAGGGAGGTATCCTTTTCACCATCTAACATTTTATTTAAATTAATCATATCATCAAGACCTATCCCAACAGAACACAATAGATAGAAAATATCTCCTAGCAATCTTTGGAAGTCATTTAGAGTCTCCAATCAATCTCTCCTAGTGTGCACCTTTTGTAGTCTAATTTTTTATAAACCTATTTTATAGCCTAATTATTAGAATTTCCTCTTTGTATTTTTTCCAGGAGCAGTTTGTATTCCCTATCAAGGCAATTTTTTTATTTTTTAAACATTCTTTCTAAAGTATCTATATTTAAATAAGGTAGTAAATATCATCCCTGTAACGGTAAACTATAAATTCAGAAAATTGTTTATGTATCATTTCCAATGACTGACATACAAAATATTGGCACAAGGTGGAGTTATTTACCATTCACTGTGGAAGACTCTTTCATTGATATCTCTTAGCAGGCTGAGAATTGTTATAAGGAGGCACTGTGAAGGCAAAATTTTCTTTGTTTTTTATTATTAAAGTATAGTGAAGAATCAATCTTTTAAATCAATAACTATAAGAGGACATCTTTTAGGTAATTGAGAAGGCAAAAGAATTCCAAGCTGTAGAAAGCCCATTGGCTGAATCACCTTATTTATAGCTCTTATATCTGTTACCATTCTCCATTTTCCAGAAGTTTTTTTAACTTCAAATACAGAATTTGGAGAAATACTTCCAAGGGCTGGTTGATTCTTCAATATACCAACCATTTAGTTGCTCCTGTACCAGCTGTTCTAAAGCCTGCATTTTATCTCTTGTTAAAGGACATTGTGAAACCCATACAGATTTGTCAACCACTTTGGAGGTAGAGTTCTTGATACCTCTGGATGATTAGCAGCTATTGTGCCCTATTCAGGACAACCTGAATAGTTGGTGCATGTTCTTTATAATATCTTGCAATATTTTTCTCAGAATCATATGTTAATTTATAGTTTGTTTCTAAGATTGGGGTAATGTTAATCTGAGTACTCCATTGCTATAACAAATCACATCTCCACAAATTCATTACTGCATTAACCACATATAGTTTTAATATTCCTCTCTGTCCTTCTGACCCTATATATTTAAACCATCTCATACTCTGCTTTATCTGAGATAAAGTTTTGATCCCTAAAATCTGAACATTTGCATCCTGAAAAGGCCAATTTGGATGCCAAGATTCTGTTGAAATTATTGTTACATCCACACCTGTGTCTACGAGAATTTTAATGATATCATTTGTTTGTATTTTTAATTTTGGTCATAGAAGTTTGCCAAATATTCATTTTTTTGGTTTCTTCTGAAATTTTTTTCTCTCTTCTATAGCTGTTCTATTATCCAGAGCACAATGGTTTCTAACAATAGGCATTATATTCTTTAATTGTTCTGGGATGTTTTCTCTATGATGGCAGGAAACTACTGAATGGGATTTGACATAGGGACCTACAGGAGACCCTTCATAGAGTTTTTCAACAGCAATGGATTACTTAGAATGTTCCTCATTGACCTATATTCATTAGTACAATGCCTGTCTTTTGTCACACCATCTGTATAATCCCAAAAAGAGGAGCATTCTGAATGGATTATTTTTAGAAAAAAAAAACATTGTTTCTAGGAATATCCTGTCTACAGTCTCTTTTAAGGTGACCCAGATTGCTACTATTATAACATTTTTATGTGTCGATTTTTCCCCAAACCTATGGAAATCACCTCTCCTACCCATGTATCATCATGCTCATGAGATTCAATATTAATTGTACCTTGAATCCAGTCCTCCAATTATCCTTTTGCATAGAGAATTGCCATTTTAAAAAGCCAGAAATTTAATTATTACTACTCTAGCTTATGAATTTTGTATCAATCTTTTTACCACTGAAGTCAATCTTTCTTCAAATCCATGAACTTTTTTTTGAACTCTGTATCACTTTAGTTATACATTTTTTCCTGTTTATGTAATTCTGTGCCAAGCATTCAAACCTGCTGTGTGGCATGTATCCAGTATGTGGTCATTATATGCAACTTGCCTTTTTATAATAGCAAAGAATTTGATCTTGGGAATTTTCCCTACCTCTAGATTACTCCATTGTTCAATAATCTTAGCTGCTTCTGTGAACCACATGGTTCCATTATAAATGTGGACCTGGCTCCATAAACCTTTAAGTAATTCTATCCAGTCATTAGGGGTAATTCTATCTATTACAAACTGACAAAGAGTTTCACAATTGCTTCAAAATAGGGGAAAGCATGCCATATAAGACTATTGCTTCCTTGAATTTTCTTAAATCTAACATTGGCACAGGTGTCCTGTTCACTGTAATTGAGCCTCTGCCATTTGGCAATTCCTCTAAAGTCACTGGATACATTAAGGTTGGTTATCTGAAAACCTTAGGCTGTTCCTCTCTATTCTTATATTTCAGTGCTGTAATTGGCTCTCCATTAAACTCCTCTGTCTGGATTTGAATGTCTCTATGATCTGTTTTATTAGGTTTTGCTAAGGCCTGTATCTTAGCACTCAGATTAACCATTTTTTAATGATAAGACAAAAATGATAAAGCTGATAATGTTTACAATTAACATTGCATAAATACTATCTAAATTCGATATCCTCTAATTTAATCCTTCCATTTTCAAACTGTCTACTATATTATCATACAGAGACCCAGCTACCTCCAATGTAATGGTTTTCCCATGTTTTTAATGTGGGAAAGAAACTCTCTCTTTTAACTCATTCCTCCCTTTAAAAAAAATCCAAATTTTCTTACCAAATTTGGTGATGATATCGATGAAGATGTGAGAATTATTTCTGCTGTGTAGAACAGTAAAATCTCACTAAATTTCAAGGCAGTTACTTAGTTTGGCAACAGCTGGAGAAGGGGGTTCAGGGAGAGCCTACAATCCACAGTTGAAAGAGGGGGGCTGTCTGAAAAACGCACAAGGTATCGTTCAAAAAAAAAACATGTTGGGGTGGGGGTGCCTGCCTGGAGGCTGAACAAGCCTGTCTAGGGCCAGTGAGCCATTTGGAGCCCAGGTACTTCTGGAGTTTGTGTGGCAATTGGAGACTGTTTCAGAAAGGCTACAACAGGAAAATTCCAAACTTGCTC
>LOEQ01000427.1:287345-323279 GCA_001685075.1 Bramus lutescens | reverse complement strand
TCTTTATTAACTAATGAAAGTAACACATAGACAGATGACCCTCCTACATCACATGTCCATGAATCTATGAAGGTTATTCTAATGAGGATTCCTAGTAATGTGGGATAAGGGGTCTCAACTGATCATATCTTGTAGCCAGGCAAGGGGTTCCAGTGGTAGGACTATGCTGCATTCAATTGAGTGGTTGATCAAGTGGGGTTCATTGGAAATCACCAATGAATCCTTGATGTTGATATGACAAAGAGATGCTCTGTATGGGGACCCTACTGCTGAAGCCAATACCCACACAGTTTATTGAACACAGAGAAGTCCAGTTGGTGTCAACATGGGGCCTCCACCCCTAAATTATACACATTATGGTGTAGGAAGTTAGCTGCAGGCTACTGAGATAGAAATGTAGATGCTAACCATACTACAAAACCCTTGACTTACAATCTTCATTTCCTGCACAGTATGCTAGGGCAACGGTGGCATAGAACTTATGGGAGTAGTCATTTAATGGTTGATTTGATGTAAGGTCCACTTCATGAGAAGGAATCCATACCCAACTCTGATTGGATAACCAAGAACCAGAGAGCAGATAGCTCAGAGATCTGTGGTAAAAAGATGTAAGATTCCCCTCTGTATTCCATGAATACCAATAATAAAGAAACTGCCTAGGACCTGTGCAGGGAACAGAGGAAGGTGGAGAAAACTAAACTGAATTCTGGAGTAGAAAGGAGGAGTAGAGAGAAGCCACGTAGCCCCGCTGAAGCCAGACAGCCACGTGGCAATGCACAGATTAATGGAGATGGGTTAAGTTAATATGTAAGAGTTAGCCAATAAGAAGCTAGAGATAATGGACCAAGCAGTGATTTAAATGATGTAGTTTCTGTGTGATTATTTCAGGGGTGAGCATCAGGGAACCAACAAGTGGCCTCCTTACATAGTAAAATTGAACACAACTGACATAAAAAGGAAATAGTTATCAATAAAATGTTTCCTAATGATATTCTATTGTACTCAAAGTCAGAGCCTTATATCAAGTAATCATCAGAGAGGATTTCTCTGGCAGTAAATGGGAATATATGCAAAGACTCACAGCCAGACATTATGTGGAGAGAGAGTCTAAATTGGAGATCTCTATAAAATCCCTCCCTTCAGAATTTAGGAAATCTTGAGGAAGAGCAGGCAGAAAGATTGAAAAAGACAGAGGGGTTCAAAAACACTAGGAAATCAATGCCTTCTGAATCAACTAAGCAGAGCATGCATAGCTCACAGAGACTAAAGCAGTAAGGATAGTCCTTACAGGAGTTTGTAGCAGGGCTTTTGCATGTATAACTTGGTATTTATGAGCTCCTGACTGTGAGAAAAAGGGAACTATGACACTTGCTCCTACTCTTGGGACTCTTCCTCCTGTCAAGTTGCCATGTCTAACTTTAATATAATAGTTTTTGCTTCATCTTATTATATTTTATTTTGTCATGATTGTTATCTCTTAGAAACACTTTTTTTATGAGAGACAAAAGGAGATATATTGGAGGAGAGTGAAGGAGAAAAGGAACTGGGAGGAGTAGAGGAGGACAAACAATAATCAAGATATATTTTATTGAAAAAGAATAGATTTTTAATAAAAGAAATAATATGTGAAAATACATTGAAAAAGATTATGTTCATTACTAAGACCTAAACTAAAAAGGACTTGCAAAATGGCTATTCTGCTTTAATGTTAATCCAAACAATGGCCTTTGCAATATCCCTTAAAATAATAGTTATAAAATTACTAGAGATGAATGAGAAACAATGTACTGAACACACAAAAATCACTGCCCAATTCTCTATGTAAAATTTCCTAATAAAAAATTAGAACAAGAAATACTTAAAGTTGAATAAAATAAAGGTGAATAAGTAATTCTGAACTTAAATTTAAGTATTTTTCTAGTTTTTGTATATTTCAACTTAGATTTGCTAATAAGGTAAAGTTCCAATATGACTGCCTTCCAAAATGGCAAATTAGCCTGGATCATTGAAATACTAGGATTCCAATTTAATCTTGTTGAAATATTTCTGATAATTAACCATCTGTGAGTAGATGCATTGACTAATGTTCAATGTATAGCACTAGAAAAATAATCATTTTTGCAATGTGGGTTTAGTGGACTAAATGAAAGATTTTTTATTAATAGCCACACTTTTCATAAATTTTATGAGTTAACATGGTTCAATTAATGTTGCCAAGTGGTGTGCTTCTTGCACATGTCTCTGGGGCAATGTGAAGTTGAGAATGTATAATGAATGGTTCAGCAGTTATATTGAAACCCTAGTCATCATTAAGAGATGAGTAATTAATGTTCATCTGTGTTAGGCTCATGGGTGCTCTCAAGGACCCTGGTGTGTGTAAAAAGAGAAAGATTGAGACTAGCAAGGAAATACAGCTTCTCTCTATTTCTTAAAATTTAGGCCCACATCTGTCTTTAATTAGAAGAAATGAATTCCCATTAACATCATTAGGTGACATACTATGATTTGTTAAAGTATATATGAACTGTGAAAACTGATTTAAAAGCTCAGGAGGTCTCATGGCATTTTCATTTTAATCTCAGAAGTACATTTTATAATAAAATACAAATCATCTCAATCCAGACATGCACATTAAAGGTTCTTCTCTTTCATTTTGACCACTTTCTATGCGTGATTTTAACAATCATTTATAAAATAAAAGTGACTTATTATACCAGATATTTTCCAGCCATACACAGAGAGATGCAATCACAACACCTTTGTAAAAGGCTAAGTATATAAAAGTGTCACATATATTAATGACAGTATCAAATAGTTTGCTAAAAATACAATCGTAGTGCTTGTTACAGATGACTAGCTCTGTTGACGTTCTAGTTTCTGGCGAGATTGAAATTAAATTGCTTTTATCTCCTGAAGCAGAAAAAAAGTCCATATTCCTCATGATAATAAAATGTATCCTTGGGGCAAGTCATATGTCTGTGCTTTTTAAATGAAACTGTCATATTTAATTAGTATGCAGGAACACAAGCCTTGGTTTTAAGAGAAAGATGACTCTCCTGAGTGATCTTGTTCAGTGGCCTTCCATAATTTTGCTTTCTGAGAGACCTGCTGAGAGTTTGTACTTGTAATTAAACATTGCTTTTATTTAGAGTTTTAGTGATACTCTGCCAATAATTCCATTGAGGTACAGCTTGAAATGAGGATATCCCCATTTCATGTGCAATTGTATTAAAATTACTATGAATTATGAGATAGAAAGCAACTATAAGTTAGATTTTTAAATTGAAAAAGTGTAGTATTAAACACTGGCAAGCAAATTTATAACCAGATTGGTGGGAGATATTTTCACCGACATTAAAATCATACAGATGGATTTGTTGCTAATCTTTAAGTAAAATCACAAATTATGTACAATTTATTTAAAATTATAATTACTGTTTGATAATCATTCCACTTATATCCTCTACATCAGTGAGTTCCTAGATTTTGAATTAGTTCTTCTTTTAAGTTTTGTTTGTTTGTTCTTTCAGAAATCCCCATAAAGTTTTCCAAAAGGGTTAAATTAGTGTACATAATCACCAATCATTCTGTATCTTCACGTTCAAACAAGTATTTACTATTATTATTGTTTTGAAGATACTTATTTTCACTGGTATCTCATTACACAATTTATCATTTAATTATATTTGTTATAGCTGTGTGTTTGTGATTGTGTGTGTGACTCAAGGTATCAAGTTTGCACAGAAATCACTTTTTTTTTCACAAGTCACCACTGTAGGCTTGACTAACATTCAATTGAGAAAATACGGGTGCAAGATCCAGCTAGGGTATTTTTCTAATTAATAATTGATGAGGAACATTACAGTCCATTGCGGTTGTGCTATGCATAGCTCCATAGCTTTGGAGTGTTGAGTTCTATTGAAGAACACACACAAGTAAGCAGCACATCATCTATGGCCTCTGTATCTGTTCTTGGCCCCAGTTTCCAGGCCTGCTTGTGTTCCTATCCTGACTGTTTAATACAGAAATGGAAAAAAAAAACTATCCTCCTTTATTTGCTTTTGGTGATGTTGTTTCATCACAGTAATAGTAGTCCTAACTTAGACAAACATGTCAAAGTCCCATGGTAAATGATTATGAATTATTCCATTTAGAATTCCAAAATGATCTCAATAAGACTTGGTACAAACTATTAGACTTATATTTAGCCATTATGATGGTTTGAAAGAAAACGCCTCCCAAAGGGAATAGCATTATTAGGAGGTATGGCCTTGTTGGAATAGATGTGGCTTTCTAGAAGGAAAAGTGCCATCCTGGGGGTGGCAAGGCTTGAGGTCTCCTTTGCGCAACCTCCACACACTGTAGACACTTCACTTCCAGCTGCCTGTGGATCAAGATGTCGAACTCTTAGCTTCTTCTCCAGCACCATGTCCAACTACGTGCCACTGTGTTCTTTTCCAGGGGAATGCAGCCTTGGCTTATGTTCACTCCTGAGATGGGGAAGGGCTATCAATGTAAGAAAAAAGTCTGACGACCAAGTGGATTGCGCTCAAGTGTCCCCGAATAGCTCGAGACATATTTATTTACACTTAACCAGAGTTTTACTTGCTAGGATTACATGACAGCTTCATCACTGACTCGTATTTTTGACTTTTACAAAATACGTCGTAATCATTATAAAAGCCCCAATTGTTCCCCTTTATGAGAACATACAAAAATATCCCAAAACATACAAAATGTACTTCAAAAATGCACTTTCCTACCCCCTACCCTTTTCTAGACACAGAGTTCAGTTTTTTTTTTGGCAAACTTAGCTAAATATGAATCCAGACACACCTGCTCTTGCGGCACTAATGTTTGCTGGCAGATACTTGTAGTTAAATGTTAAAAAGTAATAGACATGAGTACAATGGTTTAAGAACACCAATATTTTAATCCAGATAATTTTTTGTGTTTGCAAGTTATGCTTTTATACAATTTCTTTTTCCACTGGAGGATCCCATGTCTCTCTGTAAAAGGCAGACTTTGATAAGGCACTCTTTTCTCATCTTACAATACCACACTTCTTCTATCAATATGAGATCTAATGTATAGTGAAAGTTAGATATGCTTATACCATATTTTACATTGTATTCCTCCCATTGGATTGTACTGATCATATCATTGATTCTATATGCTTGGTGTCTAGGGAATTTACACTCAATGCTTGGCACTGTGGTATTCTCAAAGCTTTTTCTGTATTCTGTGAGTGTATGCCTACTCTCACTTCCAGATCTGTGAGACATGGTTAATGTTCCCAGTGTTCTTTTCTCATATATACCTAATTGTGTATATTAAGTCAGAAAAGCTTCCAGGATTAGGAGTTGTAGTTAGTAATTCCAGATAAGATATTTGAGAAACGTTTGTCCCCTGTTGAATCTTAGGGGAGAATATTCAAAAAAGAACAAAATTTCTAAGAAAACTAGAGCTATTACATGTGACTGACAAAGTAAAAATAAAAACTGCCCAAAGACTCACCCGTATAGTGACATAGAAAAGAACTTGAAAGTTGCATGAATTTTAAAAATCCTATGCTGTCACATTGAGTACTTATCCTTGTCAAGTGAAAGTCAGTCTCCATGGGTGCCTTGCACCAAGGAAACCCACTGGACTAGTAGTCTTATGCTGATCTGAGACTAGCCTGCACAGTTCCTCACAGTTTTCCTCCATAATGATAATGAACTAAACCTCTGAATCTCTAAGCCACCCAATTAAGTGTTTAAGAGTTATTATAGACATGGTGTCTCTTTACAGCAATAGAAATTCTAAGACAGCCATCTTTGAACTCCAACCATGTCAAGACTTCAGACAGCTTCAGATTGTTCCAGCCAAACTTAGTGGGCAAGTAGGCCGCAAAGAAATCATGCAGTTCAGCCTTTCAAGGTATTAAACAGCAATGGAAACAAATTAGTTGGCATTTTCATCATAAAAGTTTATAATACAACAGTTTATTTGTGAAAACCAAATGCCAGTATGCAAATACGTTAGCAAATTATTTATACTATGAGGCAGTAATGCAACTTTACCCAGGCTTTAAGCATAAAATAAAATAAAATAAGACCAATAACAATTTTTGTTAGGTTTTGCTTTTACTTTATTCTCACAATTTCAAGTACTTTAAACATGCTAATTTTAACATTACTATAGTCTACATTCTCTTCCACTATAATTTCCTTCCTTTTCTAGATAATGACTTTTACAGAACATTATACCAGGCAGGTATCAGATGCTCACTCTTCCGGTATTTCAGATATTTCCTTTTACATTTCAGATATTTGCTCTAAAATTGAAATTATATATTCTTTGTTCAAAATCTAATGTATGCTTGATTTATATAAAAATGTAGTCAGTTTATAATGCCTAAATTAAAACTTTAGACATTACCACTACTGAGTACCAATTCCTTGGAAACTATTCTTTGAATTTTATTTTATTTTCTTGAACTAGCAATACATGGAACAATAGTTTCTCATTACCTCTCAGCAGAAGTGTAAATTACTTATTTCTGCAATGTGCTCTGTTTTTCATGTGACAGTTGGTAGATTAATAGTTTTAAGTGAATTTTGACATGTCATTTATATTTTATTTCTATTTACACATAGTTTATTATCATATGCTTTTTGGTATGTCAAAGAACACCTGTACCTCCATCTCCCTTACTGTGCATCATCGATGATTATATTACAACTTTAGCCCAAGGAGTTATAGTTCAATGAAACTGCAAATACAGTTCCACAACTTGATCACCATGGGTATTGTTAGCTTCCTCTGATGTGTTATGAAATCCATGCATGCAGTGACTGTCTCTCCATTGCTCACATTTTGCTCTAACCTGCTGATCAAACTGCTAACCAGACAAGTCATTCAATGAAAACTTTTAAAATGAAGGGCCTCATAAAGGACTTATCTTTTTTTAAAAAAAAGTGTTAAATAAAAAAATCTGATGCCATTATACTATCCATCCTGTAGCTAGATTAATTTTTCCAATAACTGCCCTGTACCCCCTTTAAGGGTCTTTAACTCACTAATTCTGCTAATGATTGTGGTCAAAGATTAAAGGTGTATGGTTGCTTGAATGACAATGTACTCATGATCTGTGATGATTAATCATGGATTTTATTGGAGGCAAGAAGATGTTGCTAATCCCCTTTATTGTGATAGCTGCCAAGGAGAGCTATAGACTGGATGTAGAATCAGCCCGAGAGAGGAAAGTATGCTGCAGTCAAGAATACTGAAGGAAGTTTTAGATCTGAAAAGAGCTTGGGCTTCTGAAAGGGAGCAAGTGAGTTGGAAGTTTGCCCAGCTATTTTGGGGTCTCTCTTTGTTCCAGGGTCCCTCACTATGTTTCTGTTGTATGAGGCTGCTTGTTTGTTCTCAGCTGCTCAGCCCTGAAATAACCACATTGAATCTATATTAATTAAATCACTGTTTGACCTTTTATCTCCAGCTTCTTATTGCCTAGCTCTCACATCCTAATTTAACCCATTTCAATTACTTTGTGTATTGCCACATGGCTGTGGCTTACTGGGAAGATTCTGTCTGGCATCTTTCTCTGGCAAGGCTCTATAGCTTCTTTGACTCCTCCTTCTTTCTCTCAGCATTCAGTTTAGTTTTCCCCACCCACCTCTTTTTTTTCCCTGCACAGGTCTAAGAAAGCATTTTATTAATTAATGGTATTCACAGCATACAGAGGGGAATCGCACAACATGTTCCCTTTTCTCTTTTTTGAAATAGTATTATATATTTTGTGTCATTGTATGTTGGAAGTATAAGATTGATTGGTTTTTGTACTTTGAATTTACAAAGAATTATACTTAAGAGATTGGCTTAAGTCTCAGAAGAGACTTTAGACTTGAGCTTTTCAACTAAGTTGTGATTATGGTGGGGACTTTTACAGTTGAACTGAATGCATTTTTGCATTATGATATGGTTACAAGTCTTTAGGGACCAGGGAGTGAAATATGGTGTTTTGAATAAGAATTGTCCACATAGGCTCATATATTTCAATACTTAGCCACCAAGTAGTGGCAATATTTGAAAGGTTTAGAAGAAAGAAGATATTATTTTGTTTGATGCTATGAGTCATTGGGGTAAATTTTGAAGTTTCAAAAGCTTGTGTTAAGTCCAGAATCTTTCTGCCAATAGAAAAGGATATATTTCCTGAGTCTGTCTGCATGCCGCCTTGCTTCCCACCATAATGGTAGTTAACTAAGCTTGTGTAATGAAAATCAAGCTCACATTTAAATGCTTTCTCTTTTAAGAATCTCTATGGTCATAATGACTATTCATAGAACAGTAACTAAGAAAATATTCATATTGATAAATAAGTAAAATTGGTATTAAAGAAGAAAGTCCAAAATATAGTATAGATAAACTAAGAGTACCCCCAATAAAATAAAAATTTCAAAATAGAAATATATTAGACTATTTTACTTTAGTAAAATCCATATCTATAGGAATTAGGAGAAGCTGAACCACTTCTTATGTACTAATATTGCACCAATATATTGCAAACTTTACAAGCATATTTATAATGTGTTTACCAATTAATTCTCAAGCACTAGGAGCAATGAATCATTTCCAGAATATATTTTGTATATATTTTATGTTAGGTTAATTTATCACCAACTAGCAATTGTACGTCAGTATCCATTATTTTTGTCTACCATACACACACACATACATATACATATGCATACACACACATGCATATACATATGCATACACACACATATGGAGCTAAATAAATTGAAAGGAGTTAAACATTTGTATTTTTTAAGCAAAAAAATGCAGTTATTCTCTAGAATTGGGTCATGGAGGTAAGTGTCTCAGCAGTCACTGAACACTTCTCTGTTATTCTGCCTTGTGCTGTGTAACTGCACGTTTTCTCTTGCTTGTTAGAAGTAACTATTCAATAATTGAAATATACCCAGACAATCTGTAGCTAAGTAATTTCTTGTACTTGCTTTATATCATGGATTGAGTATGATAATAATAAAATTACTTTTTATTTTGGGTGTCATAATTAATCATTCTGAAATTTAAATACTGAAAAACATTACAATTATGAAATTGGAAATTTTAGCTTCCAACACCACTTTAAGATAAGAAAATGAATATCAGGCTATGAATTTATAATGCTATTGTTAGAAGTATTTCTGAGTTCTAAGAAAGTAATTCTTTTAGAAGATAAATGATTGTTGTGAAAAAAGGAATATTTAGGAAAGAGCTTAGTTTTACAAAAGGATCTTTAATTGGTATCCTCTTTCTCCTTCATTGCTCTTGCTCTCTATTTCTAGCTATTATATTTCAAACTCCTGCTGGAAAATAGTGTCTAATTCAAGTGTTGCTTTACATTGTTTTTTTTTTCAGAATTTTCTTTTTCTATTTCAAAGTGTTACTAAAAAATACAGTTTGGTTTACTATTCATTAGAGATACTATAACTTCTGACTTGCTGAAACGGACTAGATTGGAAGTTTTAACTGGAAGAGGTGTTTCATACTGTCTCATTATAATATAGTATTTGAATATGAGATAAATAATAGTATAGTTGATGTGAAACAACAAATTTATGCTGATAGAATGAACTGGAAACCAAGAGAGGCTAACTTTTGAATAACCAATTCAAAACAATTATCTATAGAGGACTTTCTAATTAAAAACATATCAAGCACCACAAAAGCTTAACACAAAATACCCAGGAAATTTGGGACATCCATGAAACAACAAAAGCTAAGAATAATAGGGATAGAAAAAGGGAAAAGAATCTATCCTAGCAGCACAGAGCATCAGAATTGTACCTGACTTCTCAATGGAAATAATAAAAGCCAGAAGGTTCTAGTCAAGTGCTATGCAGACATTAAGAGACTACAGATGCCAAGCCAGACTACTGTACCCAGGAAAACTATTAATCACTATATAAGGACAAAACAAGGTAGTCCATGACATAACCATATTTACCCAAAACCTAGCTAGCCACAAACTCAGGCATACACAAAGAACTAGAAAGAAAAATCCATCACAAGGAAGTTGGCCACATCTTAAAAAAACAAAAACAAAAACACGTACATAGACAATAGATGATCTCACAGCAGCAAATCCCAAATAAGGCAAAAACACACACAATAGCATCACAACAACAAAAAATAAAACAACAGGAACTAGTCATTAATCACTGGTCATTAATATACCTTAATATAAATGGACTCAACTCACCTATAGAAAGACACAGGCTAAAAGATTGGATATGAAACCAAAATCTATCCTTCTACTGCATACAAGAAATACACCTCAACCTCAATGTCTCATATTTATGCCTTTGTACAAACCTTCCTTTATTTTTAGGCAAATTATAACTATTTTAATCAGTATCAATTGGATGAAGAACAGTCAAAGTATATCATTTAAATGATCTTTTAACTGAGATAGTTAATCAAGTTGACATCATTTAATATCACCTGAGAAGTACATTTTCATAAAGGATTATCTAGTGCAGGATCGTCTGTGTGCCTGTCTATGTGGGTTGGACTTGGTTTTAAATTTTTCTAGGATGATCCCTCCTGCACATGAGAAGCATGTTTTTTAGGTGGTCTCTAAGTTATATGACACTGAGAAAAAAAAATCAACTACAACAACAAAACAAAACAAAATCCAGAGCACAAATAGAAGGCAAGAGACTAAGGGTCAAATGTTTATTTTATTTGCTTTCATTCTGGTTATCATGCTTTCAGTTCCTGCTTGGACTTCCCCACAATAGTGGAACATACCCTAGAATTGTAAGCCAAATAACCTTTCTCTCTGCCTTATGTTGCTTCTTGTTAGTCTTAGCAATAGTAATGAAATTAGAACAATAGCATTAACTTGTTTTTTGTTTATTTATTTGTTTTACTAAAAGTTGCTTTTTCGTTGTCTTCCTGGCCTTGATGAAACACATAATCATAAAATATATGAGGATGAAAGGAGGGAAACAAGGTGGCTTACAGAACGTTACAAGAATTTGGTCATTGTTTTATAAACATCAATATAATTAAGCTTTTGGAAAACTTTGTGAGTTTAGTAGTCCATTTATCCCCCAATGAAAAGCTCAATTGATTTTGCATCCCTGCTTGACACTCTGACTGTAACCTTGATATCACTAAAGACTCCAAAATCTAACACATTGGTTCTGAAATTTCTCAACCACATACACAGATTTGTTGCTTTAGTTCGCAGACTTCTGGTCCTTTGTTCAAAGTGAATATTAATCCAAGCCTTTATATGTTCTCTACTGATGACTACTGTTGCTTTTACAAATGTGAGCTGCCCAATTGAAAAGAAGCCTAAGGAAGAGATACTTGCTGATGTGAGTGAAGCAAAATGGCAAACAAGATGTTCAAATGAGGAGTTGACTGGAATTGCTGTAAAGGAGGAAAGTAGAAGAGTTCAGCCCTACAGGCTAAAGAAACACTAGAGCTCTATTAGCAGAGACTAATGGGCTATTCTAGTATGATTTTGGAAGACCAGAAGACTAAGGAAATATGGACCGTGGAAGAATCATGAGGTTTCAGAGTGAAATAGAACTCTATCTGAAATTTGACTAGGTGTAATTTGTATTATATTATAGAGAGAATCAAGCTCTTTAGTGGCCATGTGCGTAAAATTTGAATCACAACAAACTCAAGGATAAGGAATAATTAGTTTTGCAGAAGGTTCTGTGCTATGATTGTTTTTCACTGCTCTTATCTTGGTCTATAGCATGAAAGAGCAGCAAGTGGAACAGAATGATATGAAAGATATTTAGTTTGGTGAAGAAATTTAAAGATATAGCTAAAGCAGTTGGAATCGAAACTATAACTGTTAAAGAAATTAGCATTATTAAAGATAGGTTAAAGACAAAAATAGTGTTCACAAGGCAAAGGGAATTTTTAAAAAATTGTTTAACTATTTTTCCTTTTATCTTCATAATTCATCACCAGAGGACATATGCCCTCACCACTTCGTTTACAAGAGTCTTAATACTCACTCTGTTGGGTTCACTTTTTTTCATTGATGATGAAAAGTCTTCGTCATTATCATTTAGTGTTATTAAAATTGTCCCTCTTCTTGCTTTCTGAGGATGATCATATTTTTCTGGTTTGTTTGGATGCTTCTGCTTGTTCTTCCATATGGTTTACTTCCACATGCCTGTTCACTTTGGACCTATAATTACTAGTGTGCCTTAGAAATAGATCTGTTCTCTTTACTTCCTCTAAATCAGTGGTTCCCCAATGTGGGCTACATAATCACAAAATGCAAAAAGTACATGTGCATGTGTTAACTTAATTGGTCTGGTAGTGCTTGACTATAAATAACCTTTAAAATTGTTCAAGTGAATCTAATAGACATTAAGAGTTGAAAACTGTTAGCATCACCTTGTCCCATGTGTATAATAAAGTCTGGTGGCTCAAAATGAACACAGACTGAGCCTTAACATCTATCTGCATTTTCAAATCCATATACAGCATTGATTGTGAGTTTTCCCTGAATGAATACAAAATACAGGGAAAATTTCTGTTCATGTCTTCTCCATNATTATCATTTAGTGTTATTAAAATTGTCCCTCTTCTTGCTTTCTGAGGATGATCATATTTTTCTGGTTTGTTTGGATGCTTCTGCTTGTTCTTCCATATGGTTTACTTCCACATGCCTGTTCACTTTGGACCTATAATTACTAGTGTGCCTTAGAAATAGATCTGTTCTCTTTACTTCCTCTAAATCAGTGGTTCCCCAATGTGGGCTACATAATCACAAAATGCAAAAAGTACATGTGCATGTGTTAACTTAATTGGTCTGGTAGTGCTTGACTATAAATAACCTTTAAAATTGTTCAAGTGAATCTAATAGACATTAAGAGTTGAAAACTGTTAGCATCACCTTGTCCCATGTGTATAATAAAGTCTGGTGGCTCAAAATGAACACAGACTGAGCCTTAACATCTATCTGCATTTTCAAATCCATATACAGCATTGATTGTGAGTTTTCCCTGAATGAATACAAAATACAGGGAAAATTTCTGTTCATGTCTTCTCCATAATTTCTCTTCTGTATATATTCCTTCTTTGAGTGGATAAATATCATTATTCCCATTGCTGAGAGTATCCAGTGTGCCTCTAGATTTCTTACTTATACATGTTTAATTATCTCACAAGTACAGATTAAACCATTTTAAAATATAGCCTGAATCCAATTGATTCTCATTCATAGACTACTGACTTGACTCTGTCATCATGTGCCTGTATTACAGAAGGTATATAACTAGTCTCCTGACATTCACTCTAGCTTCTAATAGTCTGTATTATTTTTCTTTTTAGATATTTGCTAATTTCAAAATAGTTTAAAAGAGAAATTGTATAAAATTTTCAACAAATGAATATAATATACAAGATAAAATCTCCTCATTATGTCTGCAAATTTCAAGTTTGGGATGAAGTAAATAATAAAACAATGAACAGACAGTACTCTCCCTTAACTTTGCACACATAACTGTACAAATTAAAAAAGCTTTAAAGTTACATTTAAACACGACAATCAACAAGATTTTTCATCTTAATTATTTATTAGCTTATATTATCTAATAAAGGTATTTTCCTTTTGATATTATAATATGAAAACATAATATAGATAAAATACTATAAAGTATAATATCCACATTTCCCCTAACATGATCTCATCTATTTTTATTTAATCACCCCTATCTCTAATTATGGATGTACATAAATACACACTTTCTGAGATATTCAGAACACAGATAAATAGGATGGGAGAAAGAAACTGAATGTTGAAAACTGAAAAGCATCTCAGCTAGAACCTACCAATTTGTTTAATTATGAAAGCTTGTAAATAGACACGTGTAAAAACTTGTATATTACTTTAGAGAGTTCTAAGTTGCTATATTGTCCTTTGTAATTTGTTTGTTTTTCATTATATTGACATTTTGAGAAGTACAGCAGCAACTGTTAGTGACTGAAGCTTTCACTGCACTCCCACTTCACAGAATATAGAATGCTATACCCTTAGATGAAAGACTCAATATTTTGCATTCTATACAGTCTTAGGCTACCATCTTCACAGACCACCATAATGAATCATTTAAAGAATTTATTTTCAATTGCATAAAAAATGCTTGTATCTGAATCTGTTTAACATGAATTTAGAATTAAAATAGAGTCTAACTCCATTTTCTCAGGCTTGGCTCTTGACAACTTTTAATAATTAACATCTCCTTTTCCTTATTGTTAAGAAAACTTGTTGGTACATGGTGATAACATTTGATATCTCTCAATGCAATATTTCCTGAAGACATCATATTGTTCCTCATGCATCTTATATATGTTGATAATGTTCATTTTGATGAATATCTCACACTTTCTCCATCCCCTTTGACCCTGATAATCAGCATTCTATTATTTGTTTCTATGTGTGGTACTCTTTGCATTCTACTTAAAAGACTGATCCTTCTTTATTGATTTATTTTAATCCTGATCATACCAATTACTATAATCTTCTTTCAGGGAATCCTTGTTCTCACTGAAAAAGAAATTATTTGGGGGAAGTTTTAGGTAGGGAGTGTGTGTTTGTGGTGGTGCTGCTGGTGATGGTCTGTGTGTAGTGGGGATGATTACATCAGCTCTATGGGATGTTTTTTCTCTAAAAGACAGAAACTATGAGTAGAGAAGGGGAATTTCTTAAAGTGCTAGTCTGTACATCCTTTAGTGTTTGACAACATTGATAGCTAAGGAAACATGGAAGGTCAGTGGCAGAAAATGGTGTCTGAGTGCTCCAGTACTCCTTAAGATCTCCAGTTGTGGATTCTCAATACTGAAAGTGTTATTTTTTTCTGATAGTCCTAGGATTCAGTGCAACTTAATTCTTTTCAAAGTTAATTCTGCAGCTTCCTGCTGGACTGAGATGTGGGAACTCCTCAGACATAGCTGCCAGTATTGCTCTTCCAAGGTCTTAGTAGTCTGATTCCCTTGGCCAAGAAGCCTTGAAATCACTTCTGATGTGGAATATCCTGCATATGTGTTCCGTTTATTGCTTGATGAATAAAACTGCTTCAGCCAATGGCTTAGCAGAATAGTGTCAGGCAAAAATGTGAGCAGAGAAATGTAGTGTAGGTGGAGTCAAGGAAATCTCATATAGCTGCTGGAGGAGAAAAATGCCAGAACATTACCAAGGATAGAAAGCTGTGAGTTCCTTATTAACTAATATGGTTTGATAAAAAAAACCCTCTGAAGTGATGGCCCAGGTTGTAGGGCATCTATGACAGCTTCAGGACTGCTGGCCAAGATAGATCAGTCACATAAGATGCCCCTGCAAAAAAAAAAAAAATTAACAGTGCCCCCAATCAACAGGAAGCAGGCTAAAAAATATACCCAATTCCCAATTATTGTTCATAAATTTTCTCCTCATTTAAAGGAGGTTAATGATAAATGGCTAATTATCACAGTAAAGGCTTTTCTTAAGACAAAAATGGGTATGATATAGAAATGAATAATTTACAAGGATATGGACTTTGGTTTATTCATACAAATTTACAGTAAATTTTGTTATATGGTCATTTCTAATTTTGTTTGAGGTATTATGTTTATACAGCTCATTTAAAAATGTAATGTATAATTTAAAATTATGGGTTAACAGAAAATCATCTATAATAGTTGAACTATAATCAAGTTAGTTAGGTTTTATACGTATAGGTATTCTTCAAACCTTTTAAGGAACTACAGAATATGGCATTTAAAAATTTTCAAAAACAGATTTTCTCAACATAGAGACTTGTCTGTCTGCTTCTAGTAGCATCAATTACTTCAGAGGTTGATGGGCACTGAAGAAACTTGTTATTGAATTTGCCTTCAATGTGACAAGACTTGACATTTGGGCTAGAAACTGCTCTTGCCTTAGCTGTTTGATACTATGCTGTATGTATTAGACATGCAGGACTCACAGAAAAGTTACCAGTAGGCTTTTCAAAAGACTGGGTGTTCCTTTCAGATTCTTGCTTCACAGAAAAAAAATTGACAGACATTCTACAGGATACAGAAGAAAGCAACTGGTGAATTATTTTTTACAACTTTTTTACAAGGCAGAGGAGACCTTCAAATTTCCTGCTTCACTAAAAAGTCTTCCAGATAGTATAGGTCTGTATGGTGAAGATGGGTACCCCAAGTTTAAAGAAAAATTTCCGGGAGTGCTCAGGCATTGAGATGTCTATCATTTCTAGAACTTTGGAAGTAGTTTACAATGCTTATTTAGGTAGTATATTCTTTGGGAGTCTTTGATGAAGCTGAAGACTATATAGTTATAATTATGTTTTTTCTTATTTATGATGAAAGATAAATTAGATATAAAACTTCAGACTCACAAATACAGAATAGATGATAGATTATTTTCTGTAATTTGTGAAATGTAAATGGAACAAATATTATATACATATATATGTATATATATAATTCTTGCTTGATATGTATTTTGTATATGTAATTTTACTATGTTAAAGTGAAAACCTTCCTTTTTAATTGGACAGAAAAGGGCAGATGATGTGGGGTGTCCTTCTGTATATATGTTGCATTTCTTGGTTGATGAATAAAACTGTTTCAGCCAATGGCTTAGCAGAGTAATGCTAGGTGGGAAATCCAAAGAGAGATAGAGAGAGAGAGAGCAGTCAGGGTCAAAGAGATAACAAGTAGCCACTGAATGAGCAAGATGCCAGAACCTCACCAGTAAACCACATCCTTGTTGTGATACATAGTTTAATAGAAAGGGGTTAATTTAAGATGTAAGAGTTAGCTAGAAATATTTCTGAAATATTGGCCAAACAATATTGTATTTAATAAAGTTTCTATGTGATTATTTTGGTCTGGGTAGCTGGGAAATGAAATTGCAGTCTCTGTCTACATTCTTCACAGTGCTTGAAATAACCAGACCCTGTAACTTATATCCTTCTGTCTTTTTAAACCTCAGTGTTCTATCTTCTCTGTGTTTCCACAATTGTCTTGTTCCTTCATGGCCACTACATTTAACTTTTCAACTGTACTCTGTTGTTTTCTCCATCGTCACAGTTAACATGACTCCTGATACAGCTTCTGTTGCTTTTGTGCTGTTACTGCTGCTGCTGCTGCTGCATATGATGATGATGGTGGTGGTGATGATGATGATAATGATCATGATGGTGATGATTGATGGTGGTGATGATGGTGGAGGTGATGATGATGATGATGGTGATGATGATGATGACGATGATGGTGGTTGTAGTGGTGGTGATGGTAGTGATGATAATAATAAAAATGATGGTAGTGATGATGCTGGTGGTGATGATGATGATGGTAGTGATGCTGAAGGTGATAATAGCTCTATTTATCATTATTATTGAGGTTCTGCCTATTTTACGATTTTCTATGCAGCTGGTCATTTTGTAGACCTTTTAAACTGCTAAGTGTTCCCCCACACCCATTTGTCTGTCAACTGTGAGACAGTTGCTCTACCTATATGTGAATGGCTTAGCAGGCTTCTTGTTTTGCTCTCACTGCTGCTTCTGTTTTACGGCTTAGATCACACTACTAAATGCACAAAGGAAAAAGTCATTAGAAGAAAAAAGTTCTGGAACCAAATGTTGCAGCTGCAGAGGAAGTAGTGAGGAAGTTTATCCCAATCATTCAACTAGCTTTTAGAGTCAGAGTATGAGTGTTTATATAAGCCATAGCATACCTCGCAGAGAAGGGAAGATTAGTATTTTCACTAACTACATCTCTGCCCCTTTACCACCTATTACTCTAGTCCCTCTAGTGACCACTAGGGAAAGTATTCCAATTCTGCATTAGGTAGAAGGGATTGTAAGATCGTTAGGTGCTCATGGATGGATTGGGGTTTCAAAATGTCCATCACAAACTGAGACAATCATGACTATATCTTCACCTACTGACATAGGGTAAATAAGCTATGGTCATAACAGAGTTCCATCAAATAATTTCAGAGTGTTGAGAGAAGTTGATGTTGGTATAAAGATAACCATCTACCATGTTGATAGCATTCTCAAGATTTGGCCATGATGGAGAATACAACAGCAGCTAAATATCAAATTAAACTGACACTCATGTAAGATTGTTGTTTTTCTGTATGAAAATTAATATCTGAAAGAACGACTTTAATGAGGATTTAATAATTTGTCATTAGCTCGAATGATTATTTTAATGGGTTGTTAAGGATACTTAACATCTTTCCAATTTCCCAAAGAGAAATAGGGTTCCTAATCCACCTCATAGCTACCTGTGTGTGTGTGTGTCTGCCACATTTTCTTTACTCAGTTCACACACATATGTTCATACTGATTTCATAGGTTATCTATTTAGCATAGTGCTTCAGGGAACATGGAAGTGTAGATCTCTTTAAGGTACTTACTTTATTTTGTTTAATATTATGTCAATTTGAAGAAAATACTTTTGTATTCAGATGTCCTGTTAACTATATATCTTTGTTCTCTTTCATTTACTTCATCTTTATTATTGGTTATTTTTTCACTGAATACAAAATTATGATTTATCCATTAATCTTTTTACTATATCTTAAAACATATTTCTAAACTGTTGTATGGCCTCCATGGATTGGTCTGAGAAATACTATGTCAATTTGATCAACAATGATTTGGACTAGTTTACTCAGGATGCTTTCAACAGTGATTTCATTATTCTGATGATCAACACTTCAGTTACAATGGACCCATGTGTTGATTTTTCTTACGTCTTCCACAATGCAAGTATTGCCACTCTGTTTCTTTTCTTCAGACACTACTAGTACCTGCAAGATTGAAGTGGGAACTTCTAGTTCTTCACTTGTCAGCAATAATCAGAAAGCTTAATGTTCATTACATAATAAAAATTGCAAAAAATGCAGTAAAGTTATAACTGTAAATTGAAATTAGTCTGTTGGAAAAGAGTCAGGCAATCATTATATTTTAGCTTTAATGAGGTACTTTGCTCTTTGAGACCTGACTGCTCATAAAGCTAGAAATCTCAGAACATTATTTTCATCTAGTTATGAGAATTTAACTTTAGAGATGAATATACTAAAACAAAGTTGAAAATTATTATAACAAAATTTTAGGGAAGTTTATATGAGATAGTTCCCAAATAAACTATTTTTCCATAAAACTCAAAAATCAGTCTTTCATGTGGAATGAAATAGCTGAATAGACTTTTACATTAATACTTTCAAAATATTCTGAATAAGATAAAGATAACTAAGTAATTGTTAGGGCCCTGCTATTAGAAAAGAACACAGGATTAATTTTGTAAACCTCTGAATTCTGAAATAATTGGTCATAATTGTAAAGGCAGAATAAACAATAATATTCATTTCATCATATTTCACTGTTGAAAGTGAGCACACATAGCATAATTGAAGGAAACTTTCAAATCATGTTATTACTATGTACTGTTAAATAAACTACTTTTAAAAATCTTTTCAAAGACGTTTTATTGCCTCAGTTATTTCTGGGCATGTTTAGCTAATGTTCTTGGGTTGACATTGACTTTGGGTGTTAAAATTATAAAAAGTAATATATTGGACACTACTTTAGAGTCTTTTTTATGAAAAAATATTTTCCCTGGGAACTGATAGAGTTATGGAATAATGTTTCTCATTAATGTTTTAAGAATCAACTCTGCATCTATTAAGAGAGTATTTCAAAAAGTATAGAACATTTACAGTTGTATTTTCTATATAATATACTTTAACATCTCATAAAAACTTTATTTTGCTATTTTGTGAATTTCAGTAATGGTTTCTATTCTGGATATATTTATGTACATTTCTAAATACAGTGTATGAGATATTATGCTATTTTGCATCCAAGTCAACATTTGCTATCTCTTACCTATTTTGCAATGTGCGTTTTCAGAAGGGTGAGGTAACATCTTGGTGTGATATCTAAATCACTGATGAAAGGTGATACTGAATAGTATTTCATAAGGATTTTGTTAATTTCTGTGTCTTTTTTCTCATTAATTCTTTTTTGTTTTAGAAGCAAGACTTCAATGTATATACTATGCTGATTTGAGACTAGAGAATCTCCTACTATCACTATCATCATGCTGTGAATACAGGAATGTACCGTCATAACTAATTTGAATGTTTTATTGATGTATAGTGTAAGATCTCATAATAGATCTATATTATTATCCTCTTGCCAGATAATATTGTCCCAGTCCTGTGGCTCATTATTTCTTTCTATTTAATATTTCATTTTCTTGGAATAAATCTTTCAATTAGTATATCCCAATTGTCATTAATTTATTTTCTTGTGGTGCTTGTAAATCTGAAGTTCATATTAAAAACTCAATTATTCAAATTAATTTCATGTTTTATTCCAGAAGTTCTATAACTTTGGTTTACTTTTTAAGCTTTTAATTTTTTTCATTGATTTTTCCTCTAGTCAAAGAATGAGTCTAGACATGGATTCTTACATGGCAACCAATAGCAGATTCTAAAACAGAATCAACTAAAGGTTTTTCAGTAGCAAATAGACATGGAAAATACTTGGCATGCCTGCATGGGTATTTTCACATTCCATAATAACAACATAAAGTAATTCTCTATTTAAGGAACATGAATGGACCTGCACAGGATATCAACATGTAACTTAATGAAGGTAGTACATAAAATAGAGCAATAATGTTATATTATCTCACTCAGAAGTAAAATGCAAGTATATGTAAAGCCAACATATAAAGAACAATGTACTGGTTATCTGAAATCTGTAGTAGGAGGTTGCTTGGCTGCTTGTTTATTTCCTGGCTGCCCAGAATCCAGGAATAACCACAGAGAAACTAAATTAAATAAGTCAATGCTTGGCCCATTAGCTCTAACTACTTATTGTCTAACTCTTATATATTAATTTAACCCATCTCTATTAATCTGTGTATCACCACGAGGCTGTGGCTTACCAGGTGAAATTTTGGCATCTGTCTCCAGTGGGGCTACATGGCTTCTCTCATTCTCCACCTTCTTTTTCCCAGCATTCACTTTAGTTTTCCCCACCTAGCTCTACTCTACCCTATCATGCCAAGCCAGTTTCTTTATTAACCAACTGTATTCACAGCATACAGAGGGGAATCCTATATCTCCTACCCTTTTCTGTTTTAATAAAAAGGAAGATTTTAACTTAACATAGTCAAATTATATACAACAAAACAATTATTAAGCAAGAATGACAGTTACAATATTTATATCTACTTTATCTTTTATCATAACTAAGAAAACTCTAACTAAACTACATATACTTCAACTCCATCAATAACTCTAGAAGAATATAATACTATCTAACTAAACAGAATATGCATTGTAAGCATCTTCCAAAACTCTAGAATTGACAGAAACATCTTGCTACCTGGATAGTCACCCAAAGTTCTTCTGTTTCTTTGGGGCATCCAATCTTCCGCCCACAGGCCCATAGTATCCATCATAATTTTCCATGAAGCAGGAAATTTCAAAGACAGTTCTGCCTATAATGGCAGTTTGTCAGTGACTTTCTTCTGTGCCCTGCAGAATGTTTTTTGGACTCTTTCATGGAGCAGGAACACTGAAGGATCATCTCACCTTTAGGCAAGTTCAACAGTCATTTCTCTGTGGGTCCTTCATGCCCAGTTAATACAATATAATATCAAGCAGTCCAGGAAAGATCAGTTGTTGATCAAATGGTTGAGCAGTTTGCTCAAACTCCATTAGGAGCCTCTTCAATGCCTGTCATCCTCTTGAAGTACATTGGTGCTTCCAGGAGTAGATGTGTCTTTTGTCATGAAAGGTCATAAGTTCTTACACATGTTAAATGCCATATTCTGTAGTCTTTGAAAGATTTGAAGAATGCCTATACATCTAAAATGCATCTCTGTGCACCTAGGAAATCTAACTAAAATGACTACAAGCTTGACTATTATAGATGACTAGGTATTAATCTGTATTTCTTAATTATATATTACTTTTAGAAATGAGCTTAACAAACACAATACCTTAATCATGATCAGAAATACATATAACAAAATTGATCTTAATTTGTATCAATAAACCAAGATCCATACCAATGCAAAACATCTATCTCTATATTATATACCCCTTTAAATATAAACAAACATTTATAAGAAATATTTGGAAATTTGAGTGTAGTTCTCTCCAAACTACTTCCTGCTTTTTGTTGGGGAAAGTATTTTTGGGGGTGTTCACAGCAAACTTTCAGGGGGTTTGTTCCATCAAACTACATTAGTCTAGAAGCATTCTAGAGGAAGAGTTTCATCCTCTGTGGGAAAAAAACTAGAACCTCTTTTCCAAGGCAACAAATTCTTAAACCCAAATTTTGAACTCAAGATACTTCTAAAACATATATGTTGGTTTAGCTTAGCAGTCCATACAATGAAATACTTCTCTGAACTTTGCTCCTTCACAGTGAAAAAATTCAAAGAAAACACAAAAATATGCATAATCCAAAATCTCTGTGCATATTCTATCTTTACTTGGCTTATTTTTCTTTCTCTATTACATTTTATACAAATTTAATATTTATTTTATTATCTTTACTCCTTTAATCTATGACTATCTGTGCTCTTTTATATTTCCTTACTTTACTCTTTTTCTCCTCTCTCTCAAGCCTACCTACATTTTTAAAGCATACTGTGATCCTTGTTGGCAATTTTTTTTATCTTAATCTGTCTTTATTGTGTGTCTGTAATTATTTTCTGAACAGAAGCACCTTTTTTATTTGTTAGTGGGCTTTGCTAAGGTCAACACAGCCTTGCCTGCTTACTCCACCAAGTCCAGCATGGGAGAGCTGTTAGCTGCCTCTGAGAGTTATATTCATTGCCCCATTTATAGGCACACAGAGGGTCCATATTGCTATTAAGCAAGTTGTAGGACTCTACTCACAGAACCCATTTAAATGCTCAGTCACCTGCAAGAGTTAGAGTTCCTGATGACAGCATGGCCCAGGGAGCCAACTTTGCAAAACCACAGAACTTTTTTTTCTGCTATTGCTGAATCAGGAAAACATCTCTTAGAGGGGCTTCAGCTTGCTACCAGCAAGCAGATCCCATCAAGAAAGAAAAGATGCAGCTAAACTTTATTTTTTAGTGTCTAGAATTCTTTACCAAGCCCTTTCAGGTTTTACATAGATATAGTTGACCATATTGCAGTCAATTTGTAGTAGGATGCTGCTTGGCTTCTTGTTAGTTTCCTGGCCACCCAGACTCCCAAAATAACCACACAGAAACTGCATTAATTAAATCACTGCTTGGACCATTAGCTCTGGCTTCTTATTGGCTAACTCTTACATCTTAATTTAACCCACCTCTATTAATCTACTTATCATCACAAGGCTGTGGCTTACTCGATAAAGCTCCAGCACCTGTCTCCAGAAGGGCCACATGGCTTCTTTCTTTCCCCATCTTCATTCTTCCAGCATTCAGTTTAGTTTTCCCCATCTAGCTCTACTCTACCCTCTCAGGTCAAGCCAGTTTCTTTATTATCCAATGGTATTCATAGCATACAGAGGGGAATCTCACATCGAAAACTAGAGAGAATATGGAAGGGAAAGTTTGGGAAGGTCAAATTACTGAAAATGGAGATACAACTAGATAGATAATTTTTGTTGGAACAATTACACAGAATAGTGATTATATTTTAAATAATGCATTATAGAACCAGAAATAGATAAAATAATGTAAAGAGTTCTAAGCACAAAGAAGTAATACATATTTGATGTTATGTTTAACATAAATATTCTATGTTTTTGCATTTCAAATATTTTTTTCTAAATACCCTATTATCATTTTCTTTGCATGTACTTGCCTGGGTTGCTTTGAATTTTTTGTGTTTAAACTGGAAGGACTGTAAAAGTCAGGAGACTGGCAGTGGTCCATGGGAGGATTCTAAAGAAGAAGGAAGAGGAAAGAGGTAGTATGAAAGTCTCCTGTTTCCGTCTCCTTGAGAGCTGTGACAAAGTTCTGATTAAGCCCACGGGAAAGAAAACCTTATCTATTAATACACAAAATGGCGAATGTCAACCACAGGCACATTTAGATAGAAAAAAAAAACTGTTTATTGCTAACACCACTCATGTGATAGATAATGTGCCTGCTTGTGCTTTTCCCAAGGACAGTGAAAGGAGGAGGTTAAGTGATCCTACTGTTCTTTGTTCTTAATCTCTTCTTCTGCCCTTAGTCTGTATAAACTCTGGGTTGTTTTGTACTGACCATCAGACATCCGGTATCTATCCTGTGTTTCTGTCTCTGTTTCTTTTATCTGGTATTTCTCTGTCCTAGTGCCCTCCTCCAGGTACCATAGCTGACTCTTTGGAGCAGGCTCAGACAGTAACATAATGCCAGAGTTCTTGTCTTGAATGTATTAGGTCTGGGATCCAATCTCTAATGAAACAGACAAAAAAACTAAAATGGAAAACCAAAACCATAGTGGACGTGTGTGTGTGCATGCACACATCCACATGCACAAAGAATGGAAAGTGATTTATTTAACTTGTGATAAATTTTATTTGCTGAATGTAATTTGGTTTGAATCATTGTAGTTAGAGATGTTACAGTATCCACATTATTAATCCAGTCTGTGTACCTAGCCAGTAACAACTCCAGTCTCATGGCAAATTTTCAGATTATTTGCTTCCCAAGGAGTATTTCCATTTTCGTTTGTTTATTACTTTCATGGCAGTATTTTAGCCATTTCTGCTGGTCGTCACTTAATGCCTTATATATTATACGAGAATTTTTTTTCAGACAGGGTCTCAGCTGCTCTGTAGTCTAAATTTACTTGGAAACTCACTTTGTAGTCCATGCTGACATTTGACTCATGAACAAGTCCTAGTTCTGGGATTTACAGGCATGAGATACCATAAAAGGCTAAACATAAAATAAATTCATTTTCACGATTTTTGAAGTTATGTTTCTAACATGAGGATTCTTGCCTGTCCAAGATATAGTGCTCTTTCTTCTTGATGTCCACAATCCACCTGCTCCTTCAGTCCCCACACTGCAAACAGAAATCTACAGCCCAGTGGTGGTGGCACACACCGTTGATCCCAGCACTCAGAAGGCAGAGACTGGTGGATCTTTGGAAGTTTGACACCAGTTTGGTCTACAAAAGGTAGGTCCAGGACATGTTCCAAAGCTACAGAGAGACCCTGTCTCAAAAAAGAAAATCTATGCTGTTCTTTATTTCTCATGAAGGATGCTAATAAAATCATAGATACTCTTTCCTCATCTGAACTTAATCATCCAAATGTCTTCTAAAGGCATTGCTTCCAAATTCCATCATTTTAGAGGTTACGTCGTCTTTATGTGGATTTTAGGTTAACAAATTTCAGTCCATAACAAATAGACAGCATTTTCACTATTCCTTCTGCTGCCCTGTTTTTTCTTGGGTATACAGTTCATTTCTGTGAGATAAAGGCACATGGGCAAATTTAATACATAAACATTTCCCACCACACAAATACCTTTGTTGCTATTGTTGAAAGCATGTCTGTGGTATTTGAGGTTATGGACCATCTCAAATTATTCAGCAGTAAGCTAATCGCTAAAGAACCACATTTTTATTAACACTTTTGCCAAACATACCCACCCTCACAGATAGGATTCCAGCTGTTTAGCTAATATTTTAGAGATCAGCTAACTCAAGAACCCCACAAGTCACAGGTGACAAATAATGCTCACACATCTGCTTGCTGACAATATAATCTGGCTCATTTACCATCACTAGTTTCCTGATATTGTACCCATAGGAGATGTTTAATAAATACTGAATGAAATTCTCCTACCTGTTGAGAAGAATAAAAAAAGCTATAGTATGGAGGCTAAAGATACCATGGCCCTTTGTTATCATTTAGAAGGCTCAGTTGCTGGTCATGAGAAATGTGAGAATTGTCCTGAACATCAGTATATTTTCATAACACGGTATGAGTTTTATGGGAATTCTTCTTGGATTTAGGAGAAATATAATTTCAGTTTCTGCTTAGTTTGTTTTCAAAGCAATCAGTGATCCAAATGATTAAACTCCTATCACCAGGGATAGTTACAAGGCCAGGTTTCACTCAGCTAACAACGAGACAACAAATCGCAAGCTCTTTGGCATTCTGTCCACAAGAACAGTTAGTTTTAAATGTTCTCAGATAAAGTATTGAAAATTCAATAAAATAAAACATCATTTTTCAAAGACATACTACAATACATTTTAAATAGAAGCTTTAATATTAGAATGCTATTTATGCTAAATTTCAAAATCTTAATTTTGTATTATTATTATTGCATCTACCTAAATAAAACACATTTATTGTCTTTCACTGTAAGAGTATATACTCTCTTAATGACAAAATATGGTGCTGTTTCTTTCCAAGCAATTTTTATTTTTATTTTGTGTATGTATTAACTTCTCCCAAGGGATAATTCCTAATTTTCCTTTTGCAGTGAATGCATATGCACACCTCTCAGCTGTAAAACATCCAATTAAGCAAAGCCACAGAGAGCTGCATTACTGGAGCCACCAATGAACTCAGTGTGATGTGGCCCAGGATGTAGAAGAAGCGGCAGCAGCATTTCTTTCTATGAGGTTGTGTAACAACTGCTATCTACTTATTCTTTTACCAAAATCTTAATGATATTCAATGTGATAACCAAAAACTGTGTATCCTCATAATTACATTGAGAAGATTCACTTGTCTTTTGTTGGCCGTTATCAAGGTATGTTTGTTGTTCTCTGTGATCTCAGCAACTCCTTTGCTCTCTGCCCCCTCAATATATACTTTTAAGGCACCAACTTCCTCTCTATCCCTTTTTACAAAAAAGACACAGGGATTTGATGATGTCAGTAAAGTATCCCACAATAACCATTCCTCTGGGAGGTGATAATCTTGGGAGCCATCTTTGAGTCTATTCTGCCTCATCGTGGAGGCATTTTTGTCTATTATCCATGTCTAACTTTGTAATTAGCACAATTGTTCCATGGCATCTTACTAACTTGAGTGTCTAAGGGGGTATGACTTTAAAAAATGTGTATAATTCAAAGAAGAGGAAAAAAGAGTAAATTAAAGTGATTATTTACTCAGAAATAAACCTTTCCAATTAAATTTTCAAATTTAAAGCATTAATTCCCATGGTATCTCCCAAAGAAAATTACAAAGCCTATAACTTGACAGAGGGAACACTACTTACTTTGCTTGAGGTAAATAGACTTACTTGTATTTCAAGTGATTAAAATTCCAATTTTATTATATTTGATTGATTATAATGATAATTAAATGAACTGCATTGATTGTCAACAATACAACACTATGCATTTGTGTTTTAGGTTATAAATAGAATTCTTTCATTAAATGGATATTAAAATGGTACACTTCAAATATTCAGCTACATTTATAATATAGTCAGAAACAAGCATTATCTTTCCAATATAATTGTTTTATGTTTTAAATTCAGATAAGCAAAACCATCTTAAAAAGGTATAGCAAAAAAGTTAGACTACTGCTGTGGGATAGTCCTTTTTTATGATGTGAATAAATATTACTCACATTGTTAATAAAGAAATTGCTTTGCTCTATAGCAAGGCAAAATAATAATGGGTGGGAAAGCCAAAGAAAAAATACATAGAGGAGAACGGTGGAATCAGGGAGATGCAAACCAGGTTGTAGAAACAAGATATTCTAGGAAACAGGTAAAGCCATGAAGCCACATGGAAAAATGTAGATAAATAGAAATGGGTTAATTAAGTTGTAAGAGCTGTTTAATAATAAGCCTGAGATATAAGACAAATATTCTACAATTAATATAAACATTTGTATAATTATTTGGTACTGTGTGGCAGGGACAAAAGAAAAGCTCTGCCTCTGTTTACAAACTCCCTCATCACTTATTTCTCTACATTCCTAGAGTGTGTTATATGTTAAAAATGTCTAGCAAATTCCTGAGACATACCTATGTTCATCAGAGGATTTTCTATAAATATGTCTGTGAGTGAAGTGGGCCAGAGATGCATTCCTACAAGCCCAAGCACCATCAAATTCTGCAAGGCAATCCTACATGAGAGAAGGGGAGAAGGGGAGGGTAGAGGAGAGCTTGAGGAAATGTGATAGTTGAGATGGAGGAAGGACAGAAATGAGAGGCAGGCTTGAAAGGAACAAGCATAGGACCAAACTATTTCCTCTGAATGTAGTTGACAGTTAAATTGCTGGGGCAGACTGGGGGGCCACTGGCAGTGGCACCAGGATTTATCCCAGTTACATGTACTGGCTTTTTGGGATCCTGTTCTCTTTGAATGTATATCTTGCTTAGCCTAGATATAGTAGGGAGGGCCTTGGACCTTCTACAAAACAATGTGCTTTACCCTCTCTGAAGATTGAATTGGGGTGTGATGAGAGGGTGTGTAGAGGGAATGGGAGGAGGGGAGGAAGTGGGAACTTGGAGTGGTATTTTTTTAAAAAGCTAATAAATGAAACTAAATAAATAAATATTTAGTTATTGAAAAAAGGATTAATGAACAGAAAGTCCGTGAACTTTTCACCAATAAATATTTTTAGGTAAATAGGAAAAACAGCTGCATGAATTCCTGAACTTACAAGGCTGACAAGGAAAATTAACAATGTAGTCACCAGTGATGTAATATTAACCAATTAGCTTAAAGTAACACAGTATGTTTATATTTCTTCAATGCCTTTAAAAGATTGTATCTTTTGGTGACATTCTGTATAATTTATTCTGTTATTTTGCTAGCAAAATCTTCATTGGCTTAAATTTCTACTTAATAGAACTGGGGAAAAAGCCTGTTTATTGTTTACACACCTGTGTCAGTGAATGAATTTCTACTGTCAAAATACAAAATATTAAACTAATTGTCATAGGTCATGTCTGAAATTGCAGCTCATTGGGTGAAGAGTTAGGAGAATTGGTCATTTGATGCCAGGTTGACTCCCTGTTTCAGTTAATGAAATACCCATATAAACACACATTTTTTTCAATAAAGCAATTCCAGTTTATGTCATCTTAGATAACTATACTGATCATTATTCATCAAAAATGTTGTAAGGCAAATTAAGCAGCATTAATATTTTTGTTTTGACATTTTTGAGACCCGGTTTTTCTATGCAGTCCTAACTATTCTGGAAGCTGCCCCTGCCTTATTATAGCTGAACACAGACTTGCATCACCACTACCTGGCCAGTAATAGTTTTAAAACATTTGTATTACTTAACTTGCATGTAATCACTCCAAATTAATAAATTAATATCATGAATCCTTTTTCTCCAATAGTTTTTTTTAATGATTACTTAGGAATTTCATGTGATGTACCCCAATCACACTCTAGTCCCATTCCTCCCAGGTCCACTCTTCCACTTGTGTGCCCCTCCTCTCCCCCACTAGTGTAATATATCAAGTACAAGTTGTGTTGTCTATCTACTCACTGGAGCATGGACAAACTTCTAGTGGCCAGCCCCTTAAAGATAAGTGAGTTATTTCCTATCCCCCTGTCTGGAACCATCCTCTGTGAAGAGCTACACATTTGTGTCTTTATCACAGTTTTTAAGGACTCTCTTCAATGACTTCCCTTCTAAACAGTTTCCTTTTTAGGAATGTGAGGTTTTGCTGCAGAAAACGTCAATGTCCTTCATTCTCAATTATATGTTAGGACTAGGAATAATTATGAGACTCACTGGATGCTTGTCAACATTATTGATTGAAAATATAAGAAAAATTGAAAAAAACACAAATAGAACAAAATTACTTTGTATTTGCTTCAGTTTTGGTCAAATAGAATTATTCTCAATCTATATTTGTTCATCCATAAGGGTGTGGCTTGCCTTTAATCATTCAAGAATGCAGTATTAGCATCAGTTTGAAAGTCTGATATTTCAGGAATTAGTACACAGAGTGTGCCATGGGTATATCTAAGTTACTGCTCTTTATCTACAATGGGGAATGACAGAAAATTTTCATATGTAAAATACTTACATTCCAAATTTGATGACAAGTCAAAGTAAAAGACAGCATGTGAAGATCTATCAAAAAATTCGTGTGGCATAAGTACAATATTCAAAATACCTACCACTAGAGGACCAGATAACTGTAACTTAAAATCTTATAATTTACTATTGATTTTTGAAGGAATATTTTTTCTCTATTTTCAAATGGTGGATATGTATTTGAAATTATAAGAATTCTATAGCAGATAATTTCGGAGAATTTCTGGAATAAATCTCTTCTCTGTCATGTTCTGAAGATATCTCTGGCATAGGCTTCTATGTACTTTGTTTTAAACAGAAATTGCTGCTGAGTCATAGTGGCACATGGCTTTAATCTCAGTATTTGGGAGGCAGAAGCAGGTAGATCTGTTAGTTTTAGGCCTACTTGGACTACAAAGTGAGTTCCAGGAAAGGCTCCAAAGCTATACAAAGAAACCCTGTCTCAAAAATCCTCCCCCAAAGAGAAATCCTGCATCATAGAGTTGAAAGGTAGCAGGTTATCCTCTTTCATGTTTTCAGTATATGGCTAAACTGGGCTTTCACAACATATACTTTTAGTGATAACGTTTTAAAATTAAAATGTACATTCCTACAAAAACCATAGAAATTAGACAATTCAAATTTTAGGACCTAAGCATTGATCAATTCAAAGGCTATTTTATTTATTGATAAAAAATATTATAAAAATAAGCAAAGTGTAGATATATATCACATTGAAAATGTTCTTGTCATCAATAATAAGTACTGTTTCCATACTTTTTTTAATTTTTACTAGCCCTCACTCCAAATATTTCACATTAATATCTTTCACAGAGTCTTTGAGATCATTGTTTTACAAAGAAAGTGTTATTTTAGAAAGAGGAAAGCTAATTAAGAGTAAAGTCAATGCTGTGCTCACATTAATTCATAAATATACACTTATCAATATAGTTGGCTCGCTATATCACTCCAACTGTATCTCTCCTGAGCACATATATGAGTGACCCTATTTTCTACTACAGAGCTATACATGCTCATCTATATTCATAGCTGCTCTATTCATAATAGGTATTAAATGGAATCTGCCTAGATGCTGATCAGCAAATGAATGGGCTATGAAATATGTTGCAAACACTCATTGAAATTTTATTTAAATGCAAAGAAAAATGAAAACATTGCAGTTTCAAGGAAATGATTGGAAGTTTAAAACATTAGACTCTGTGATTTAACCCAGACCGAGGAAGATAAATATCCCATGGTCTCACTCATATGTGAATTTTAGTATTGAATTTTTTAGACCTGCATCTCAGTTTGAAATATATGGAGAGTAGAGGGAATAGAAAAAGAGGCCATTGCTGGAAGGCAGGCGCAATGACTGAAGCGACAGCGGATTGTGGAGGGGGGAAAGAATGGCCCCCAAAGATTCCTATATTCGAATACTTAGTCACCAGGAAGTGGCACGGTTTGAAAAGATGAGTATGCATATGTAAATTATATGTATGTATATATGCATATAACTTTTTGATTCAGGAAGCATTGTTTCTTATATATTTAGATTTATGAGATTTAGCATGTAAGAGTAAAACTTGTAATATTGAATTTTAGTGTCCTTTGATGCCTGTGTATTAAACGCTTCATGATGACCTGTCCACTATAAGGCCTAAAGGAACTTTTAAGTTGTGGCTACTAGTGGCAGAAAGCTAGATCACTGGTAGTGTGCACAGAAAATGCATACAGGAGCCCAAGTCCCTTCTTTGCTCTATGCCTTTTAGCAGACAAAAAATGAAAAGGCAATCCTGCTGCAAGCTACTATCATGATGCTCTTTGGCAGGCATTATAGCACCATGAGACAGGGCTCAGGGATCATGGATTGAAATTTCTAACCCTGTAAGCCTAGAGTAGTCTCTTCTTTGAGTTGATTTTCTTAGTTTTTTTATGGCAGGGTTCCAGTATATGTAGATCAAACTAAATGCTATTACACTATACTTAGTATCCAACACTGTATAGGACAAACATAAAACATTAAATGCCTTCACATCAATGTAATCGGGGCTGCTGCATTTTAACTACCTGTCTTTCATGATTTCGGCATTAAGCTGTGAAGACTATGCTGGCAGAATAAGATCAGTGAGGGCTATATTTCCTTAATATAAAGCAAAACAGAAAGAATTGATAAGAAACTTTAAAGACCCATAGATTATCTATTAAACTGCAAACTGAAAATTCTCAAATGCTCAGTGAATTCAAAGTCAGTACGTCTTAATATGTCACTTGTTTCCTGAGAAGACAAAGGGGAATTTCGCAGAACTGAAAATGAGACAAAATGCTTTACATAGGAGGTGACTTAAGTAGAAGTCCTCAGGGGTCTTTGGTGACAGATGTATCAGCAGATTTTTTAATATGGTGGTCTTCTGAGAGTGATTTTTCTAGTTTAAGTAAATATGGGAAGGATAAACTATACTTTTCAAAATCATGACACTTCAATAAGCATAAAGAGAACATATGTCAGTTATTAAAGTTAATTCACAAATGTGAAGACTATTAAGATGTTACAACTAATTTAAAAGAATTATAAAAACACTCCTTTATGTCTAGTAAACGGTGAAATGTGTGCTAATAAAAACTGGTTTTAACATACAGGACAAATAAACATAATAGCTAGATTCATCTTTTCTATGGGAAAAATAGTTATGTATGTTTACAAACAAAATTTATTTGTATTTATATGAGTATTAAGCTTCATCATTTAGGTCTGTCCTAATTGTTATAGCCTTACCCAGTCAGATGTTATGACTTCCATTAAGCTGTATCTATTAAAAAGATTCAGCATGAATTGGTCTGGGTAAACTCTTTCAAAGTTTTCTTGACAACGAAATGAAAAACCAACACTTTCCCTCACCATGCAGGATACTCAGGCTTAAACTAGTCTACAGAAATAATGAGGGAAATGCTTTGTACAAGCCTTCTTACAAAATGTTGGAGACTTCATCACTATGTGACTTTAAAATCCTGTCCTCGTGACTACAATTTTAGGCTGAAAAAAAAGTGTAATTCTTTAATTCTGCTTCTTCTTGATTTGTATTTTTCTGGTTTTTGCTTTTTCTTTCTCATTTTTTTTGTGTTATTTTCTCTTTTCTGAACCTGGGATAAGACATTCATAGAATGCTTGCACAAGTTAGGATTAGGTCTAGCTGCCTATTATAACTGATATTTTCAGTTCTCTTTCAATGTATCATTTTGAAGAGTAGTAGGAACAGCCTAGAAAATATTAGAAAATTACAGTTGGTTAAAGGATATTTAAATTAAATTTATACTGTATTTTCTTTTATCATTCAGTACTTTTTCCATTTCTCAACTTATTCACATAAATTCTGTTTAAGTGCTGGAAGATGTATTTATTCTTAGCGTATTGTGGAAAGACATTGAGTCGGTTCAGTGTGTAATCATTAAGTTTTCAAAGAATTTCTACTGGACATGAGGATACTTCCAACGCCTTTCCACAAAGGTACACAGCTAAACAATCTGTGATTTACTGTTTGTAGTATAATTTTGTCAAGGATTCAACAACCTTCTCCCCCTGTCAGGTACTCTGGTTTTAGAATCATAGTCATGTTAGATTTAACACATCAGTAAAAACTGGTGACCTCAACACTTTAAAAAAAAAGTATGGCACTTCTTTATAGAGCCTTGGCATAACTCAATTCCTTGTATCTCTCCTTCTTAATTTGTGATTTAGAAAGCAGCTATAGGATGTTACGCTGTGAATGCAACAAGCTGAAATTAAGGAAGACCTGAAAGAATAGTACAAGGTCTGTCTCTGTTGTTTTGAGAAAAATGGTCCACTGTACATTCTACTTGCTATTAGCTACCACTGCATCTGCTATGTAAGTAAAGAAAGTATAGAAAACACTCTATCATCTTTTTCTAGCTTTCCTGACCACATGTGATGGGTTCACAATGAGTCTGAGATTCTAATTATCTTACTGTTCCATCTATGAGTAACAAACATGCTTTATGTAACTTGTTATTTGAATATACATTGGGGAAACATGGAGTTGGCCTTGTCTAGCCATCTTGAGAGATGCACCATAGGTGTTTTGAGTTAATGTCAATGGCTCCTGGTACACCTTGAGCCTTTCACTTCTGGAGAAACCAAGGCAGCTCTCAGGCAGGGAAACAATCAGGCTGCCTTGAGATTCTCTGCTTTCCCTAGAAGTCAATGAAGCATATGGCAGCTTTACAGAATAATTGATCTTAGACACTAATTTTGTGCACCCCATGGAGCTAGAAAACATCAGTTTATTCTGGAAACTACCATTGTATGGAATCTGGCAATTGCCATTATATTCTATTTCAGATAAAGGTATAAAATCTTGGATCTGGAATAGATCTATCTCAGCCTCAGTCTTTCTGAGATCTCTCTGTCCTGATTAATATTCATATCTCAATGACTATATCAAATAAACTTGACATAGTAAATAAGTACTGGTGCTAAAAGTAAACCTCATACTATATCCATGAAAGTTGAGATTAATGAAATTTATCAGAAATTACTACCCAAATTGGGACCCAATGTGGTAGGCTATGTAAGGTAAACTAATTTCATTCCAAAATACTTCATGAAACTGGCTGTAGTCTCACAACATAAGCATACCTAGTATCAGAATTTTGGTAGCTGAGGTCTTTCATGGGCTCAGGGGAAAGCAATGACTATAATCTCTAGTCCAGATTAAAAATTACCAGAGTCATCCATTTTTTTCTACATCCTTTTGCAAGAGTACTCAACAAGAATGAGACAATCAGGCTACAGCTCCATTGCAAAGCATTAGCCTCCAATGTGAATACTGTTACCTTACAAATCCATTTCTTTACTAAACCTATGGCCTTTGGACCTGCTCAGCAAAAAGAGAAAAAGGGTGATTTTAGGTTGTAACAGAACCTGGGAAACTGCTCAGCCCATTTTTTTTTCTTTCCACAATGAAAATCCTGAATCTTGGAAAAACTAATCTAAAAAAACAAAACAAAACAAAACATTTTTTTCTTAATGCTAAATGGAAAGTCAAAGTAGAAAATTGATGGTTTATTTTTAACTTTTTGTTTCTCTGAAATAACATCTTAACACAGCACCTGACAGGCTTTGAATTTCCTAGATGTCACCTGTAGGGGAAATATGAAGATGAAAATAGATACCACTAAGTGCAAAATTAAATGATGGAGAGTAATATTATGGGTGAGCAGACTGTGTTTCAAGTTAACAGACCTTTGGCAAGATGCAGTGTGTACTACTGAGAGTACACATTCAGAATCAGTACTCTCCTTCCCCAGCTGCCTAGAGTGTTGCTGATACAAAGTCTCTTTTCAAAGGAAAAAGAAGCTCAGCTGAGGTCCTTTGCTGTTTACCTGCTTACCTTGATACTGCTAATACTGTTGACAGAACCTAAATTTTAGTCCCTAAGGAAAACTGAAGATGACGTTTCCATCTCTCCAAGAATCTCCTGGGGCTTCAGTACCACTATGGGAGTATTGAAGGATCCTGCAACTTTGGTGGTGCAAATTCAAACATCTCAGCCTCTCCATGGTGTATTCAGATGACTATTATTGAGTAATGTAGTCACTACTGTGTAAACTGATCTAATAATCCATTATGAGTGTGTGTGTGTGAGAGTGTGTGTATATGTGTGTGGGGGGGTTATACCCATATTCTATCAGGCATATCCCTCTAATGCAGACATCTTCCCTCTTTTTATCTTGGTTCCTCTAAATCTTCTTCCTTATAAGGAAAACAATGATTGAATTTAAAACACAACCTTATTAAACTTGACCTGTGTGTGTGTGAGAGAGAGAGAGAGTGTGTGTGTGTGTAGGAGAGAGAGAGAGAGAGAGAGAGAGAGAGAGAGAGAGA
>LOEQ01000427.1:258081-274226 GCA_001685075.1 Bramus lutescens | reverse complement strand
AGATATAATGGGCCAGGCAGTACCTAAAAGAATACAATTTGTGTGTTGTTATTTTGGGGTATAATCTAGCTGTGCGGGAGATGGGCCAGATGAAAAGCAGGCCTGCTCGCCTCTTCACTACACATATATTCTCATTTGAGACAAAATTTAAGCAATTGTAAAATTAATGTGTTTAGGTTGAATGTGCAAGTGATAATAAATTCCTTATAATGGAAGACTTGTTAGACAGCTTTGATAGTGGTGTTTTAAATTATAAAGTATAGGATATCCGGCAATGAAGAAAGAAGGAGGGCTTGTTTTTACTACCCACATCAGCATTAATCCAATATTGAAACAAACAGGGAGCCCTGCACACAGACAAGCACAACTTAATAAGCTTGAGGACTGCAAGAGAGTCAGTTATATCATAAGTATGAAGAAAATTAAAAGTTTAACATTTTAAAATTTGAATTTTGGGTAACAATTCTTTAAAATAGCAATTGCATTAAGTGATCAAAATACTTAGTAGCATTAGTAGCATGTATTATACTCTATGAGGTTTTCTAGGTTCTGTGCAAATCATTCAGAGGGTACACTGCTGGCTGCAAAATCTTGGGAACCAGATTTAGAATCCTGAGCAGCTATATGAGGCCATGAGTGCTAACACATGCCTGAAATCGCAGAGCTAGGAGGAAATAGAGACCAAAGGGTGCCCGGGACTTTCTGAATAGTCAAACTGCCCAATCATCGATTTTATTCAGGAAGGATGATAGAAGGCACACATCTTAATTTCATTTTAATTGTTTTGATATTATATTATAATAAACAGGAAATTTAGTAGTCAGAGTGTATTTTAGCTTACACTTCTAGTCCAACATAGTAGATATGTCAAAGCAACAAACTAGTGTTAAAACAGCTAGTGTTATCACATTCATTACACAGAGCAAAAAGAAGTGAGTACATGCATGCTTACTTGTCTCAGCCTCCTCTCTATAGGCATATAGTACAGGAACCATGGAAGGGTTTTATGTAGAGTGAATATTTCCATAACAATTATTGCAATCAAGACAATCTTCCACAAACATGCTACTTACTAATCTTATCTAGACAGTAAGACATCTTTAGAGAAATTTGCCTATGTACAACAGTATCTTAATAGCAATTGTCAAGGGAAGAGGATATCCATATATGAGACCATTGATATTATCTTCTTGTATTGATGTCTCTAGAGAGGATGAAGAAATTTTCTGTATAATTGAATTATCAGGAGCAACTCTTTCTAGTTAACATACGTTGATAGTTGAGAACCTTGTCTCTTCATCCACGTCTCCCAATAATGACAAGAATACCGATCCTCTTTCATGTCTCACTCCCCTAGATGCATTGAATCATTACATTGAAGCAGAGCACTGGAACTTTGGCTCAGATAGTTGTTAGAATTAAAGTTTTCTTTGGTGCCTTTTCATATTAATACCTGTTTAAATATTCATCCTCATTAATTACACTAAATATGAACAGACATTTTTCTTGCCACTATTGCCTGAATAATGCTGTACATACACACTCACACACACACACACACACACACACACACGTACGTGTGATCCACTCTATATCCTGTGAATATCATTGGTTAGTAAAGAAACTGTAGAAACTGTCTTAGGCCTGCACAGGGAATAGAAGTAGGCAGAGAAAACTAAACTAAATGCTGGGTGAAAGAAGGTGAGAGAGAAGCGATGTAGCCCTGCTGGAGTCAGATGAAACTTTACCAGGAAAGCCAAAGTCACATGGCTATATACAGATTACT
Organism: Bramus lutescens; assembly: GCA_001685075.1. Taxonomy (NCBI): domain Eukaryota; kingdom Metazoa; phylum Chordata; class Mammalia; order Rodentia; family Cricetidae; genus Bramus; species Bramus lutescens. The sequence goes on along the minus strand of LOEQ01000427.1, from coordinate 272,440 downwards.
AGAAATGAGTTAAATTAAAACCTAAGAGCTAGCCAATAAAAAGTCAGAGCTAGTAGTTTTAGCAGTGATTTAATTAATATAGTTTCTATGTACTTATTTTGGTTCTGAGCAGCTGGGAAAGACCAAGAAGCCCATCCTTACTACAAATTGGTGCCTGCCACTGACCACCCTAGCCAGGTATGGAGTTTCCTGGGTCATGGTTCCTCAAAGACTAAGTGGGTAAGGATTCAGCAGTGACAAACAGAAACAGAGAGACAGGTTGAATCTGAGTATGTTTTGCAGCTCTCAAGCAGAGATTTTTAAACAAGAAAAACAGGTATTACAATTATAAAAGATGTGTCCAGTGAAGCAATCACAAAGAATAATTATCATAATCATCTGGCACAATATTCCTGAACAGTGAATTCAATGAATCAATTACATTTGGAACAGATAAAATCATAATCACTAAACAGAACAAAATACAAAAAAATTGTTTATAGTTAATGGCAAACTTTAAGAAGCGAATTGAAAAAGTCTTTAATGGCACTTGGTTATGACTCCTAGGTTCTGATCAAGTTAATAAATTTCCATGAGTAATCCTTATCTAACATCGAGCTTCTGTCTTATTAAAAATCCTAAAATTTCAATTTAAAACTATATTTAAACAATGCTTTCTATACCTCAATGTCAGAGCCAACCTCATGTACACATGCACAGCCATGCAAGTTCATATATTGTTGGGAGGATATTCTACCAAAGTACTATCTTGTAATTATGAAATTGATTATGAAGCAAAGTGTTGAATCTCCCAGAGAAGAGGTCATGGCCAGTGACCCCATTTCAAGGGGTAGCTCCTTATCCAATTTTCTCACTTAGAACCTCGGTGCAGGCTATCAGGAACATCTCATAAATATTGAAAAAGAATAGTAGAAGATAAAACAGACAAACTGCCATGAGAACTATGGCTCAATATTTTTCTCCAGCTAGAGAGTTCCACAACAGGTTCCAGGAGACCTCCTCCCTTTGGAGTCTAAAGCCTCAGTATGTGGAACTTGTCACACAGAATCTGCTGGGGTTTGTGTGGCAGGTGCCCATGTGGCCAACTAAAATCCACTTACAACCTCAGAGAGCTTAGAAAGGAATTCTAGACACTAAAAGTAAAAGTTTAGCTGCATTTATTTTCCCAAATGGGCTTTGCTTGCTGGCAGCATACAATAGCTCATTTAAGAGAGGTTTTCCTGATTCATTGGTAGCACAAAAAAAGCCATGACATTTTAAGATGGTAGCTTTCTGGGCCGTGCTGCCAGCACAATGTCTAGCTCTTTCAGGAGGCCAAGCATATAAATGGAATTTGTGAAGAAAATGCTACAACTTATCTAATGCAATATAGACGGGCTGGGTGCCCAAAATGGAGTTGTTAACATGGCTCTCAGAGGCAGCAAACATCTCTGCCATGCTGAACTGGGTGGGGCAAGCAGACAGTGTCATATTTCTACTAGCAATGGTGCCTTTTCAGTTCATTAAGAAGAGCGTGGCATTTTAAGAAGCAATTCTGGTCAGAATAAAATTACATATAAACAATAAAGACAGATTTAGATAAAAAACCTCTAAATGGGTTACAATGTTGTATAAATGTGCATATGCTTGGGAGAGAAAAGAAAAATATAGACAGTTATAAAAAGAAGGAAATGGTTTTAAATAAATGGTAAAGTCTTTAAAGAGACAGAATAAAAATAAACCACATAAAGCTGGAAAATACAGAGAGTCTGGATTATGAATGTTATTCTTCTATCTTTAAATTTTTTGACTGTAAAGGAACTAAGTACAGAGAGACATTTCAATGTATGGACTGCTATGCTAAACCAACATGTATATTATAAAGGTATCTTGACTTCAAAATTTGGAAAAGAGGTTCTTTTCTTTCAACAAAAGATGGGAACCTCTGGAATCCTTCCAGACTAATATTGTTTGATGGATCAAGACCCTCTTTAAGGTTGCTGTGAACACCCCCCAAAGTTTTCTTTACCCAAGTCCTAACTGAGATAAAAATAGCACACTGGATGCACCATGAAAGACGTGATTAATACCATCCCTAATCTGCAGGAAATTGTCTAGAGAACTATACCCAAATTCCCAAATATTATTTAAAAATGTTTGTTTATATTTAAAGGGGGATTTGCTATAGGGATTTGTATGAGTATATATCTCGATTTATGGATAAAAATTTAAGGTCAATTTTGTTAAATGTATACTTCTGCTCTTGATTAATGTATTGCGTTTGTGCAGCTCATTTAAAAATGTAATGTATAATTAAAAATATATGTTAATAGATAATCATTTATAATAGTCAAACTTGTAGTCCTGTTAGTTAGATTTTATAGATGTACAGAGATGTATTTCACATAGATAGGTATTCTTCATACCATTCAAAGACAATAGAATATGACATTTAAAATGTTTTAAGAAGTGAGGATTTTTCATGACAGTGAGACACATCTGCTCCTAGAAGCACCAATCTACTTCAAGAGGAAGATGGACATCAGAGAGGCTCCATACTCTCTTGCCTGGATGGCTTGATAAATTGGACATGCAAGGTCCATAGAGAAATGACTACTAAACATGTCTAAGGTGAGATGATTCTTCAAGGTTCCTGCTTCATTAAAGAGTCTGTCAGACATTCTGCAGGACACAGAAAAAATGTGATGGACAAACTGCCAAACTGTCTTTGAAATTTCCTGTTTCATGGAAAAGTCTGCTAGATGCTATGGGCTGGTAGGCTGAAGATGGGTGCCCCAACATGACAGAAGAACATTGGATTACTGTCCAGGCAGCAAGATGTCTGTGTCAATTCTAGAGTTTTTGGAGGTCACGTACAAAGCACTTTCTATTTACTTAGGTAATATTATATCCTTTTGGAGTCTTTGATGGAGTTAAAAATGTATAATTATAGTTATAGTTTTTCTTAGTTATGATAAGAGATAAAGTAGATATAAATATTGCAAATATAAGTGCTGTTTGATACCTGTCTGTTATATGTAATTTTACTATGTTAAAGATAAAACCTTCATTTTCTTTTAAACAGAAAAGAGGAGGTATTGTGGGATAACCCTCTGCATGCTGTGAATATCTTTGGGTAATAGAAAAACTATTTTAGTCATGCACAGAAAACAAAGGTAGGTGGGGAAGGCTAAACTGAATGCTGGGAGAAATGAGGCATGGTCAGAGAGAAGCCATGTAGCCTTGCCAGAGCCAGATGAAATTTTACCTGTTAAGCCACAGATATGTGGCAATACACAAATTACCAGAAATGGGTTAAATTAATATGTAAGAGCTAGCTGATAAGAAGTTAGAGATAATGGACCAAGCAGGGACTTAATTAATACAGTTTCTGTGCGGTTATTTTTGGGCGGAGCAGCCAGAACCAACAAGCTGCCTCCTTACATTAATATGTGCATATTATTATTTATCACAAGTAGTCTAGAATTCATTTAAGGCTTAGAGTATATGGGTGTATATGTATTAATTATATGCAAAATCTATGCCATTTTATGTAAAATGCTTGGGCATGTACCACTGTTTATATTAGTATCTTTGGTGGTCTTAGAGTTAAATTCCCATGGGTAGAAGGAACCACGTGCAAGTCATAAAGCAGAAATAATCTTATCATAACAAGTTCAGAGTAATTTATATAAATCTGGTAATAACACATTAATAGAAAAAATAAATTCCTAATTTTGACGCAAGTTAAGATACTTGTTAAATATAACTCTTAAGTGCATAATGATATATCTTGGTTATTTCATATTAAAATAAGACAAATGATTATTTCACTATGTGTTATTAATATAAGAAATAATTCATATTTATATTGTGAGCCTATTAAAATTATGAAATATTAAAATAGGAATAGTTAAAAATGGAAATTTTCACTTACAAAAAGTGTGTTAATAGTTACTAAATTCATGGGGGTGGAAAATCCCCATATGTAGATCACAAATATGGTTTGGGTAAAAATTTAACATTTCTTCTACCAATATTAGATTTTAGTATCTTTTGTCCCTTTGATTTATATGAGTAAAGATAGAATTGAATATTTTACTAAATTAAAATTATAAGTGTCATTTTGATAATGGTAACAAAATAATAAATATATTTTCTGTGATATGACATGAATCAATAGATTTTATTTCCTTTTAGTGATGAAAACGTTTTTCAAGGCATAAATATTGAAAGTGATTTGTTCTTAGTTTTGATAAGGCTAACTCATTTTGTTTTTAAATGTATCCTTTTGTTCTTTTTATTTTTGGTTTATGTAATAGGTTTTCAAAACTGAGGAGACAGAAAAATAAATTGATGTTGCTATAACTATGTATGGAAAGTCTATTACCTAGAGTTTCAGAATGGGATGTTCCTTGCATTTATCTACTTCTTCATTTTTATCTTAACCTCAAAGTTTCCTATTATTGTGAATTTGAGAGAGAGGTCAAGTCTTGATTGAATACCTTTCTGAAATACATTGGTCCAGGGTCATCCATTGTTCAAGGATTCCTGGAGAAATTATTCTTGTTTGATATGAAGCCTTGCCCTCATTTTTATGGTCAATGTCAAGGTGATACACTTTGTCTCACAGTAAGCATATGTTGGCTTGTTTAATGTACCTCTTCATCCCAGAATCTGTTTCCTAACGCCCTTACCCCGAGATCAGCGCAAGATTTTGATTGAATTCCATATAGACAAATTTGCTTTCTTTTACCCAGTGCATGTAAATTGCTTCATATACTTTATTAGCTGATTTTTTGTACATGATAACAAAATGACATTTGAATTTTACTATATGAAATTCTCTTAATATAGCCTTGGGCAGTAGTCACTTTCATAAACAAGACATTAAGGAAAGGATATGTGAAGTTATTAGGCCTACAACATACAATTTAGTGATAGACTGAGATTATTTTGCAGGCCACCAATGATAATCTTTCTGCTGTGTGCTGTTTCTTCCTAAACTGACTCAGGAAAAAATTGGTTTTATGGACAATGTATATTCTTTTGTTAAGTTATAGCTGGTAGTGTGTGGATTTCACCAACTGTTGATAAATAACTGGGTAAGGTTATGCATAGTGTCTTATTACTGAAAAATTTTGGAATAGGGAAATCAATATTTTTAATAAAACACTTTTAATTTTAAGAGGATAATGGATCATATAAGAGAATGGTAAAAGTAGTCAGTTATTTTAACTACCATCTGCAAGTCACACTACTAGTAGAATCTTATGCAGTTTTTCTATCTTTATTTAAATTGTTGATATACACCATGAATATGAGGAAATATATTGCAGATAAAATATTTGTTTCCACATGGTATTAAAAATATATTCTGTTGTTTATAATTATTCTTTTTTCTTCAAAAATGCTTAACAAGAATATTTACTTAAAGATATCTTTAGCATTAAGCAAGATGAAATCTTCTACAGAATAATTATTTTGTTTATATTTTAAATGGTTTATTTTTAATTATTTAAATGTGTGTTCTGTGTGTGTGCAGGTGTTGTAGAGGGACAGGAGAGGGCATAGATACCCTGTATACAGAGTTGCACATGTATCTGCTTGACTTGGATGCTGAGATCTATTTCTAGTCTATGGAAGAACAGCACGTGATCTTAGTTTCTGAGGTATCTCCTTATCCCAAATGTGCTGATACTTTATGGAATATTTATATATTTAGTCTTAATATTTTTGAATTCCTAAATATGTTAAACACATCTGATTAGTTCCAGCATTATATAATCTGATGGAGTCACACTGTGATTGGCAATTCATTATAAAATGAAAGACAAATAGGGCTGAAATTACAATAGCAGGCATTTTCCTATTTGATTAATGAAAGAATTCAAAAGAAGTTAGAAAACTCATAGAGTAGTTGCATTAATTTCTAAAATAAAATACAGAAAAGCAAAATATTGCAATTCTAAATAAAGTCTATATAACATGACGGGACCAGATCACTGTGACCAATGTGATTATATAATTCAAATAAGCATGTATTCTTATGTATTCCAAATTTTTAAGACACACCTAATGTACCAAAGATACTGAGTCCAAAAGAAAACTGATATGTTGACAACCCTACAACTTTTCTTGGTTCCTTTTTAGTCATAAGCTATTCTTTCTAACAAAATGAAAATACACTTCTTCTTTATTAAGGAAAATAATTACGTGGTGTGGAACAATTGTATTCCATCAATTATATTTTTAATAAACACTGATTAGTCAGTGCCACGGCAGGAAGTATAAGTAGGACAGCCAGACAGGAAGTAGAGGCAGGTCAATGAAAATAGGAGTATTCTTTGAAGAAGGAAGCTCTTTCTGCAGTTGTGAACCTGCCACAGAAGAAATAGAGGCAGGTCAATGAAAACAGAAGTGTTCTTTGAAAAAGGAATCTCTTTCTGCAGTTGTGAGCCTGCCATAGAAGATGTGCCTGCCTCTCAGAAAAAGGTACCAAGCCATGTGTTTAGCATAGACAAGAATAATGGGCTAATATAATTTATAAGAGTTAATAAGAAGCATGAGCTAATAGGCCAATCATTTTATAGTTAATGTAGACCTCTGTGTGATTTCTTTGTGACTTAATGTCTGCAGAAACAGGGCAGGTCAGAAAATGTCAGTCAACAATTGCATCCTTGATTCTTTGGGACAATCATTGTCTTTTTCTTTAAATATATAATTTGGTGCCAGGGTAGCTCTGTAGTTAGGAGTGTTCATTATGGAATAATTAAGACTGGAGTTCATATCCCCACTCTACACATATGTAACAAGCTGTGCTTTTTAAAAATATCAGTAATTAAAAATTGTGGGACCCAATTCTCTCTTTAGGTCCCTGTGGACAACAGCATGAGAAACACACAGGTGCATACATACTCTCTCATATGCATAGACAAACAAATCTTTTTTCGAAAGAAAACAACTTGACACATATTTGTATATACTTTAAAACTATATAATTATATGAACATCTCTTTTAACTTTATATTTGTCATATGAATACATGCACTAATAAATATGTTTTAGTAATTCCCATTGTCTAACTGCTTAGTGTGTTGTACCATAACTTTTCAACAAAACTGTCCTAAAATTTATCTTGGACTACATTGGATTTTTCTATTTTCCTCATATAATACAGTATTTTCAGTGGCTCTTGGATTATTTCTAAACAAATTCAGTTGTGTCTAAGATTTATATTGCAGAATAGTTCTTTATGCCTACAATTCTCCAAAAGTACTTTCATGTTTGCCAATATCATTGAACTTAGCAAAAAAAAAGAGCATTATAGAAAGTACTTACCCATTGAAAACTGTTTTGAGAAGGCCACTTGTTAATTCCCAGCAGCGTAGCAGTTCAAACCCAAAATAATCAAATAGAAACTGTATTATTTAAATCACCACTTCCAACATTTACTCTAGCTTCTTATTGGCTAACTCTTACATATTAATTTAATCCATCTCCATTAATCTGTGTATTGCCATGTGGCTGTGGTTTGTTAGCTAAAGTTCTGTCATCTGTGTCCAACAGGGCTACATGGCTTCTTCTGACTCCACCTTCTCTCCCAGCATTCATTTTCATTTTCCCACCTAGCTAAGTTCTGCCTTACTATAGGTCCAAAGCAGTTTCTTTATTGATCAATGGTAATCACAAAACACAAAGAAGAATCCCACATCACCTCCCGTTTTCTTTTTAAATAAAAAGGAAAGTTTTAATTTTATATAGTACAATTACATATAACAAAACAGTTATCAATCAAGAATTATAGTTTTAATATTTGTATCTACTTTATCTTTTATCATAACTAAGGAAAGCTATCCCTATATATACTTCAACTCCATCAAAGACTCCAGAAGGATATACTATTACCTAAGTAAACAATATGTTCATTGTAAGCAACTTCCAAATCTCTAGAAAGAATTTTGGATGACTGTCCAGGATGTGAGATATATCTGTTTTCATAGGTAATATTATACCCTTCTTGAGCTTTTGATGGAGTTGAAGGATTTATATTTATAGTTAAAGATTTTGTTAGTTATGATAAGAAATAAATTAGATATAAATATTGTAACTAATTTTTGCTTCATACCTTTTTAAATTTTTCTATGTTAAAGTTAAATAAATAAGTTATATAAATAAAATAAATAAATAAGCATTCCTTTTATTTAAACAGAAAAGGGGATATGATGTGGGATTCCCCTCTGTATTCTTTGAATACCATTGGTGAATAAAGAAACTGGCTTGGCCTGATATGTTAAATTGGTGAGGAAAACAAAACTGAATGCTGGGAGAAAGAAGGCAGAATTTAGAGAAAAGCCATGGAGCTGCTGCCAGAAACAGCCATGTAATTATACTGGTAGGCCATGACCTCTTGTTGATGCACAGATTAGTGGAGATGGGTTTAATTAAGATGTAAGAATTAGTCAATAAAATGCTAGAGCTAATGGGACAAGCAGTGATTTAAAGAATATAGATTCTGCATAATTATTTTGGGGCTGAGCATCATATATAGTGCATGTACTTTGTCTTTGTAATGACCTCTGTTCTGTCATATTAATTATTTGGGGTACTCTATATTAGTTTTATATTTTGTTTAGAAAAGTTATCAAAGAAGTTTTTCCTGCATTGGACTCTAATAACCCCTTAAAATTTACAACTATTTGAAAGAAGGGATTTGATTAAGCTAGTATACCAGAAGTATTCAAAACTGGCTGCAGGATCACAGCAATGATACTGTACAGGTATCGCTCAGACAGGGCCCTTGGCTGTAACACTCTAATTAGTCTGTGATTGATTACACTCTTATATATTATTTGTATGAGGCCTCTTTTATGAATTAAGGATTCTTGTTAGTGCATTTCAAGTAAAACTTGTTTTGCTCAAGTTTAGAATTATATTTCACTACTTTTATAATAATCCTAGGATAGAAAATGCATAATGTTATCTGGGGAGTCATGAACAAGAATATATAGAATTAACAATGAGCCAGTTACCCCATTAATCTAAACAACAATCATTTCAGGCCCCACTAGATATACTGGCAGTAATTGTAGAGTCATCAAATTTTGACGTTTTCTCAAGCTATAGTAATGGCAGAAATGTGATACCTTTTCCCCCAAGGAAGCTTGGAGCTAAGGTATAGTAAAATCATGAGTATTTTTATTTTACTAATAAATATAATATAGTGAGTATCTAAAATTCTCATAAATGAATCTGAGGCATCTTTCTCTTTAGGAAACAAAATGCTCATTTCTTTCCTAACATTGAATGAATAAAAAGCAAATCTTTAGAAAACTCTTTCTCCCTTAGCCAGCCTTTCATTCTTTTTTATCAAAAAATATTTTTATGTGACATATTCTGCTTATGGTTTCTCCTCCATCTACTTCCAGATACTCCACATTTTCCCAGTCCTCCAAGTTCACCCTTCTGATCCTCTTTTTTGAAAACAGTCAAATTAAAACAAAAAAATTAAGAAAGAGTAAGCACCACAAAAACATAAGAAACACACACAAAATAATTAAACATATAAGTTAATCAAACAAACAAATAAATAAAACCTTAAAAGTTGGATATATCTTTCTTTTTGACCTTTAAACTTTGAGATGGTATGTCATACTTAAATTATGCTATTATACATTCTTGATTCTTTACTTACCTAATTCATTCCTAACTCCTGGAATCCTTTTCCCCCTAGGAAGACCCAAGGATCCATAGCTGTAACCCCCACACCATAATGAAATCTAACATGTCTGTGCCCTTGAGTTCAATCCTTAGCAACATGAAGGAAAAATATGATTTTAAATATATTGCTGAATTCAGTACAAAGCTTAGAGCTTTCAATTTATTAATCCTTCAGGAATCTAAAAGGTTCTTACATTGAAAAATTCAGGCCAGAATCTTTCTTTCCTGTGCCCAGTCCATCTGTCTGTTCCTTATCAACTTACTTGGGCTTCATAGTCATTTTGTTCTGTGGTTCAGTGTGTGTGGATATGAGTGCACCTCTCTCTCTCTCTCTCTCTCTCTCTCTCTCTCTCTCTCTCTCGTGTGCTTCTGTGTGTGAAAGTATATGTATACCCAGGTGCTAGCATAGAGATCAAAGGACAACTCTTCAGAGTTAGTTCTTACTTACCATCTTGTGGGATACAGGGAATGACTTGGACCATCAAGCCTTGGTGGAAATATTTTTCCCTGCTGAGCTATACAAATAGAACAGCACTCATAAATTCTAGGTTCCCTCTGCTACTTTACAAAGCAAATTATTACCCTTATATTTACTCATCTATCCTCCATCAAGTTGTAAAAGAATTACAAGTTGATGAATGAATAGTTTGTGATTCTTTAGCATTTCATATATTTCAGAAATGTTCGATTTCCAAATATGTAACTGAATCCCATTGAATGAGTTCTACAAAGTTTTGTATATATGACATACTATATAATTGACCATGAACATTTTTCCTGCTTGTATGGCATGTTATTCAGCTATGAACTAAGTACTAAGTATTTGTCATTCTCCTGCTATACCCATTTGGTGTATGTAAACATATGATATTTCTCTTGGAACTCTGATTCTATAATAACAAATATGTGAAATAAAATGTCATTTCAGGTAAGAGTTATGGCTCTTGTAAAGTCTGAGAGATGTGAATGTAATATATGCATGAAGAGAATAACATGTATACTTGGATGGGCAAGCGGAAGTTCCCAAGAAACAAAAGTGCATACTGTAATTCGAATTGAATTAATTGAGGTAACAAAGTATAAAATTGGAGTTTAATATTATGAAATATTTTCAAATAATGTATGTACTTCTAATGCTGGGTAGTAAAGCTTTTCAATATGCATGAGATAGTCGATTTAAAATTAAATCCAAGAACTCAATTGCAAAATTAAGAATAATTGGTTAAATCTTTGAATTGTCTCAAAGATAGGACACTTATTCCTAGCTTTAACCTCAATGGATGAAACTAGTTTGGCAATTTACTATGAATATTTTCCAGAATAGCATACTTAGCCAAAGTAGTAATATTAAGGAATAAATAAATATTTGTCAATTGACAATAAACATGTAATTTTGTTGGAAGGCTATTTAACTATTTTATGCCAGTTTATATCATAAGCCTGCAATATGTAAATAGAATATAAAATATTCCTACTCTTGTAAAATAGCCAGGTAAATATGAATAAGAAAATCCTCCCAACTGATTGTCATTCTCTTGGTCTTGCATGGATTCCACAGCAGTCAATTGTCATTATATTTATGTGGCAGTGCATTTAAATTGTATTCAGGTATTAATATTAATAGCTTACTTACACCACAAGGTTTAATTTTTGCAACTAAGCTTTGAGATGAAAATATATTACTCAATTTAGTTAAGATTGGGAGAGCTGAAAAGCTAACTAAATGAGAAGTAGATTGTGGAGACTCAAAAATGTGAGCCTATTTCCATCTGGTCTGATGGTCAGAAAGTTTGAAGGCTGCTCAGAATTATTGACAACAACAGGGCTACACATCCTGACTCAGGATGTGATTACTTGGTTCTTTTGACATCAAGATGGCTTATACATGTAGATCTACTCCATCCTGACAGATGGTCAGGATATGCAAGAATACTTCTGCTCCTTATTTTGTGATAGAAAGTTACCTGAGGAATGGTTGCTTTCAGGATACTTGATATAGGTGGCTTCCCAGCCTAGTGTTGAAACAACTGCTAGAGTTGTCCTTTGTATCAAGTTAAAGAAGTCTTTTGTTCCCTCTTCATCCTTTCCTATTGGGGTATAAACGTGTATGGAAATTTAAGTGCTGGTGATTTCAGTATTAACTAGAAATCCCTCCTGATAGTGTTCTATGATTTCTGTTTTATTATTTTATTTGTGTCTTTGTAATTTTAATTGTTTTTCTGATTCCCACACCCCTTCCCTGGAGAGAGATATTTTTGTTGAGGCTAGTTTCCAACAGTAGATTAACATTAGAGTCCAAAATATCTAACCCTGAAGCTATTTCAAGCTTATTTTTTATTTTTCTAAAAAGATAACTATTCTTCATTTACATGGCTTTATATGTGTAATATAACTTTGTAATAAAGAGAGCTTTATAGTTACCTCTCAAATTGTATCACTGTGTTTTCTTCTGAAATCTTTCACAAATATCAAGATAAATAGATTACTTCTTTTATGTAGAATTTTTTTCTTGTAGTAAAGAAAATAAAGTTCTGTTATACAATAAAACTCGCTGTAATTTTTAAATAATTACTTGTAAAATCACAGCTATTCTTTGCCAACAAAGAATTACTATTTTTACAGAGTGCTTAATGGTGAATTTTTAAAAGACATGCAGTTTATTTTCTAATATAGGTAACCAAGCATCCTTGATTCTGTGCTTTCAGTAATTTAAAACTTTCCTTTTTTTAACAGCTATTATTAGTTTAAAATATACTTGTAATATTTGACCTCTAATTCTGAGTTAAAGAATATTTTAATTGGCTGAAGTTAGATGTATTCATTCCCTAAGCATATTCTATACTTCTTTTTCACCTTGTCTGTAACTCATCTTGGAAAGCACTGACAGTCTTGACTGTAAAGTCTATGGAGAAGCATTTATCACATTTTCTTTCAAAGGTTGTCCAAGTAGTGTTCTCTAGACCATATTTATTTAAATAGCTTTATTGTTTCAGTTTAGAAATATTATGTTATGAATGGGAATTTTTCTCTCTTGTTTTCTTTCCTTCTCCCTTGTTCACTAATTTAGGCTGGCTATATCAGAAATTAATTATGATTCTGCACACAGATGACATTTCCTCCTTACCTTGTGTCCTTAACTACACAAATATCTGTAGGAGGCAAGGGGCAGGTAAACTCTCTTTTGGTACTTGTAAAAGACATTTCAAAATACAAAATTCTCTCCTGAGAAAATTATATTCAGTGACTTTAACCTTTATGTAAAAGGACAGTTCTTCAAATGATTTGGAATTTTTTTCTTTTCCATTAATGGTATATTATTCTTCTTTTGTAATAAATTAATGTCTGAGAGAAACAAATGTCAGAAATTTGGCCCATGAAATATTCTATTTTCTTGTCAAAGCATTTTCTTGCAGAAACAAAAAGGAATATATAGCTACTTTTAATAAATGCTCTGAATTAATCAAAGGGAAACATCAATACATTAATTTTGCTTCCAAATTGTTATGCTATAGCCATGACAAGATATGGACTTTAAGTTCTATTTTATAACTTTATCTTAAATATTACCAAATTGTTACACAACTCATAGTTGTAAAGCAGTCATATTTGCATTGTGAAAAATAATTTCACCAAATTATTTTTAACTCAGGGTCATTACAGTCTCTTCATTTGTTTTCAGTGTTAGCATAGAGGAAAAAAAATATAAACTAATTTTCTAAAAACCTAAGCTAAAATGTAGAAAGGTAGATGGTCACTTTCAGGACACGAGTTTTATATCTCCTAGTTCCTTGAGTATTTCTACAGTGTGGATGTTTGCAAAAGCATACAATGCTTATTATGGAGTAATATAAGAGTCACAATTTACTCCTGTGAGTGAACACATTTTTCTATTTAAAATTGATAAAGAGGGTATTTTCTTCCTTTACTTCTTCAAAACATCCTGTTAAAGAAGTCTTTTGAAGAATCTAATCCATGAAAAGCAGGACTATTTCCTTATGCACTTTAAGAAGTGTTGCACAAAACTTGAAGCAGCATCTGTACCATCTATAATCAACTCCTGGATTTTACATCTGGAAAAATATGGAGTGTTTACTTCAGTGAAGGAGATGGAAAGGTTTCCTGTACATACTTTAACAATTAGCTTGAGAAAATCATTAACAGAAAGCAACAAAATGTTGTAATGAGGAAGGAATCCTGTCAGTTATATGGAACTAAAGAGATTTTTAATAACTTATTTTTTTTTCTTTGTGCAACTCTTCCTTTACATAAAAATCTATATGGTGTGTGTTCCAATTTAAGCAGATCTTCAACCAAAGGCTGACGTTACATCCACAGCATGAAGTTTAAAATCTTATAGTAAAAGCAACACGAGACAACTTGCTATTGTACGTCTAAAAGATTTTGATAATATTTTTAACGTATGCTTTGAAAGATTCAAAATATGCGTATGATATATTTTGAGCATAACCATCCCCCACTTACCCCTTCTAAGTCACCCCCATCAACTGTCTCCCCTGACTTCATGGACTCTGTTTAATAATTTTTCATGCCCATGGAATCCAATCAGTGCTGCTTATAGAAATATGGATGCAGAGTCATCCACAGTTGTAGTGAAAGGGGAGTGGGCCTGCTTTTCATCCAGCCCAGCTCCCACATGGCT
>LOEQ01000427.1:247816-258030 GCA_001685075.1 Bramus lutescens | reverse complement strand
TGTCTACTCCACCCACCTAAGGGCTGGCCTATCAAAAGGCCAAGGCAGTTTCTTTATTAACCAATGAAAGTAGCACATAGATGACCCTCCTACATCATTCAGTAGACAATCCCACAAAAAATTATTCTCCCTTTCTCATTAACCAATAGGTACCTCAGCTAAGGATAAAAATTTATTTATTTTTTAATTGTTTTTTTTTCATTTTACATACCAATGACTGTTCCCCTTCTCTCCAATCTTCCCACACCCACCTTCTCCCTACCCAAATCATCATCCACTCCATAGAAAAGATTAGGCTTCCAATAAAGAGTATAAAAAGTATAGCATACGTAGTTGAGGCAGAACCAAAACCCTCCCCCTGTATCTAGGCTGAGCAAGGTATCCTTCCATGGGTTATAGTCTCCAAAAATTCTTTCCAAGCACTGGGGATAAATCCTGGTCCCACTGTCAGTGGCCTTACAGACAGCCTAAGCCACAGACTGTCACCCACTTTCAGAGGGCCTAGTTCAGTCCTATGCAGGTTCTCCACTGTCAGTCCAGAGTAAATTCCCTCTAGCTCAGGTCAGCTGTCTCTGTGGGTTTCCCCATCATGATTTTGAGCAGTTTTCTTGTAAAATCCCTCCTCTCTCTATTCAACTGGACCCTGGGAGCTTGTCCCAGTGCCTTAGCTGTGCATCTCTGCATAAAGTTCCATCATTACTTATGAAGGTTCAATGATGACCACAAAGGTGGTCATCCAATTGATTCCAGAAAAAGTCCAATTAAAGCACCCTCTACATTATTGCTAGGAATCTTAGCTGAGGTCATCCTTGAGGATTTCTAAGAATTTCCCTAGCACTAGATTTCTTCCTAACCCTATAATGGCTCCCTCTATCAAGATATCTCATTCTTTACTCTCCCTCCCTAACCCTCACACAATATAACCATCCAGTTCCCTTATGTTCTTTTCCCCTCTACCCTTCATCACTCCCTCCCCTCTGCTCCCAGTTTACTAAGGCATCCTACCTATTTCCCCTTTCTAGAGGCTTCCATGCCTGTCTCTCTTAGTGTCCTCCTTGTTACCTAGCTTCTCAGGGGTTGTGGATTATAGCTTGTTTATCCTTTTCTTTATGTCTAATAAGGATGCAAATTTATTAGCCCAACCCCCATATGTTTTGGAATTTTTTTAGATATTTCTTTTCAGATAATGGTATAATAATGTCATTTTCCTTTTTCTGTTCTTCTCTCCAAGTATTTACATGTTCTCCTTAACAAGATCCACTCTTTCAAAGTCTCTCCTTTTCTATGCCCTTTTCTCTCAAATACATTCCTAGATACAAATTCTCAAACTTTTTAAATCACAAGACTTTTACTTGTACTTTTTAGACTTAAACCATTGGTGTATTTTTCCCTGGGGAAGACTATTTCTCCCCATCTCATCAGGTTTTGGTTCAGTTCGGTCCTTCTGTAGGATTGAGGTATCCTGGATTTCTCCTTCCTTATTTGCATGTTTAATGATGTTACCCTTTGTCTTAGTTAGAGTTTCTATTACTGTGAAGAGTCACCATAACCACTTACTCTTATAGAGGAAAACATTTAATTGGGGCTAACTTACAATATCAGATATTTAATCTATTTTCTGTCTATATGGCAGGACTTGGTCCCATGCAGGCAGACAAGGTGCTGGAGAAGGAGTTGAGAATTGTATATCTTTATCTGCATGCATCAGGAAGATTCTATTTCGCACTGGATAATGCTAAAAGACAGAGGAGACCTCAAATCCCACCCCTACTGTGTGACACACATCCTCAAAAATTGCCATATCTACTCCAGTAAAGCCACACCTTCTAGTAGAGCCACTCCCTATGGGGTCCATTTTCTTTCAAACCACCACACTCTTGGTAAGACCAAGTTTAGAAATTCTTGTTGGTGAGACTTCATCAGTATAACTTGTGACACACCTAACATAATTGATAGCAAATCCCTTAATTTTCTGGCTTTTACACTGAAAGGCTCTTTTGGAGTTAATGTGATTCTAATCTGTATAATTTTTTACAGCTCTTTCCATTTACCCACAAATTTCACTTTTCTCTCCACCTGAGTAATATCTCATTGTATATGTGTGCCTTGTTCTCATGTTGCTTGATTGGTTGACTGTTGCGGGAGTTCCTTAAGCTCCTTCAGCCAATAGCCTCTGAGATACCAGCCCATTGGGGCGTTGTCTCTCTCTTTAAAAAAAGCAGCAACTGCCCTCCGCTTGCTCTCTGACTTCCGGCTCTGCATCCAGCGACTTAGGCTCCTTTCCTGATTGCACAGAGGGCTGTGGTCTGGGATGGTGATCTGTAAGTTTTTCCCCTTTAAATAAATAACTATTCAATTAATTATAATTCCAAACCGGTGTGGGATTGTTTATGACTTACGCCTTAATTGACATCTGGTCTGATTTTATTTCCTAAATATTGTGAAGAGCAAGAATACACAAGTATATCTGTAGTGATATTTAAAGTTCTTTAGGCATATGATCAGGTGTGGTGCAGATCAGGGTTAGATAGTGGATATATTTCTATGTTTTAGAGAACTCTATGGACTGATGTTGTCATTGTTGCTATTCCAATCCAATCATCAGGGTAGAAGAGCTCCCCTTTCACCTTCTCCCTGCATTTTGTCATTTCTAATGATGACCCTTCTGACTAAAGTGAGATAGAATCTTAAAATAGTTTCCATTTGCATTTCCATGATGACTAAAGATGTTGAATGCTATTTAAATTTCTACTTTTGAGAACTTTCTGTTTAGTTCTGTGCCCGATTTCTTAATGTTTCCTATCTGCTTAATATATTCTAGAAACTTACTGTTTGTCATATATATAGCTGACTTAATTTTTGTCACCTATTTTATTTAGAAATACACTCAAAATTGTAAAATTCAAGTCTCAAATTACAAATCACAAAGCTACCAGAAGACTATTTCCTACAAAGACTTAAAACTTGAAACTACATAAATTACTCTGTGAATAATGGCCAACATTGAGCCATAGGAGGAAAATAACCAAACATCTACATCCAAACATCATGGAACATTGCAAACAAGGAAAGAGGAAGAGTGGAAGAGCTGGAAGAGCCTTGTGTTGCTATTTCCTCATCAATAAAAGAGTCCACTAATGCTCAAGAAGAAAAAGAACTCAAGAATCTCAGAAAGTTCCTCAAGCTTACCAGACCAAATTTATGAGAGCAGTAAAATTTTCTGAGGAAAAATAAAAAGTTTCCCAATGCCTAATTGGATGGCATAGCATACAAGGCAGATTCAGAGAAGCAGACTGGTGACATCTCACTCCTTAGGATGGGACTTTCAGATATGCAACTTCCTTTAAGTCACTGTAACTCCATAGTTAAGGTAACAGTAAAAAAGTGCTCTGGTTCACTAAACCACACTTGAGCAGAATTTTTTCTTCTTTTGTGCTGATTTAAAAGCCCCCACTTCACTAAAATTGACTATCCTCAAAAAGCACAAAAACACGATTCATAATAACACATACCTTTAACCTCAGCACTTAGGAAAGAGAAGCAGGTAGATATTTGTGAGTTTGAGCTCATCTTTGTCTACATATTAAGGATATCTCTTAAAAACAAACAAATACATACATACATACATACATACATACATACATACATACATACATACATACATACATACATACATACATACATACATAAATGTTATAAAAAGCCTTTTTCATTCAACCCCTAGTTATAAAACACTATTCTGGATACATCAAAGTTCGGTTCGCTGTCACATAGAAGTTGTATGGATTCTAAGGCTAAGGGGCAAGTTTATCATCCCTGTCTCCATCAGGATAGGTTAAATTGTGTCCTGCTTTCATGTAATTCTGAAATCATTCTTGTCTTTGGAATACAAGGAAGACATGACTGTTGATTGCTATGATGCAATACTTTTGATATTTTAAGTGTATTCCCTTTAAAACAATACATGTTATTGATGTAGGGCTCAAAGTTGAAATTTCTTGACACAGTCCAAACCCAGTTAGTCCTGGATGATCACTAGTGGTGGATAGAGCAGTCAGCTCTTCATCATGATGGTGTCTGGAAATTGAATTGCAGAAGCACCAGAGGTAGATATTCAGTGACAAGGAACGAGGCAAAAAAAAAAAATAGATAACGCCTGCTTTAGTATTCACTTACTTTATTAGTTATTTTCTATTGCTGTGATAAAATATCAATTACTAAATAAATGTGTAGATGGATGAATTTATTTGGCTTTCCAATTTCAGTGGAAAGAGTACATCATGGAAGGGAGGCACAAGCATCAGGCATGTTGGCTGCAGCAGGAAGCTAAGAACTCACATCTCGACCACAAACACAGCATGAGTGAACTGAAGTGTGAAGCTTTTAATCTTAAAGCCTGTCACTGTTTGCATACTTTCTTAATGCTGTACCACCTAAACCTCTCCAAACAGCACCATCAACTGGGAACCAAGTATTTAAATGCCTAGGTTTGTGAGGATCATTCTCATGAAGAAGATCACACACTCTTAACATGATGTGTCCTTTACCATATACCCAGAACAGTGGAGTAAATAAGGCAGAGACAGGCATCTCCAAAACTATGAGTCTAAAGAAATGAGCCAACTTTGCTTTTTAGAAGCTAATTTTAAATGGTGTTTCAGTTTAGTTAAGTAGTGAAGTTTTACTTGAATTTTCCAGTCACTTCCAAGGAGTTCATTTTCCTATTAATGTTCTTAAGCTCTGCTTTCTATAAATAGTCAAAAGTTGGTATGATTTGAATAGGAATGATTCTCCTTGATAGGTGCATTATATTATGTCAAAAAATTTTTATAGTCAGTTCTGAATGAAAGAAGTTAATACCCTTGGATCTGACCTCTATTCCTTATTCTTAAATTCTTAGGAAGATTCAGCTGACCAAGCAGGATAATGAGACTGTGAGGCAAAAGTCCATAGCTAGATCTGCTCTAAGAAACAAAATAAACAGAAAAATAAAAGAAAAAATATATCTGTACAGTGGAGGTGCTTGTAACTTTGATAATAATTGTACAATTCTTACCAAATCATAGATTCAGTGCCAGGCTACTATCTCAAATTGTGCTTGATGGAAAAAAAATTAAATACCCAACACTTTAGGTATTGACAATATTCTAACATAATCAAATATTCTAATCAGTGATATTTGTAAAACAAGGGGATACTAACTTAATTTGATAAAAGTTAAACGCCATTGCAGTAAGATGTGTTTGAGGTACGTTGAAGATTAGAATCCATTCAGCATAAAGTGTAAATCTATGTATGTGTGTCAGAATAGCTAGGGGTCAAATCTAACTTGTTACTAGAAATAGCTATTTGAAGGCTAAAAGCGAGGCTTGGTAATGCTCTTTCCTCAAAGCAGAGTGCAGATTTATCATGCCTTTCCTTTGGGGTAGATGGAGTGCTGACATAACAGTTTATTCCTGAAATCAGTGTGTTCAAATACGAAAGGACAAGCTGCTTGAGAAACACTTTGCTCCTCTAGAGGCAATTTACAGAGTTGCTGGTAAAACTTTGTCCAGACTATGTCTCCTTTTAAGGAAACACTTCAAATAAATCTCTGTTGTGACCTTCAATTCTCATCCCCAACAGCATTCATAACCATTATTTAAATTAAAAGGATATCCTTATTTTATTCAAAAATATATTCATTTAACTTTACCTTATTATTAAACAAAAAGAAAAGGAACAAAACAAAACAAAAAACTTTGTTTCCATCAGATAAAATTTTATATTATTTGAACAGATCAAACACACACACATGCACATCACTGTACTTTAAAATTCTTCTATTTTCACTGGAGGTATACATTTCTACATCTCATGTTCTGAAGTAAAAATCATCTACTGCTTTTTTATGGTAACATAATTATTATCTTGTTGGTCTCATATCGTCTACTGTATGGTCTTCTCAAAATTTGCTTGCATCGGAGTCAGTTTTGATGGAGTTAATCTCTAATGCTTTGATTTATATAGAGAGATCACCATTTCCCCTCCTATATTGTTTGAAATGCAAAGTTGTCTATATCAGGGGAGTCTGGACTTTTGTGGCTAACTAGGTGGAACAAGGCATAATTATGATGCTAATTTATGAGAAGTTTGGCAAATTAGCCTATAGTTGTGAGCAAAAAGTTCTGCCTTATCTTTGTAGCTGAAATATTTGCTGATTTTTCTTATAGAATGTAAAATTTATATGTAACACACTTAGCTGCTTAGAAAACAGAAACTTTTTTGATGTATTCAACTATCCCTTTTTAATATTAAAATCAGATAAATGCTATATACTGTGTATAATTCAATTAGAATATTTTACCAAATTTGGTTGTTTGTATAAACCCCACGTTATAACATCTATACTATTTCTTGACATTTGTCAATTAATTCACATGTTTTAAAGCATATGCTTCACTTCATACAACAAGGTATGATCTTACGTAAGGGCCCTAACCGATGCAATCTAGTTAAAAAAGAAGGAAGCATTGTGGGAACAGCAAAAGCTAGTTATCCAATGTCAACAGCGGGGGGCAGGAGGACACAGGGAAGTTTATTTGCTTACCTAAACATTAAAAAGTGCATAGGATACTTAAGTGAGCTCCGTGTACCCATTCTCCATGCTGTACCTTTCTACCCGAGATTTACTGATTCTGCTTCAGTATCCCAAATGTTCCTCCAGCTTCCTCACACCCATCTTTTAAAGCTTTTAATTTTCACCATTTCTCTGATGACATTTGTTTTAAACAACCCTGAAATATGTGTTTAACAATTAGAAACTATTACCTGCATATGAGAGAGAATTTGATATTTTTTTCTGACCCTGGGTCACCTTACTCAATATAATAAGATAAATTTTCTTAATGATTAGATATAATCTATATTTCTTAAAATTTACATTAATGCAATATTAAGCCACTTAGGTTAATTGATTATAGGAGTGTAATTTTTGTTTTTTGTTTGTTTAAGACAGGTTTTTTTTTTTTTTAAGCCCAGGCAGACTTCAAACTCTCTAGCTAGGGCTGACCTTGAACTCCTGATCCCTCTTTACTTCCCAAGGGCTAGGATTATAGATTTGATCCACTATGTCTGATTGAGAGCATAAACCTTTTAATCTTCTTTGGAATAGGAGAGGAATCAAATGTTACTGCATTAAGATGATATCATTTTATACAACAAAAACACATTGAATTAAATGTTTGACTAAATGCTTCTGATTCATTTTGACAATAGATTTTACATATTGCTTCAAAAATCTTTCTGTTTTCATGCTCCTGCAGATTATATAATTATGAGATCAAAATTTCTTTACCTCAACATTAGTGAAAGAAATTTTCTTCCTTCAAATGCAGTATTTTGTAACTTAGTTGATGTTACCTTACATATTTTAGATATTTTTACATGTGAAAATTTAAAAACAAAGATAAATTTAAAGGCAAAGTGTAATATACAAGCTGTTACTGGCACAAGTTCACGTACATGGCAGTCTAAATTTGAAAGTCCATCACTGGGGTGCTGAAGAGATAGCTCAGTGATTAAGAACACTGGTTGTTCATTCAGAGGCCAAAGGTTCAATTCTTAGAATCCACATGGAACCTCACAACCATCTGCAACTATTCTCGCAGTTATTTAATGACATCTCCAGGCATCTGTAGGTACCACATTAAATCAATGATGCAAGGCACACATGCAGACAAAATTCACAAAGAAATAGAAAAAATAATTAATACTACTAATTAATTTTACAACTTTATGTACAAGTTCTAGTATATAACTGGTAACGCTTTTATAATTAGTATACTACTATTCTTGATATATACTGATATTCTTGATTGTGCATTGATAATTCTGTTCTCCAGACTATCAAAGTCTGATCCACCAAAGAAGTGGAACTCTTTACTTTTCATGCAATTTTCTATTTTCCAGCTTGCTCTCACCACTAGTAAATCCCAATGACATAAAAATATGTTTTGATGGATGCTCCAGTGTGGGAGCACATCCTGTCATTGTCTTATGCACATTTCTTTTCTCATCACTTCTTTGAAATTCAAAAAACATGTTCATGACAGTACAATGCTTCCAAACTGTCCTCCGGGATCTCCATCCTTATTACCAGCCATCGCTGAGAAGGGGAAAAGAAATTCAGTGCGGAAAAAGCTTTGCCAGCTTAGTGCTTTTATGTTATCTTCTACGTAGCAGAACATTGAATCTATCATTTCTAAGACTGCTCTGAGAATCTCATAATTGCAGTACTTAGAATCAAGAGACATAATTCATCATCATTTGTTTGCAATTGCAGCAGCATTTCAGTCAAATTCAAAAGCACTTTCTTAATTTCATTTCTGAAGGTTGTGTTGACCTTTCTTTTATATTGGATAAATAACCGAAGTTCCTCTTTCATTAAGTAAATCTAGCCTATGTTACAAAATAAAAGGCTTGTGTTTGTGTTTACATATTAATATGTGTATGTGTTGTTGATCCAGTCTAATATTTAAGTTTCTTTTATTTTTGAGATTGTAATATATCATTTCCCCTTTCCCTTGGCTCCCTCCAAATTCTTCCATATATCCCTTCTTATTCTCTTTCATAATAATAGATTATTTTTCTCATTAAATGTCTTCACATTCATGCACACACACTCACACACTCACACCTAAATACAAAAACACACCCTGACTAATCTACAAAATATTACTTATATGTACAATTTTACCATTTGTTTTAGATAATCAATTGGTGTGTTTCCCTAAGTAAGACTAGACAATTCCTACCACTGTCAATATTCTTTAATTGTCTAGAGTTCTTTGTCAACATTGAGGCTTCCCCTCTACTTTACCATGTCTATCACTGTCCTAGTTTAGGCATTCATATTAATGAGATGTTGTGGATGTCATATCTGATATCTCATGCAGAAAACACAATCTCACACCAAATTGCAGGAACCTCAGGCTCTTAAAATCTCCCCACTCCCTCCCGTCAATGATCCTTGATCTTCATATACAAGAGTTGTACTATAGATGTCAGTAGGGATTGGGCCCCACAACCATAAACTTTGATTGGTTGTAGATTCCTGTAATGATCTCAGACTGTCGCAAAGGGAAGTTCCATTGATAGAGACTAGGACTGTACTCTTCTGTGGATAGAAGAGCAAATATTTGTAATGTTGTTAGTAACTAGGGACTGTGTCAGTTTAGTAGAGTGACAATTGCATGTTTTCCTCTGAGGTCTATGATTTCACTAGCCTACCAGTTGATTAGTAAAGAATCAAGCATGATTTTCTTCATGTTTAGTGTCATAAGACAATTTAGAAAGCTGGTCTATACCACCAATGTAGAAGGCCACTACTGTGCACTTAGGATTATCATGCTGTGATAGTTTAGTAATACTGAATTGAAGCCTTTGAGTTTAAGGTGGACCGAATGCTTTCCCCTTGAGAACTAGCTTCCATAGCACTAGTACATTCTTTGTTCTGAAGTATGTTTATGACATTTTATGTATGTGAATATCTTACATGCAAATATATTTATACACCACATGTTTACTCAGTTTCGGGACACCAGAAGAGAATATCAGAGGCTCTGGAAATAACGTTACTGAAGCCGTTATGTGTATGCTAGCAACCAATCTTGTAACCTCTGTAAGAAAACATATTGCCCAAACTTTGAGACATCACTGCATCTCCTGATACAATACATTCTGCTTATTCCACTTTCTTCTGTGTTACATCACTCAAAATGATATTTTCTAGCTCCATCCATTTTCCCGCAAAATTCAAGATGTCGTTATGTTTTTCTGCTGTGTAGTACTCCATTATGGAAATGTACCACATTTTCATAATCCATTCTTCAGTTGAGGGACTTTTAGGTTGTTTCCAGGATCTGGCTATGAAAAACAAAGCTGCTATTAACATAGGCACATGTCCTTGTGGCACCATTGAGGATCCTTTGGATATATACCCAAAAGTGGTATTACTAGGTCTTGAGGAAGGTTGTTTCCTAATTTTCTGAGAAAGGATATCCAAAGGGGCTGAACCAGCTTGCATTCCCACCAGCAATGCAGAAGTGTTACCTTTGCCCCACAACCTCTCCAGCATAAGTTGTCATCAGTATTTTTGATCATGGCCATTCTTACAGGTGTAAGATGGAATCTCAGAGTTGTTTTGATTTACATTTCTCTGATGACTAAGGATG
>LOEQ01000427.1:232668-247704 GCA_001685075.1 Bramus lutescens | reverse complement strand
CCTGTGCCAATGCATTCAAGTGTACTTCCCACTTTCTCTTCTATAGGGTTCAGTATGGCTGACTTTATGTTGAGGTCTTTGATCCATTTGGACTTGAGTTTTATACATGGTGATAGATGTGGGTCTATTTTCATTCATCTACATGTTGATATTCAGTTATGCCTGCACCATTTGTTAAATATTCTTTCTTTTTTTCCATTTGATATTTTTTGCTTCTTTGTCAGAAATCAGGTGTGTGGATTAATATTCAGGTCTTTGATTCTTTAGTCCTCCTGTCTGTTCTTATGCCAATACCAGGCTGTTTTTAGTACAGTAGCTCTGTAGTATAGTTTGAAGTCAGGGATTATGATGTCATCAGAAATTCTTTTAGTGTACAGGATTGTTTTGGCTATCCTGGGTTTTTTGCTTTTCCATATGAAGTTGAGTTCCATTCTTTTGAGGTCTGTCAAGAATTTTGCTGGGATTTTGATGGGTACTGCATTGAATCTGTAGATCAACTGGGCTTTGGGAGCTCAGTCCAGTGCTCCAATGCAAGCTTCTGCCTCTATTGTCATCAGCTGCTGGATGAAGAGTCTATGGTTATATTTAAAATATTCATCAGTCTGACTACAGGACAAGGCTAATTCTGATATCCTCTCCTCTATTGCTTAGGGTATTAGCTGGGGTAATTCTGGCTGGGGCAGACTGCGGGACAACTGGCAGTGGCACCAGGATTTACCCCTACTGCTTGTCCTGGCTTTTCTTGGAATCTATTCTGTTTGGATGGATACCCTTGCTCAGCCTAGATATTGTACTGAGGGCCTTGGAGCTTCCCCAAATCAATGTGCCTTACCCTCTCTGAGGAGTGGATGAGGGGTGGGGTGGACAGGTTAGGTCGAAGGAAGAGGAGAAAGGGAGGGAGTGGCAACTGGAATTGGTATGAAAAATGTAAAAATAATGTTCGTTTTCTTTTTAAAATAAATAAGTAAATATATTAAATATAGTAAAAGAGAAATTTTTAAAAAAATAAAAAAATAAATGTTGGAAATCTGGTTCAGCTCTGTGTTTATACAAACATCGATCAGGAATCAGAAAACCTGATTGCTAACCTCCAAATGTTAAAGATGAAACTACATAACGTTTGTCCATGAGGCACCTCAGCAGGTAAAAGCACTTGCTGTGTATCTCATGGTTTCTATTTCTGTGATAAGACACCACAACCAAAACCTACTTGGGGAAGAAAGTAGCTTTTTGTGTTTTTTAGCCTATAGTTAGTTCATCATCTTGGGAAATTAGAGCAGAAACTCTCAATAGGTACTCATTCAAGGCAGGAACTGATGCAGAGGCACGAAAGAGCACTGCTTACTGTCTTGCATTCTATAGCATAGCTTCTCAGACTGCCTTTTTGTGCAGTTCAGGACCATATCCCAGGAATGGCACCATCGACAGTAGGTTGAACTCTCCCACACCAATCATTCCATAGGCTTACCTACAGGCCAATCCAATGGAAACATTTTCTCAGTTTTATTTTCTTCTCAGATAACTCTGATTGATATCATCTAAAAACAAACAAAGAAACTAGACAGCACAGTGTACTAGCTCGACAAGCTGAGTTTGATTCCAAGAACCCGCATAAAAATGCCAGATTCTGTGGTGTGCATCTATAGCTTCAGTACTCCTACAGAGAGACGCAGACACTGGAACATGGCCAGAAGCTGATGAGTGGGTATGCTACCGTGGAGTACACAATGCAGCAGAAAGAGTGGATTTCCTCCCTGAACAAGTTAGAAAGGGGTAAAGTTGGCCTCTGAAATTCAGATACTCCCTGTGTTCATGAACACCACATGAATGTACATGAACACACACATGCATACAAACACACCATATACAATACAAAATAATATAATACAAAACGATAAATTTATTAATTAAGTTTTAATAAATAAGAAAATTTAAGAATTATGAAGATACAGAGATGAATTAAGTGGGTTTCCTTGCACTAATATTCAAAATAAAAATCTGAAAAACATTCCATCTACCAGTAAATTCCAGTAAATGCTGGAATCAATTACTTGGAGAATCCCTCACCTTTCCAGACATCTATTTATAAGAGAAATAAGGAAGAAACAGAATGTCATTTAAAAGTTTTGTGATCTCAAATTCTATCATGTATGAAGGTCATTTTCTACTTAAGTGCTACCTTATCTGTTTCGAAGCACGGTACTGTCAAAACCCATGTCTAAACTTGTAGTTAGCCTTTAGTGATTGATAATGGCACAACATTAGTATGAAACGGAAAGTGCCACCTTCACAAGTGCATTGTCACTTGGAAAATTTTTATGCTTAAAGTGCTCTGTACCAACTGCTCTTATATTAATTCCATAAAGGAAAAACAGCTAATTAGAAGCAATTAAATATCAGACAGTTATCTACTTTAAAAAGAAGTACTACTATTCAGTGTAGAAGCAAATCTATTATTTCCTTGAAAAAAATCAAAGTCATTAGTTCAGAAAACCTTACTGAAATAGAACACTGCAAAGCTAAAGTAAGAATTTCTATTTTAAAAGGAAATATACGTATGATTTCAAAGTAAATGACACACTAATATACATAATTAGCACTATAAAGTGTTCAAGAGTCTTGAGAAAATTAATATGAGTATTGAGCTTGAATGTGGTAGATTGCTTCATAGGCCATTTATATATTCTATTATGAGCAGGTTTAAGAACATTAATGCTTTAAGCAGGCTTATGAAGAAATAGATAATCTTTGAATCAAGAAGCTGGAAAATGAATATGAGAAGAGAATTGAACTCTCCATATTAACAGAGATCAAAACTAAGTAAGCTCCTTGATATTTCATCTTCATATCTTTATGAAGAATTACTGACTTCCATTGAAACATAATCGTCATGTAAGGTTAATCTGTGTAATAGTATCAGGCCACCTCTGCTCTTCCCTGAGGAAATTCTGCTTTTGAACCTTTAGAATGTTAATACTTTTTTGTCAGGGCAGGCATTTTATCATATCAGACTCCTATACATAGTTGATAGATGCTCTTCCTGGTATGTATTATCTCATGATGTAATTTTTAAAGATGTAGGTATTTCCCATACTCTTCAGTCATACCTAATATTTAATTTTTAAATAGTGCAATTATTGGCCATAAGACTGAGGCAAGTTCGAAATGATTAGATTGGTTAGCATGGAACACATCTATGAATCATCTCCACCTTTTCCCTAAACTCTGCTGCTACTTATTCTACTTCTCAAATATGCAACTCCACTCACAAAAGTTTTGCTCAAATCTTGTGTATTGTCATGGAGTTTTTACCTCTTTGTCTTGTCCCTTTTTCTTCACTCAACTTCTGACCTCTCCTTTTCAAACTGTTTGAAAGCCAGATGACAATCTCTCAGGTTTGCATTCCCTGTTTGTGTCCTGATTTCTGATGTTCTGACTAACAATTTCATAGCTCTGATCCATGGTACTGCTTGCTTAATTTACTTTTTTTTGCTATATGTGCTGTGCTCCCTACAGAAGGGAGTGACCACTTAGAATGAATATGAAATCATTAGATATGTAGAGTCCTCTTTGTCTTTATTCTAAGAGACATGCAGCTTGTTCCTTTCTTCTTGACCTGTAGATTGTCACACGGTGTGCTCTCTTCATGTGAATAGTGGCTTACTATCTTAATACTAGGACATTATTGACTGAAAATGTAGAATAAGGACATTAGCAAATTATGCCTTCTCCAATGTCTTGAGGTCCTGGATGTCTTCTCTTGGGAGGATGATGGAAAGGAGACTATTTTCTGGTAATATCTATTGAATAGTCTTTTACTCTAATTATAAAAATATCCTTTAATATAGGTAGAACCAGATTCCTTGTTTTCAGTGAAATATAATAGTGTTTATTGAAAAATTGGGAGGAGAACACTAAAATGAACTTATCTTTGATGTAGGAAGGTCATCTCAGATACACAATGAAAGTAACCAATTATTTCAAACTGCCTTGGCCTTTTGATAGGCCAGCCCTTAAGTGGGTGGAGTAGACAGAATACAATGCTGGGAGGAAGAAAGCAGAATCAGGCAGGCCATGAAGCTCCGGCCCAAGATGGACGTGGGTTAGAATCTTCTCGGTAAGCCACTACCTCGTGGTGCTACACACATTAATAGAAATGGGTTAATCTATATTAGAGAGTTGGCCAAGAAGAGGCTAGATCTAATGGGCCAGGCAGTGCTTAAATTAATAGAATTTGTGTGTTGTTATTTCAGGGTATAAGCTAGCCCTGTGGAAGCTGGGCCTGATGAAAAGCAGGCCCGCTCTCACCTTTCACTACATATCTCTGTTAAAACCAATATGTAATTTCAGTTATTAATACACCAAATTAAAAAACTAGGATCTTGTTTTCCTATATTTTATTAAGTATCATGTACTTGATATTGAGAGTATTGATTAATTTTCAATGCCATCGTAATGAAGACAGGTGACTTTCAGCATATGCATAGTGCATGTAGAAAAGAAATAAGAAAAAACTCTATTTTGTGCTGACAGAGATTATTAGCCCCCTCCTTTTTGTTTTTTGTTGGTGGTGTTTAATGGTGAGCATGAGACCCACAATACCACACACGATAAGAAAATGCTCAAAATGCAAGCTAAACCAAGATCTCTTCATGAATAATGCATTCAATCGGAGACTATGAAAAGATTGTATATGATTTTAAAGACTGTAAGTGTGTGTCTGTGCTTTGCGGTGCTTACATAAGAGCGAAGAACCACGATGTACCCAGAAAGTATAGAACCCTGGAGCTTGATTTACAGGTGGCTGTGACCTTGAATGTGGGTGGGGAAACAGACTTAATCCTCCTCATGAACAGGACAAGCTTTTCCCTGCTGAGCCATGTCTTAAGCCTCTAATTTTATACTCTTCTAATTTGAGTTATTTTGTTTTGGCATAGGTGCAACTGCTCATATCAGCTCTTTAATTCAACATGGTATCATTTTTTAATTTACTCTTATTATATTATTTTGTTTTTTATACTTTGCCATTTGTATTTTGTCATTGTCACTAATATTTGCAAATAGTAAGTAAATCAGAATATTAAAGAATATTTTTGAGGAATATAGTCAGTAGATATTCCTGCAGGTTAATTTCTACTCACATAATTCTTCTCACAAAAATAACAAAATTTATTTTTATTATTAAAGAGACTTCCAAGAATTATTGTTTTATAATAGAAACAAAAATATTATTTTACAAATAGCAATGACTTTATAGCATTATAAAATTAAAATAATTTACATACTTTATTGTATGCAATTTTAAATTGAAATTCACTAAACAGTGGTGTCACTTTAATTAAGATTAACATAAAATTTAATATATATATCAGATTATGAGCAATATATTTTGGAAAGAGTTCAATTTCATGAGGCTTGGTATAAACTATTATCTCCTATGTGGTTTATGTCAGTTTATAACTTTAGAAATATGTGAATCTAAACATATAAGCTTATCCTAACTTCAATATACTGTATAAACACAGAAGTAATATTTTAATAATAAAATGTCATTTCAAAAGTAACATTTTATAAAATCACATAAAGTGTCAAAGGGAGATAATTTCCACTTCATCAGCTTAATTCTTCTTTTACTAAACTTTTGAGCAACATGTGACATTTTTAAAAATCACCTTTGAGAACTTTGGCTGTAAGAATCAAGAATAGAACAGACAATAAATTCCCACAATCACAGGAACAAACAGCTTAGTAAATTGTGAACTGAGGCATTCTTACAATCATTTCTTTAGTGTTGGATAAAACCTTCAACCATTCCTGAAACCCTCTTTACTTTGGCCTTAACTTACCCAGTCCTCCATTTCTTCTTATGCACTGACTGGTGTGATAATTTAAAGATATAATTTGTTTTCATTGTTTATTAGTATTAATTGCCCATAACACTCCATCTATGGCTGGGGCTTTATACTATACTATCATGGAAGCTGGTAGTGTCAGTATGAAAACTAGGAAACCATATTGTTAACATTTCATGAGTTCACTTTCTCTTTCATAGATAGAAGACACAGTGTCCCAACAGACACTTCTGCCTGTGGCTCTCACAATCATTCTGTTCACTTCTTATGAGGCACCCTCTGACTCATTTGTGGTTGTTGCATTGTAGATAAATAAGTTGGATTTGGGCATCACAAAGCATGCTGTCTTCTGCGTTTTCTCCAGTTGTGATTTCTGTAATTATTTTGATCTACTGCAGAAGGAAGCTTCTTTGAGAGGGTTCAGCATTACATTTAACTGTGGGTATAAACACAAATATTTATAATGCATTTAAATATTATACTGGATGATAAAGGTGAAAATAGTTTCTCTCATGATGTCATGACTTGACTTGCCATAGGTAGATGGCTAGGTTCAAAGATCCAGACTTGAATTCCATCTTGGTGATGTACCTAAAGGCCACTTAAATATTTGCTTTTTACTCGTAAGATATGTGTATCACCAGTGTATCACTGGGATTATTGTTCAGGGCTGGTCATTGCACAGTGCATCACTGGGGTTATCGTGCAGGGCTGGTCATTGCACAGTGCATCACTGGGGTTATCGTGCAGGGCTGGTCATTGCACAGTGCATCACTGGGGTTGTTGTGCAGGGCTGGTCATTGTGCAGTGCATCACTGGGATTATCGTGCAGTGCATCACTGGGGTTATTGTGCAGGGCTGGTCATTGTGCAGTGCATCACTGGGGTTATTGTACAAGGCGGGTCATTGTACAGTGCATCACTGGAGTTATTGCGTGGGGCTGGTCATTGCTGTTATCCCCAGGCATTAGCATTGAGTAGAATTATTATATGCTTCTCTCCTTAGATGGTTTGCACAGTGCATCCTCGGGGTTATTGTGCAGGGCTTGTCATTGCACAGTGCATCACTGTTATTGCGAAGGGATGGTCATCGCTCTGATCCCCAGGCATTAACATTGTTTGCATAGCACCTTTAGGGACCATGAGAAGTAGGCTTTAGGAAAAGAACTTCTAGTTCACTTTCAGATCTCTTCTGCCAATTGAGAATTATGCCTGAATTATTTGTTTCTTGAAAAATAAGGTCATACGTTCTAACTCTCATTAGAAACTATGGGAAACAGCAGTAGCCCATAGCATTTAGCCAGTGTCTTGGATTCCTGATACCAACAGCCATAAGAAATGTTTGTTAGGTACTTTATTTTCTTGGAGAAGTATTATCACCTCAAATGACATTACTTTGTTATGCATATGTATGTATAAATACACTCATACATGTCCTATATTTATTTTAAGTAAGTATAAAATATTTCCAAATATCCTTCCAAATAACTTTAGTGCTATTTGCTTTTCCTCCCACTCTATGGTTCAACACTTTCCCTCCTCATTTCTCCCTTTCCCCTTTCCCTTTTATGGCACCTATGTGCTAATGTCCCTCTTTATAGAGGTTCTTCTCAGTCCCTCTGGTTCCTTTTTACGTTCCTGGTTTCTGCAGTTACACCAGTTTACATACTGAGATCATGTAGCAATAGTCTATCTCTGTTTGGATTAGTTAGTATATTACCTGTTTCATTAACTTACCAAAAATTTTCATGATTTTAATATTTACAGCTCAATAGATTCCCATTGATTTCATGTGCCACATTTTCATTATATATTTTCAGTAAAAGGGGATTCAGATTGTTTCCATTGTCTTCCTATTGTGAAAAAAGTATTAATGAATACAGTGGAACAATTATTTGTGGAGTAGGGTATTGACTCTTTGGGGCATATTCCAAGGGGTGGTATAGCTGAGTCATATGGCAGATCTGCCTTTAATTTTTTGAGAATTCTCCATGTTGATTTCCATAGTAACTGCACCAGTTTGCAGCTTTACTGAGAGAAAAGAAGTGTGTTTCTTTCTTCACAGTCTCACTGCCACTCTTAGCCATTTGTTTTCTTGATCTTGATACCTTCTTTCTAATGATATTACAGAGTAAAATTATCACTGTGTGTAAGTCTGAAGATGTTAAACATAAATGTCCCAAAATTTACAGAAGAAATACTCCTGTAATAATTGACATTCATAGCAAAGTATTGGATATAATCTAACTTATACAAATGAGTAACATTTCTATATATGAATAGCAAGCACAAGAAGAAAAATGTTACAGAACTACTCCTATATAAAAAATCCTGAAAAAATAATAAATACTCCGAGTAAACACAGACAGGAAAGTAAAATACCTCTGACATGCAAACTAAATTTCTGAAGAGCTTGAGGGAGACTCTAGATGATGTGGAGAATCTGATGGTTTTCTAGTTCTTCAGAGGCTCATAGTCTTTTCCAAACCTTCAAAAATCCTTTGTTTTGAAATGTGGCAACAACCCCATAACTATTTTTAACATATAATCTTGCTGAGTCTGAAACCTGGTATCTACATGGCTGCAAAATAATGGTTCTTTTATAACTTATCACTCTTTTCCAAATCTTAACTAAAATGAATATGGAACTCATGAAAATACTTGAGTATCTTCATAGTATGTAATAGAGATCTACCACCTCTATTACAATTAATTCTCTCCAACCATCCTAGATAAACATGAAACTATGACGGTCTCATGGATACCTAGCATATTCATTACTGAGATTATTTCATCCAATATGGGTTGCACCCCTGCATTTTTACTGTTCCCATCATAGGGCATCAATCATTTACATAGGAATGTTCAAAAACCCGAAGATTTTTGTAATGTTTGGATTGCTGATTTTTTATTAGAGTTACTAAA
This sequence comes from Bramus lutescens, assembly GCA_001685075.1. NCBI lineage: Eukaryota > Metazoa > Chordata > Mammalia > Rodentia > Cricetidae > Bramus > Bramus lutescens. The sequence goes on along the minus strand of LOEQ01000427.1, from coordinate 238,928 downwards.
TCTCTCTTTGTTTATTGTTTTCCAATTGTTTCATGAAATAAAAATATGCTCAATGTGAATAGCTAATTTTAGACAAGGACCATATATTGTTGAGCACAGTCATTACAAGTTATCTCCATGTGAATTGTCTCCCTCCAAAGGATTTTTTTTGTCTTATGATACAGACACATGACGTAGTCAATCCTGTGTACATGAAGATAATGTCAGGAGACTAAAAAATTTAAAACCAGCCTTTCTTTAAAAGATCATGGTTAAATTTTTAATGTATCTGAAATTTGACCAAATAGGTAGGTACCACTTCAAGAAGAATTCTAAGCTAGATCATATTCATTATATTTTAAACCACTACTATTTTAAATAAAGCTAACATAGAAAAGTCCAGTATGACATTTTTGCTAATTTAATATGTAAATTGCCTCTATAGATGAGAGAGGAAAGAGTAAAGAAAAGTTAGATTAAATAATAATATATCAATTTTTAACTTATGATACTCTATTTGTATAATTTAATACTCTGAGACACTAGCTTCACTTAAAATAAGAAACACAAAGTAATTTTTGTCATTTTTCAGAATATTCACAAATGCATCATTCATAATTTATCACAGAAAATTGCCTAGTTATTATTACAAGTAATTAAACATATATTATTAATTTCAGCAAATATACATAACTTTTTTAAGCCAGAGGTGCTACAAAGCTGTGCCATCTACCTATTTATGTGTTGATTAGTCAGGTTTCTTTCACTGAGTAAGTTATCAATACTGAATATTCAATTTAGCTCAGTCTTCTGAAAATTAATCATTCTGTTCAAATTATTTGGTCCTTAATTTTTCCAAAACACATTTTGTTGAATGGAAAAGACCCTCTCTGAACACACATTTGTACTGCTGATAGTGAGATTACCTTCGTGCACTATATAGTAAATTGTTTAGTTTGAGTGATAGTTCAAAGATAGTTTGCCCCTTTATTATGAAATTGATAAAGTACAAATTGATTTCTTGCATTATGATAATATCTGGGAAAGCATGCTATATACATTACATTGCACTCATCTATTTTTAATACACAAAATTGGCCTGTTAATAGTGTCTTTCAGTAAAGCAAACAGTTCTGCTAATGTAATGTCAAAACTGATGCTAATCACTTTTTCCATAGACAGCAACTTTACAGCCCAAATTAAAATTAAAATTGTACTATAGTCCATACTTAGTATTTTAACATAAGCACCTGTACTATGAATTATTGATTTTATTTTACCCACTTTTTATCTTTCAGCCAAAGAAGCAATATATACAAAGATACAGAAAAGCAAAATACTTATCCTCGTGCCAATAATTGCATAGTGCTTGCACATGGGCACTCGTAAGTTTTCCGTGTGTATTTTCTCATGCGATTTCAAAGAGTTTTCAAGCTCACATCACATTCATCCATCAAAATTTATTGTAGAGCTAGTATTTTAGTCCATTGTAAAAGTAAGAAAAGAAAAAATGGGGAAAGCATCTTTAGAATTCTGGACACAAGTCTTTGATGCTATAAAAAGAACCCATTTGTGCATTCATTTATTTCTGAGAATTTTCACATAAAAATGTAACGCTAATGATGAAGGGAAGTTTAAGTCTTCTTTTAAACACCTTAGACTCATGGAATCAAATTCATTAAAATGACTGCTCTGGATCTTAGAAAATATCATCTCTTTACAGCAATTAATGGAACCATTGTATCAAACACTCAAAATATTCATTAAATGAAACTCTATTTAAAATAGCAAATAATCAAAGTAGTGAATATATATTACATATATACATATAAATATACACAAGCAATGCTTTGACTTGGGGGGATGCATTTTAAGTGTTTAGAGGATTAACACAACATAGTAAAGCAATTTTGCATATATAGACTATACAATTATGATTAGTGAATGAAATCAAGATATTGATTAACTTAATGAATTCTTCACTTTTCTTGGTATTAATCAGATTGGCTGTTTGTTCTTTCATAACAAAATTTACAAGTGGCAAGGCTGACATCAATTACAAATCACATATATACTGTTCATGTATTAGTGAAGTTATGAATGATTATTGATTAAATCCAACTGACTTTCCTGACTCTGTGATTTCATGTTATTTATAGGGCAAATAACCTAATCTCTAAAGTTAAATGCTCTGAAAATATTTCTGAAACCATCATGAATACACTGACATAAAACTGAACCTGAAATCTGCAATTTCCCTTTGATTTCTGCTACAAACTCTGCAGTTTACTGATAATCGTTGACACTGGATGATTGAGTCAATATGTCTGCATTTCATGTCACAAGCGACACACTGAAGAGTTGAAGGACATGCCATGTTTCTTTTGTTTAAATCAAATAGATGACACATGTGAAATTTGTGTCACATACTAAATCAAAATAGTCTTCAAGATTGTTAACATTAAATTTTAAATGACATTTATTTATAATACCTCCGTAAGTCAGCTTGGAATCAAACTTCTCCGAATAATGTTCCTGCCTTCAATCACAAATCTTTAGAAATGTGCGTGTAGAAGTTATTTCCATTCAGATCACGACTGCCCTGTCTATGACCGCAGCACTGTTAATGCTGCTCTTGTGAAAGGGAGATGTCACTTCCTAAATTGTCAACTCTCGTTCCTAGTCTTCATCCCAGTCCTCTTTACTTCATGGGAACATGCCATGGAACATATTTGCTTTTTCATGACATAGTATGTTCCTCAGAGTTCTATAATCATAAACATATGCCTCGTAGATGTATCCTGATTTTCAGTCACATATTGTGGTTCATTCTACCTTTGTTTCAGTTTTGAAGATTCTTAAGGCTACACTCCTTTAACTCTAATTTTAACAATGTCTTTGTGACAGGCTTGGTGGCATATGCTCTTAATTTCGGCCCTCTGGAAATCAAGACAGGAGGAACACATATCCAGGGCCACCTAGTATAGATAGGAGAACTTATATCAAAAAGCAGCCTTATGGTTCCTAAAATTTGCATAGTAGTGCCTACATCCACTTCTAAGTTCTTGAGCTTATTTACTCTCTTATACGCATAAATGATTTGAGATTATAAACCTCAAAATAGTTTTATGTGTCTTATAAAATTTAAATAGAATTAGACATTATGGATACCCCAAAATACATTTCTTCTAATGTTATTCTTAACTAACATTTATGTCTATTTACTTTATAAATATACGTAACACGAATATATTTACACAAAATATTTGCATATGAATATTTATTATCTAATATATTTTAATATAGATATATAAATATTTATATATTTTGTACATTATATAAATATATTTTATATAATCTCTAATATATGAGCATCCAGCATTTAAACATAAAAAATATTAGATGTAATTTTTATTTTGTTTTGTTTATCCAGCATAATATTTTTATTGATTAGTTGGGAATTTCATACAATACACCCCAATCACATCTATTCTCTATTCATCCCATGTACACCCTCCCACTCTGGTACCCCCTCCAAATTATATCAAGTCCAGTTTATGTTGTCCATACACTCACTGAAGCATGGTCAAACTCTCATTATCCAGCCCCTTAAAGATAACTGAGTCCTTTCCCAGCTCCTTACCAGAAGTCATCAATTGTGAAGAGCTGCACTTCAGTCTCTTTATCACAATTTTTAAGGACTTTCTTCCATGACTTCCTTTATAGTAGTCTTCTTCTTCTTCTTCTTCTTCTTCTTCTTCTTCTTCTTCTTCTTCTTCTTCTTCTNCTCCTCCTTTTTCTTCTTTTTGTAGAAGAGGGGATAGAGGCTGTCACAAAATCTGCAAAAGAATCTTCCTTTCCATAACAACCAGCAGTAGCAGGGATCGTGGATGTCCACATGGTTTCCAGTGTCAACACAGTCCACAGACTTCATCATTGCTCCTTGTCTCAGTGTGCATCACGAACATCAACAGGCCTCAATTTGCAGCACAGTCCATAAATATCAACATGGTGTCCTGTGGAAGCCTTCATACTGAATAGCAACATGGTCTCTAGTGGCAGCACAGAACCAAACATGTCAACATGGCCTCTAGTGGCAAAACAGATCATGAAAATCTACATGGCAACGGACTAAAATCTTGCATAGACACAGACATCTACGTGGTTTCCAGTGGCAACACTGAAAATGAGTATCACCTGGGGGTTTGGCATCCAGTGCCAGGACCCTTAAGCTCTCCAGGCTGTTGCACACCTTTTCCCCTTACTGAAGGCCATACCCCAAGCTCACTAGGTACCTTCTGCCTGCAGGCAGTTCCATGGCCTATGCACTCATTCCCCTAGTAGAGCAAACCATGCAAGATGCAGGAGTGGCAGCTCCATGCTATGGGTCAGGTCACTCTGACCCAAGCACCCTGTGGAACCAAGGCGCAGCCCTACAATTTTGTGATCATCTGGGTGCTGGCAGATGTCATCTTGAATTGTTCTTCAATTTTTTTTAAATTCTTCTCTAATATTTTATACCCTGACCACAGTTTCCCTTTCCTCTTCTCCTCCCAGTTCCTCTTCAAACCTCCCCTTTTCCTCAGATCCTTTATGCCTGTTTCCTTTCAGAAAAGAGCGAGCCTACCAGGGATACCAACCAAACATGGTATAGAAAGTTACAATAAGACTAAGCTCAAAATCAAGGTTGGATGAGACAGCACAGTAGAACAACCAGAAACAACTTCTTCTCCCACTGTTAGGAATCCCACAAGAACACCAAGGTACACAATCATTACATATGTGAAGTGGGTTTAGATCAGACCTGTACATGCTCCCAATCGTTGGGTCAGTCTCTGTTAAGCCATATGAGCCTTAGTTAGTTGATCGTGTTGGCTGTATTTTGTGGCATCCTTGATGCCTATGGCTCCTACAATCCTTCCTCCTCTTCTTCTTGTGGGATTGCCAGAACTCCACCTCATGTTCGGCTGTGGGTCTTTGCATTTATTTCCATCAGTTGCTAGATAAAGCCTCTCTGATGATATTACAGTAGGCTCTTGTCTATGAGTATTACATAATACCATCAGAAATCATTTCAAAGACTTTATTTATTTATTTATATGTTTGTTTGTTTGTTTGTTTGTTTATTGCCCTGTGGTATTTGGTTTTATTGTAGGTCTCTGGGTCTTCCAGCCTCTGGGTCTTGATTGTTCCAGGCAGTGTTGGAGCTGGGCTCCCTCCTATGTCAAGTGTCTCAGGCAGAACCAGTAATTGCTTCACCACTATCATAATTTCTGTACCAGATTTACTCCACCACATCTTGCAGACAGGAAAAATTGAAGGTTGAAGGTTTTGTAACTGGGCTGATATCCAGTTCCTCCACTGGAAGTCTTGCATGGTTACATTCTGATAATAGAAATTACAGGTATTCCTGGGGCATTTCTCTGACGCTCTTTTCTGAGATAATCTGCTCAGGACATTTTTCTGACTCAGGATCGGGTTCCAGATGATATAGTTGTGACTCTCCCATGAACTTTATGGGGTGATAGCAAGGGCAGGAGGTCACACCAATTCGGTGTTGGTATTCTCCACACTGAGTTCAGGCATTGCTGCTGGGGGACATCAGCTTCAGCCTGGTGTGGAATATCCAGAATCCAAGAGTTAGTGAGTGACTTTTTTCCACCTCTGCCTTTAGCCTGCTGCAGCAGTGCCACTCAGTGGTCATCTTAGTTTCTCCATACCCTTTCTGGGTCTCTTTTAATTTTTTAATACAATACATTGTTTTTCCTTTCCCCATTCCTTCCAGATATTCCCAAAAGAAAGTTTTGAGGAGAATAGCTTATACTCCACGAAGCTGAGAAGTTCTACAGTGGCAAACTGTAGAATGGAGATCTAGATCTAGAAGCTAGATGTCATTTTGTGTGCTTTTATCAGATTGAAAAAAAAACAATCAAACAAATCCTTCTCTTTTTCCTAGTTTACTGAGAACTTTCAAACTAAAGAACATAAAATTTGTGAAACATGTTCACTTGACTTTTATGAGACTTGTTTATAACAGACTGAAAGTTAGACAAGACACACCAAGTTCTCAGCACAAAAGAGATTTATTTTCTCCAGAGGGACAAAGGGAAATGGAAAAAGAGACAAAGAAAGGCAACAGAGGATGAGAGAGAAGAGAAAGGGGGCAAGGGGTAAGGGATATTTGTCCTGGAGAGGTGAAGGCGTAAGTCATAAACAATCCCACACCGGTTAGGAATTATGATTAATAGAATAGTTATTTATTTAAAGGGGAAAACTTACAG
>LOEQ01000427.1:215096-232559 GCA_001685075.1 Bramus lutescens | reverse complement strand
GAGAGAGACCACGCCCCAATGGGCTGGTATCTCAGCAACTATTGGCTGAAGGAGTGGGAGAAGCTCCCGTAACAGAGGGGCAAAGAACTCCCTCTGTGTAGAAAGTAGACAGGTAAGGTCATTGATAAGCCAATGGCAGTTTAAGAAGGAAAACCCCGTGTTTAAGGTAGTTGGGTTATTTTGATTTGGCTTGTTGATTTGGGTAGCTGAAAGGAAGCTTTTGACTGTTGGATTTAATACTTTGATAGCTAGACCTTGGTGATCAGCCTCAGAGGAGAAAGAGTGAGAATAAGAAAATAGACCTTTGTGGCTAGCTTTAGGAATGCAATCTAACAGTTTAGCAAAGGAGAGGGAATGGGCTAAGAGCAAGGCCTGCCAGTGCCATGCTTGCCACGATCAGGGCTACCAGAACCCTTCATTCTCACCTTTTTATTTTAAATTATTGTTAGTTATATAATTGGTAAGTGAATGACATTCTCTTTAGATACTTCCTGCTGACATTGTACTGTCATTTTTAGGAAGCCAAGAAACTGGAATGTTAGTAAAGATCTGGTAAGCAGGCTGTGTCATGTGAAGTCCAGGTTCTGTGGGACCATCTGAGACTACGAAATTGTACTCTGTAGTGAAGGACAAGGACATAGAATCCAAGGAAACAGCTGGGGTTTGTGAGCTGTTGGGGCTGTACGCAGCTGATTTGAAATCTGCTAGAACAGATAGATTAGAGACAGATAAAGTTAATGAGTCTGGGGATTTATTTTTTTTATCTTGGATGAACATTTGAAACTTTTTGGCTCATGGTCCTGGAAGTTGGGTAAAGAAGTCCCAAGACCAGGGAAAAAGGGAGAGATTTCACCCTCAGAAATAGATGGGGAAACAGCTTTTGGTAGACAAGAGTATTTGTCTGAAGTCATATTGAGAGTTATTGAGAGGAGCCAGAAAAATTTAGACTGACTTTACAAAGATTATTGTATAACAACTGTCACCTGAAAACAGGGGTTGGTTGTGTTTCTGAGGCTTTTATTGCCAGAATATTTGGGGTTGGGCTTGTCCAGGTAGATTCTGAAATAGAGATATTTTAGGAACATGTAAGATTGGGGAGGCTCTTGGCAAATGACGGGAAGAATGGTCTGTTACATAAATTTGGGGTTGGTGTGGAAAGTTTGAGAGAACTTGGCTTTGATCCTCAAAGTTAACTTGATTGTTAAGGGGACAATGGGTTTTGGGACATTGGCAAGTCGATTGTCATATCACCACTGAGAGGGATAGTGACTAATGGAGGGCCTTGAGTGGAGGCACAAAGAAAGCAATGAGAGGCATTAAAGGTGATTTTAGTACAGTTGAGAAGAGAGCATCTGTTGGATAACCTCAAACCAAGTGAGAGTTTGGCAATGAGAGTGTGTTGGTGAGAAGATGGCTTTGGTTTAGTTATGTTTTGTAATTTAAAGTGTATGATTTTTTCAGAGTATTATTTTATGAGGACACCTGGAAAGTCAGTGACTTTGGGGGAACCCTTTCGCAGTGGGTTTTTGGCAATCATTTGGGCAATGGAAAAGAAGGAATAGAAGAAGAGAGATAAGGTTTATTTTGCTGGGGAATAATCAGCAGTGGGAAATGGGTTTCTCTTGAGGAAACATGTATTAGAGTGTGAGGATGAATATGGGAAATGGGGGTTGAAGAGAATCCTGTGTTGAAGGATGGTTAGATATGGTGTTATCTGTGTTATGTAGCAAGATAGAATGGAGGGAATGAGGGTGAGTCGTAAGGGACTAAAGAGCAGTTTGGCATGCTGTCATGTCAGTGTGATTATTGTCTTTACTGATAATTGAGGGGTTAGACTGATGTGCCCATCTGACAGGAAAGAGCTTCCATCTGTATAAAAAGTGTAGGCAGAAATATTTAGAGGATTCTCTTGTATCTGAGAGGGATGGACAGAAGGTCTTTGAGAGATTTTGGATAGGGATGAAAAGAATTGGGGAACTCTGAGGTAAGCATGGATGGATGGGTTGAGAGGAGGTCAATTAAGGGATGTGAGTCATGTTCTTTTGGTAAGAGAAGTTTATAGGGACAGAATCTGAGATGGTGGAAAGGAATGGGGTTCTTTGGAAAGTTAGGAGTTGAGGGAGATACTGATGGAGAAGGAATTGTGAGAGACAATCTCTGAGAGGGGATCCCAGAGTAAGTTTGCTAGATTTAGTGATAATCAGAGAGACTGATGCAAACTTTAGACAAAGAGATCAGCCATGGGTAGTGTTGTCTCATTTTGGAGAGGTAAGCTACAGGGGCAATGTTTCATCCCAGGTGTTTTAAAACCTCAAGAGCATCCAAGAAAGGTAATTTAGGGAGAACTTTGGAAGGTGAGATCTGGTAACTCATGGAATGGAGGAAATTGAAGAGTGAGGCAGCGTCATATCACGTATTAGAGAGGGAAGACTTGTAAAGGAGAAAGTCATCTACATACTGAAGCAGGCAGGGGGAGGAATAAAGGAGGATGGCAGGCCAAGTCTATAGGAATGTCTGGAAGGGGAATATAAGAAAGGTGACTATGGGATGGAAAGGGACAATGGCAGTGTTACTGGAGTGACAGTTTTGGATTAGATGGAAGGATTTGGTAGGTTTTATGATTGGCAATATGGGAATGCTATAGGGTGAGGAGGTTAGACTAGAAAGAGGTTGGGTAAAGGGACTGAATGATAGATTTGAGACCTCAGAGATGTGTAACATGAAGGGCCGGCTTGTTGGGGTTTCTGTCCAGCCCAGTACTCCACAGCCAGAAAGCCCCAAAGAAATTCACACAAAGATCTCCATAAGTTCTAAAACTGATTGACCTATTAGCTCAGGCTACATATTAGCTCTTGTAGCTTATATTAACCCATAGTTCTTATCCATGCTAGCCACATGGTTCGGTACCTTTCTCAGCATGGCAGCTCATATCTTGCTTCTTGGTGGTCTGGGCTAGAATGGGAGGAACGGGCTTCCTCCTTCCTAGAATTCTCCTGTTCTCCTCTCCCTGTGTCTACTTCCTGTCTGATTGACAGCATACGTCACAAACAATCCCATACCAGTTTAGAATTATGATTTTATCTTACCAATAAATAAATTTCCCCTTTTTGAATGTCTAGTCTGTCCCAGACAACAGCCCTCTGTGCAATCAGGAAAGGAGTCTAGGAGCAGGAAGTGGAGCTGGAAGCCAGAGAGCTAGCGGAGGGCACTCACTGCCTTTGCCTTTTGAGAGAGAGAGAGAGAGAGAGAGAGACCACACCCAAATGGGCTGGTATCTCAGCAGCTATTGGCTGAAGGTTAAGCGTGCAGAGCATCAGGGTTTATGAATGTAATGAAGAAGGGTTTATGATGTGCCTTAAGAGATGAAAGAAAGGCAGTTTGGGATTTTTGGATAGTGGGTAGTATACAAATGGAGGCCGGGTAAAGGTAGAGGAAGGTAGAAGTGTTTGGGGAGCTGGCACCAGGGTAGATGGCAAAATTTGTGCCAATTTTGAAGAGAACATGCTTTCCTAGTAAGACAATAGGACAAGAAAGAATGAAGAGAAAGGAGTGGGAAAAGGAAAAAGCTTGAAAGGATCAAGTTAAGGAGGAAATAGGAGGGGTAAGGTGAAAGTTTGATTAGTAGAGTAGGGTCTGTTTAAGGCAGTAGAGCAACTGAGAGGGATTTTTAAACTTGTCATTTGTTGTTTAATTTATGTTTATGTACCTTAATCATTTCCTTGGAACTTCATAACTTATTACTCATTTTATATGTGTTAATAACCTGATTGTCTGTTTCTCATAACCTCTAAAAACTCTGATCTCTTTTAGGAAGAAGCCTGTCAGCAAGGTAAACTGTACACATGAAACAATGCAGTCATGTATTTTAATCTTCAAAAAGCTGCAGTTAGACATCAATGATGTCAGAGATCTGAGAAGCATGAATTTGGGTAGGAATTGTAATTGAAATGGTTTTTATATTAATTAAAATGACAGAAATTTACTTAGCTGTTCGAGGCTCATGTGGTTCATTGGGGACAGAAGCAGTCAGGTTTTGGTTGTCAGAAAAGAGCAGCATAGACAACCTTTTGGCTGTCAATGTCTGGAGAATTTCTTATGGAGAAGGACTTTGAAAAGCTGACCTTACTTTGATGAAAGTGATGTGGAATTCCCCTTTGTATGCTATGAATATGTTTTATTACCATTGTTCATTAAACAAATTATTACAGCCAGTGGCTTAGTAGAGTAAAGCCAGGCAAGAAATCCAAACAGAGACACCATGTAGCTGCTGAAGGAGAAAAGTGCCAGCTGCTAACCGGAATCTTACAGGTAGGCCACAGCTTCATCATGATACACAGATTAATAGAAATGTGTTAATTTAATATGTAAGAGTTAGCTAGAAATATGCCTAAGCTATTAGCCAAACAGTGTTTTTAATAAGGTTTCTGTGTTATTATTCAGGTCTGGGCACCTGGGAAACGAACGAGCAATCTCTGCATATATACATATACACATAAATCAAACACACACAAACACACACACACATACATAATCAATTTGAGAAAAAATATTAATTTCTAGCCTCATTGCTCATCAACCTAACCATTTTTTCATGTAAGTGGATAGCGTGGAAATAAACACGCTATGGAAAGCTATACATTGTGACTGAAGAGATAGTAGGGATCTCTTCATCAACTGAGACTAGGGTGTTTAAAAAATGTAATGTTCTCAACCAAGGTAGAATAATAAATAATAGTATAAAATTTACGCTTTCGTTATATTGTAAACCTTCAAGAAATGACAGAGTTTATTATCATTATTTGCTGATGAAAGAAAAACTTTATTGTTGCTGATATGTAAGGAATAATTTAAGTTCTGTTTATCCTCAAAATCAAAGCATATATTGACAATCATAATTATTGAAAAAATCTACTTTTATTAAATACCAAAGTGTTATAAACATTGTTTTAACAACAAATGTGTTTTCATGTGTATGCCTAATTGTGGTTAAATTAGGACTACATCACTCTAATTTTCATATGTTGTTATGTAAAAATTTGCAAGGTGTCAAGATTAAATTACATAATATACAGTAAAATGGGATCTGTTTATACACAGAAACTAGTAAATTTATATTACGTCACACCTACATTTTTCTGTGTATGAAATGAAGTTATTAAATGAGAGAAAAGTACAATAAAATGTTCACTCAATAACAGCTTCTATCTATAGTCAAATTATTTTTTAAATATTTATGTTGATTTTTTTATTTTGAAAATGTGCTTCAATGATTTTGTATAAGTTAATTTTGAAAAGTCTTGGTTAAACCAATGAAATTTCTGAGTGACAATATTGATATCTTAGTAACTACACTAGCTCTCCAATGTGGCCAAGACTGGCATCGACAAATAGAAAGGGCAGAGGGTAATTGAGTCTTTATTTCACATGAGAGAAAATAAAAATCATTTACAGTATTAATTTGATCTTCCAGGTAATCTTTTGCAAAACATCAGTAAATCACTGGTGAGCCAATCAAACAAATCAGAGGTATACAATTAGACACAAAAAAATTAACCATTGTTTAAAGTAAGACTTAACTTGAATCATTCTACTACAGGATTTATTCTGTATCTTAATTACATTCAACTCTTGTCTATTTCAAGGCAAAATATGATAACAAAGGAAAAATATAATAAGAAATTCATTATAACTCTCCACAGTCACTGTTATCTCAGAAAGTTAGAGCTAGACATTCTTATTTTTCTTCTTTTATACTTTTTAGTGAAAATAACATTTTTTCTCACATAGCATATCCTGATTATGGTTTCCCCATTCTCCACTCTTCCCAGTTTTTCTTTAGTTCCCTTCTCATCCATATTCTCCACATTTCTATATCTCATTAGAAAACAAACAGGCATCTAAGGGATAATAATAAAATAGAACAAAATGAAAACATAGGGATATAGTTTAAAATAAAAAACAGAAGGAAAACAGCTCAAGAAAAAGCACATGAAGTGATATAGACATAGAGACCCACTCATTCATATACCCAGAAATCACATAAAATATGTGTGTATATATTGTATATGTATACATACATGGTACTATATTTATTATTATAAATATATGTAATATGTAATTAAAAATAAAAATATCATGACATTTTTCAATGAAGTCCTAACATCATTGTGAGTCTCGAAGATGATATAGAAAAATAAATGATAAAAAAGACATGGGCACCTGCAACAAAGCAGTATTTTCTAGACAAGGTGGGGTGCAACACATATAAATTCATAGCAACTAAGACTGTATATAAGACATACACAAGGTCAAACCAACAAAATGACAGCATGTAGAGCATCTGGACTCATGAAAGTCAACCCCTGGCTGAGAATCTATTAGAAACTGATTGATGCTCTGGAATCGGGAGCTGATTTTCTTAAACAATGTAAGCAGGCTCTGAAAGACTACAAATGCTCCCAAAATTTGTCATACAACTAAGTACATACACGTAGCAGTAGGTGGAAACAAGGGTTAAACAGAGATTAGAATGAAAAATTGGTGGTAAGGCTAGAGACGCAAAGATTGGGGCATAAGGGTGGATTTGATCAAAGTGCAATATATAGTCTGTATATATATATATATATATATATATGTATATGCATAAATAAAATCATCAAGTACTGAAAATAAATATTCAAAGAGACTCACAAACTAATTTAAATTTAATTTAATGAAGTCTTAGCAAAATCTAATTACTAAACCTCCATAATCCTTAACAATAACCCATAAACACTTGACTTTGTTAAGTAAAATCTTCCCTTCCTTAAAGGTAATTCCACAGCACTAATTCATGCTCTATTTCTCCAACATTTACCATTTACATAAAGCAGGAAAATACCTAATGCTTCAACTGCATCCTCTTTTTTTTCTTTATTCAATTTTTCTTGTCAAATCAGAAGCAGATTAACAGGCTGTGCATATTTTCCCACCTCAATTTCTCCACTTAGAGGAGAAGGTCTTTCTAGTCAGACAGGTGAGCATCAGTTCCATATCTTATCAATAATAACAATGGACACATATCAAGTAGCACAGAAAACTACCATACCACAACATATATGATACTCTCAAGAACTGGAAAATATTCTATAGTTTCTTAGCTCTTTAAGGAACATCAGTTGCATGACAAACCACTTTCATCGACATAGTAGTCAATTAAAATACTGTTTTATAGAATATATAGAGAAATGATCATTAGATGTTCCATATTTATATGGCTAAACTTTGTTTGGACATGGTTGCACATGTTATCCCCCATCAAATCATGGATGAAATTCCAGTGCAGCAAAGAGACACACTGTCATACCTCAGTATGAAGCTTAGTAGCCATTCTAAAATTGTCTCTTGGGTGCTTAGATGAATCACTACAGATTGAATATCTTATCATTCATCATCTGAACTGTTCAATCACTTTTTTCCCAATTTAACTTTAATTCTTTTGGTTCCCGTTTGGTCAGCTGTTATGTTGAATTAGCTTTCATAAGAAGTTATACAACAATGTCTATTTACTCCATGTAAGTACCAATGCCATTAAAAAGATATAGTTCCTCCCCCATACGGTTTGATAAACCAATGTTATTTCTATTACTTATGGGAATACAGAATGATTACAGATGCATGAGTGACTCAAAGGCACTGAATCATAAACATATTTCATCCTAGTGCAGATGACTATTCATAGATCTTCATGTGCCTTAGAAGGATCCTCCAATGATACCTCCAATGAGGATCTTCTACTTCATCAATTGTTTATTGCTTGTACAAACATGGACTGACTTTGGGGTGCTTAAAATTTCTCATTCCCCTCAGTCTTAATAACCTATCTATCTATCTTCTATCTATGATTCAATTTTTTAAGAAGTTACTAAGTAACAGATCTCAGTTTTGAGTGAGTAGTTTTTGAACTTGACATCCTTGAACTGAAGTTTATTCATTCATTTGCTGATGTGTTAACCAGACATACTATAAGATCTAAAAAATCTAAAATTTTCAAAAGTGTTAAATTCACATTGATGTGTAAAATATAATATTATCAAATTACAAATAGAGTAAATAAACATGAATAAAACATTAAAATTCAAAAATATGGAAACACTTTTCTGTTGAGCAATTTTGCTAATAAAAGAAATGAGTTTTATAAATTAAAAAATTAGTCACTTATTGAAAAATAAACAAAATATTGAACAAACACCCTGCATGTTAGACAGTGTGTTATATTGTGACCTGTCTCATACAGCTGCTGTCAAGGCTTCACCACCATAAGCTGTGTCCTGTAGTACTATGCACTAAAATAATCCCTGTATTCCATAGTTACTTCTTGTTGGGTTGGATAACAGAAATTGTAGCTAATATAAGAAATATCACCAAAGAGCCTTCATTCAGCAACTGATGGATGCAGAGGCAGATCCACAGTAGGGTACTGGGCTGACCTCCCAAAGTCCAGTAGAAGAGTGGGACAAGTGATGATACAAGAGGTCAAGACTGTAATGGGGACACCCACAGAAATAGTTCATCTGAACTAGTGGAAGCCCACCAGCTCCAGCCTGACATCAAAGGAATCAGCATAGAACCAAACTCGGCCCTCTAAATATGAGTGATAATTGTATAGCTGGGGCAGACTGTGGGGCCACTGGCAGTGAGACCAGCATTTAAACCTACTGCTTGTACTGACGTTTTGGAGCCCATTCTCTTTGGAAGGATACCTTGCTGAGCCTAAATATAGTGGGGAGAGCATTGGTCCTGCCGCAAAGCAATGTGATAGAATTTGTTGACTCCCCATGGGAAGCCTTGCCCTTTCTGAGGAGTAGATGGGGGATAGGGTGGGGAAAAGGCAAAGGGAAAAGGAAAAGGGAAGAGAGTGGGAACTGGATTTGGTATGTAAAATGACAAAAGCCAGTTTTATTAAAAATAAATAAAAAGAACTAGTAAGATGACCATCTGTAAGCTCTTTTGTATGGTTCGTTATAAATTCTATTCCTGGCCTACTGACATTCAAAAGTATGCTTCCTTTCCTCCCTATCACCTGAGCTACTAGAATATCAAAATGTGAAATTTGAAGGGGCAAAACTTTTAGACACAGTATTTACACACTCTGACTTGCCTTCCTGACTTTTCCAGCTGTGCTGACTGCGTTCGGGTCTTAACTGTAATCATCTTTGGTTTTGTTTGGTTTTAAAACTTAAATATACTTCCTCTAAGTGAAAGATGTTTTCCTTAAAGCGATGCCTGATGTGGCAAACCTTTCATACTGAAGATATCATATCACATGGGGTAAGCTGCCAAAACAAGTCATAAGCTCTGCTTTTCTTTGACACCAGCAGTGCTGTAGTTCTTAGTAAACGGGTTTACTTGTCTGTATCTTTCTCTTTACTCATAAACCACAGGCAATGGTCTTTATTTGGGGATTATGAGGGGATTAGTTTTATGACTGAAGGAACTGCAATATATCAAAAAAAATGTCACCAGGAAAATATGAGATGTTTTAGTCAAGATGAAATCTCAGCCTGTGGGTGGCCAGTCCTAATAATAGGTGCACATGATTTACCCCTTTTCTTAAACAGGTTCTTTATTAAAATGACGAGAACTTAAAATTTCTGTTTTCAAAACATAGAAATGTTATCAATTTAAAAACTTGCTTTTCAGTTACCAACTTTATGCTTTCAAACTAATTCTGTTATATTTTTCTCATATGAAATTAGAAGGGGAAAATTGATCAAATGGATTTTATAATAATTCAATGAAATTGACTTCATCGAGAAGGAAAACAGTGTAATCTTTTAGGTAAAAATCACCTCCTATGATCTCTTACATGTTTTCCTTTGTTTTAAATGTTCAAACAAATCTGAATCTTCATATTCTCCCTCAATAACTCATTTGTAGACCCACATGAATATTTCAATTTAACATATTTAAGTTCAAATTTATACACCAATATACAACTTTAGAATGCAAAAGAAAAATGTTCAGAGTGATGTTGTCCTTTGATTATTCTAGATAAGCACTAGGTGATAAATCAGCCACATCAATGGGATTATTTAAAGTCATGGACTCCCTCAAGGTGACATTATGCTAATGCACAGTTAATCACTGCAGTCCAACTCACCTTAGTGTTGGTAAAACATGTCAGTAACTGGAGTGAATGACTAAATTTCTCACAAAATATAGATTTCTCTTCATTGTCCAGGATTTTATCTAGTTCTGTCTGAGAAAAACTCAACCTTACACTTGCCATTTCTTGTATTTAGAAATAGTTGGAACAGGTTTCCCTTTATAATAGTTGTACCTTCACCTTTAAAGGACAATTACATTATTATTCTAGCCTCTATCTCTCTTTCCTTAAGTCAAACCAATAAGTATGGACTGGAGGATATAGTTCTGCATATATAGTGCACAGGAACTAAAGTAACACACAATAAATTTTGATGTTGCTTTTATTTCTGTTGTTTCTTCCACCTCCTCCTTCCCATCATCATTATCCTCTTTTTTTCTCTTCCTCTTCTCTTCTTCTTGGACATTTTATAAGTTTCTAGTGAATTTTTTCATGTGTAATAAAGATATCACATTTGCTAAAAAAGCCACTGGTTATCAAAATTTTAAAGTCTTTCCTACTTTGTGACTAATATATACACATACTAAATAATTATTGTGGTTATGTTGTTTAGGGTTATACTTAGCAAATACATAAGATAACTTCTTCATTAATATATGAAAATGAGCATTTTCCTGATTATGTTGTATTAAAGTGAATCTAGAAAATGAAAAGCAAAAAATGGAAAATATCTATTAAAAGGAGAGACAATGATAAATGGAATTAAAGAAAGAAGGAAGGGAAGCAGGGAGAAATTGTACATCTTTGGGAAAATGTTTATTGACTCACCTTGACTGAAGTGTCCATATTAGCGAATAGTGGATTGGTATATGTGTTTTTCACTTTAATACCTCATGACTCTGAAAATCATATTGAACAATTTGAAGAGTATTTAAAGGAAATGGAATGCTGTCCTAATTTGGTTTCTGTTGCTCACTGAACAAAATCAAGTACAGACAGGCTGAAGGTTCAGGGTACCTGTTGCTATGGCAGAGGAATCAAGTTCCCAACACTCATGTTGTGGAGCGCAACCATCTTTTGTTCCACTTCCAGAGATCCTAAGTTGTCTACTGATCTTGTTGGGCACCAGAAATCATTAGTACACATACAAGAATGTAGGAAAAAAAAAAGCGCTGGCACACACTTAAAAACAAATGAATCTTTAAAACACTTAAACCAGCAAGCTGATAAAAGGGTTTACTTAACTAACAGGTCACAGTCATCACGAAGGGAAGCCAAAGAAGGAACTCAAGGCAGGTACTGTAGGTAAGAGCCTGGAGGCAGAAACTGAAGCATAGACCGTAGACGAGTGTTGCTTTATTCCCATAGTTTGCTTTGCTTAGTTTCTTATACAACCAAGACCACCTTTAGAGGAATGGGATCTCCTCTAAATATAGTAATCTGGGACCTCCACTACTAATATTTAATCAAGGATATCCCCAAAGGTCAATCTGATAAAGGTAATTCTTTAGTTAAGGTTCCTTATTTTGTGACTACAATTTGCATCAAGATAACTGATGTGGGATTCCCCCTGTATGCTGTGATTACCATTAATGAATAAAGAAAACTCTTGGCCTGACAGGGTAGAACAGAGCTAGGTGGGGAAAACTAAACTGAATGCCGGGAGAAAGAAGGGCAAACTCAGAGAAAAGGCATGTAGCTCTGCTGGAGACAGACAGATGGAACTTTATCCGGTAAGCCACATAGTGATACACAGATCAAGAGAGATGGGTTAAATTAAGATATAAGAACCAATCAATAAGAAGCTAGAGGTAATGGGCCAAGCAGTAATTTGTATAATATAGTTTCTATGTGGTTATTTTGGTTTTGGGTGGTCGGGAAGAACAAGCTGCCTCCTTACTACAGAAAACAAAATCTAACAAACACCCATGTTATTAAATAGTAGAGAGAGATTTCTGATAAGACTATTTTACCATAAAGCAGAATATATAGGGGAGTTTTTCAGTCACACAAATAGTTAGAAGGAAACATTATGAAAACTTGACTATAATGAATAAAAAATTTCAAAAAGACATCATGATAGTTGAATCTCTGAGGATATAAAAGGGAGGGTAACAAAACTTGGTGGCAAAATAAAAGACAAGAAAACTTAATGGAGCCATAAATCTTTGATCCTGTAAAACTTCAAGAATTGTAGTTACTTTGCCATATACAGGAAATAGAGCAAAGGGACTGTCCCATGGTGAATATTTTATACTTGTTAAACATGGGGTTTAAAATGGTAGAAAAATTTTGATGAGAAAAATGTTTACATAGAGACAAGAGCTTAATACTCAGAAGAATAGAATTGACTGAAGCTACAGACCTGGGAGCCATTTATAGAAAGACTAAATTAATCAAACAAGTGACTCTAAGGAAAAAAGGTACAGAAAGTTAACAGCCTAAAAATTGCTGTAAGGCAGATATGATTCTGTTCATTTGAAACCATTTGCTAAAATTCTCATATCTTGGATTTTCTTAAATGAGCTTTAACAGATATAATGATGAATTAAAATATTTTATTTTGTAATATCACCATTTTATTATATTTATTTTAGAATATTCATAAGAGTCATCTATTAAATGGTATATGATAGTACTAAACAATTTAGTATCATGTCTACTTATTGACAGGTATATTTGATATATCTAGTTCATAAAACTTAATTATGAACTACAAGTATAATTAGAACCTCTGTGATCTAAATATCAGCAGCTGTGATATAGATTATACTACATTTTTCTAAGAATAGATATGATTCATATTTGATGTATGTCAACTTGTAATAACTTGTGCTTCGTAATAGCAGATATTTGCATATTTAAGCACATAGCATGACACTAAATTAATAAATAAAAGTACAAATAAATAAAATAGTAAAGCATGAATTTAAATTATATACACACATGTATGTATATGTGAGTGTGTGTGTGTGTGTGTGTGTATTCATGTGTCTATGCATACATGGGCATTCATTTACAGGTCATACATGAAAGCCAGTACCTGATGTCTGGAGTATTACTCCATTTGTTTCTGTCATATTCCTAGAAACAAGTTTCTTCACAAAATCTAGAACTTACCACTGTTACAGGAATCTCTAACCAACAAGATGCAGGGGTTCTTTTGTCTCCATAGCCATAGTAGGAGCATTACAGATACAACCTATCACTTGAGCATTAACCAAGGTGCTCCATATCTAAACTCAGAATGGTGACAAGCACCTTACTACAGAACCATCTCAATAGTACCTCAAAATTTTAAATTTTGTATGTATGTGCATCTACTTATTAGTGTTCATTATTGCTATTAAAAGGTATGCATTTGTATACTCATAGGATAAAAATATCCATGATTACAAAAAAAGGGGGGAGAGTCTCGAAGCAAAACCCAACTGCTGTGGCTCACCACATTCTTTATGCCTCTTAATTTATGAACTCCTTTTTATTTATTCAAAAAAAACTGAGGACAATTATTTCACACAAAATAATCTTCTTGGTCTTTTTGCTCAAATGTAAATCATGTAAATAATGATGTTTTATTTGAATATTTATTGTTCTCCTATAAAGACAAATGATATAATATAATGAAAAAATGACATATATATTATAAAATATGTTTTATAGTTTACCAAAACAGAAGCCTCATTGATCAAAATATAAAAAGAGTAACTAAAAAATTCTCTTTGGCTTCCATAGAAGACTACAGAGACAATTATTTTATAAATAATTAATTAAATTTTCATAAATTAGTTAATCGACTTATTTTGAGTCAAGGTCTCACAATACAGCTTTGAGGATTCGGTACTCACAATGTAGCTAGGGCTGGCCTTAAACTCTGCCTGTCTCTGCCTTCCAAGTGCTATAATAAAAATCATGCACCACCATTCCTGGAAGAGATAATCTTCTGAACAATATAAATAATTTCTTGTTTTGTATCTCACACGCTTGCTATTTTTCAATTCACCTTGGTCTTCAAAACACATCTTAATGTACACTGAACTTCATGCTATTTTAAAAATTACTCTGTTTTACATATTTCCAAGCAGGTGTTAGAAAGTTGTCTGAGTGGTAGATAAGTGAATAAAGAATATTTGATACTGAAAGTATAAAATTTAACATTTGGAAAACACACCGTATGTGGTATAAATTGACGACTTCCATCTTCTCATATTTTCAGAAATCCCGGGTGACTAATTGCTGGTAATCTCTCTTCCTTCAGATCGTGTTGCCAAGTTCAGCTAAAGACACAAATCTTTTAGTCTTTTAAAGTCATTAAACATTGTTGCTTTAAGAATTTTGTGAATACTGCGGTAGAAAAACATCCTGCCATGGGAGAAAGCAGTCCATATGCTCTACCTAAAATAGTCCATAAGATTTTACTTGTTCATTGAGCCCTTCCCCAAATTTTCTGTTAAATTAGAACCTATATTGGTGCCGTCTTTGTAGGTAGGACCTTTCTAACTCTTTTAAAGTGAACTGACTTTATATTAATATGCCATAAAACTATGTTTTACTACTTTCTTCTTGTTATACATCCTATCAATTATGTTTGGTTAGGTGTTATTCACCTAATATCTATTTAGTCACTTTGGTTACAAAACTAAGTTTAACAAGAACAATATATATATAACAGTTACTTCAGGAAACAACATATAGTAGAGTACATGTCAAATTTACATATGAAACTGGACACACCTAGAAATTAGCTAAATGATGGGATTCTACTTGAGCAGCGCCTTAGATTCGTTCCTTCACTAGTGAAAAAAATGATAAGGCAAAAGGAAAGAAGGAAATCAAGAAGGCAGGAAGAGCAGAAGGAAGAAAAACAGAAGGAAGAAAGGAAAGATGGAAAGAAAGAAGGAAGGTTGGAAAGAATGAAGTAAGAAATGAAAAAAGGAAGAATGGACAAAAGGAAGATAATCTAATAGTACAATAATTTTATGCATTTACAAAGAATCAAGGACTTATTGACAGTCTACCAAAGTAAGTAAATGTTCCATCCAAGCATTTTCTAATAATTTTAACTATATTGATCATTCTTACTTCAATTTCTTACACTTAGTTTTTATATGTTTTAGTATTTTCATCATGTAAGACTGATTATCAGTCATATATAACTATTGATTACATTTTGCATCTGAAATTAATGAGCCTTTTCACAAGAATATAATTACTGAAAAGTAAAGAAAAAAAAGCTCATTCTTTGGATTCAGGTAGAAGTTTCAAAAAGGAATCTTTTGGGGTGAATAAATTTGGTTATTGTTTCTAATTCCCTGTATATTATAATAACCTATATCATTTCTACATTAACCACTACCTATCTGTAAAGCATGACTTTTAATCAAAAAATTTAATGTTAATCTCTTTAAACTTCTACTTCACTGCTGAGTAGAATGAAAGGGTATCTTAGAAGGAAAGGCTCAGGCAAGATTGTTATATTAAAGTGTTGCGACTCAACTATTCATAAAAGTTAAGCATTAATCATATATCCATTAGCTTGAAAAGCATGTGAAGTTTAATTGAAATAATCTTTATGATTTATGATAAAAATTCTCCTAAAATTTTCAATAAAAAAGAAATAATCCAATGAAGGCAATATGGAATATATGATTTCTTAGAACGATTTACTGTTAATTGTGAGCTTTGTCACCCTTTAAGAGAAATTATGTGACATTGAACAGCACCTCATCTATAACTAAGTTGTTATGCTGCATGTTTGAGTCAAAAGTAAATTTGTCAACCAATTTTTTCCTGATTTTATAGATAATAATAGCTAACAACAATTGTTGTGATGACAAACTAAAGTACCTACAAATTCCATATGGAAAGCAAATGGCTGTACTGCAAAATGACTTGAAGGCACATGCTTCATCACCATCACCAGAGTAGAAATTAATAATAGTTGTTGCTCTGCAGTTCACTGAACAACTTTCAGGCAGTTTGATGGATCAGGTCAGCAAGCTTGACCTTTCAAAGGGCCTTCTTCCAACAGTTTTTTTTCTTCTTCTTCTTCCATAACCTTGGGGAAGGGTACCTTGTGATTGTTTTAAGTTTCATGAGCATCCTGAAATTTGTGAGTTGTATAGTTCCTGAGTCTGCTGAGACCTCGTCCTACCACCAGAAGAAAATATTTCAATGCATAAGAATTTGCTACACAACTACATTTTTATTGATTTTTATTGAGCTCTACATTTTTCTCTGCTCCCCTCCCTGCCTCTCCCCTCCCCTTCAATCCTTCCCTACGGTCCCCATGCTTCCAATTTACACAGGCGATCTTGTCTTTTTCTATTTCCCATATATATTGACTGGATGTATGTAATTCTCTCTTAGGGTCATCATTGTTGTTTAAGTTCCCTGGGGATTGTGATTTGTAGGCTGGTTTGCTTTGCTTTATGTTTCAAAAACACTTATGAGTGAGTACATGTGATAATTGTCTTTCTGTGTCTGGGTTACCTCACTCANTTTATTGAGCTCTACATTTTTCTCTGCTCCCCTCCCTGCCTCTCCCCTCCCCTTCAATCCTTCCCTACGGTCCCCATGCTTCCAATTTACACAGGCGATCTTGTCTTTTTCTATTTCCCATATATATTGACTGGATGTATGTAATTCTCTCTTAGGGTCATCATTGTTGTTTAAGTTCCCTGGGGATTGTGATTTGTAGGCTGGTTTGCTTTGCTTTATGTTTCAAAAACACTTATGAGTGAGTACATGTGATAATTGTCTTTCTGTGTCTGGGTTACCTCACTCAAAATGATGTTTTCTAACTCCATCTATTTTCCTGCAGAATTCAAGACATTTTCATTAATATTTTCTGCTGTGTAGTACTCCATTATGTAAAAGTACCACATTTTCCTTATCCATTCTTCAGTCAAGGGGCATTAATGTTGTATCCGGGTTTTGGCTATGACAAACAATGCTTCTATGAACATAGTTGAGCACATGTTCTTGTGATACGACTGAGCAGCCTTTGGATATATGCCCAAAAGTGGTATTACTGGGTCTTGAGGATGGTTGTTTTCTAATTTTCTGAGAAATCACCACACTGATGTCCAAAGGGGCTGAACCAGCTTGCATTCCCACTAGCAATGCAGAAGTGTTCCCTTTACCCCACAACCTCTCCAGCATAAGTTGTCATCAGTATTTTTAATCTTGGCCATTCTTACAGGTATAAGATGGAATATCAGAGTTGTTCTGATTTGCATTTCTCCTGATGACTAAGGATGTCCCGCATTTCCTTAAGTATCTTTCAGCAATTTTAGATTCCTCTATTGAGAGATTTCTGCTTAGATCTGTACTCCATTTTTTATTGGATTATTTGTTCTTTTGATGACTAATTT
>LOEQ01000427.1:203778-215072 GCA_001685075.1 Bramus lutescens | reverse complement strand
CTTGAGTTCTTTGTATATTTTGGAGATCAGACCTCTGTGTGATGTGGGGTTAGTAAGGATCTTTTTTCATTTTGTCTTTTTGACCATGTCCTTTTTTTTAACAGAAGCTTTTCAGTTCCAGGAGGTCCCATTTCTTAATTGTTTCTCTCAGTGTCTGTGCTGCTGATGTTATATTTAGGAAGTGGTCTCCTGTGCAAATGCATTCAAGTGTCCTAGCAAGAGCAATAATCCACAAAAAGGACATTATGGGGATAAAAATCAGAAAAGAAGAAGTCAAAAGCTCACTCTTTGCTGATGATAAGATCATTTACATAAGCAATCCCAAAATTTTACCAAGAAACTTCTATAATTTACAAATCCTTTCAGTAATAAAGCAAGATACAAGATTAACTCAAACAATCAGTAACCCTCCTGTAAACAGATAATAAAAGGACTGGGAAAGAAATCAGAGGATCAACACCCTTTACAATAACCAGAAATAGCATAAAATATTTCAGAGTAACTCTAACCAAACAAGTTGAAGACTTGTTTGATAAGACCTTAATCTTTGAAGAAAGAAATTGAAGAAAACACCAGAAAGTGAAAGATTTCCCATGGTTTTGGGTAAATAGAATTAACATAGTAAAAATGGCAATCTTACTAAAAGCAATCTACAGATCAATGCAATTCCCATCGAAATCCAAGCAAAATTCTTCACAGATCTCAAAAGAATGGTATTCAACTTCATATGGAAAAGCAAAAAACCCAGGAGAGCTAAAACAATCCTGTACACTAAAAGAACGTCTGGAGGCATCACAATCCCTGACTTCAAACTCTACTACAGAGCTGCAATACTAAAAACAGCCTGGTATTAGCATAATAACAGACAGGAGGAACAATGGAACCAAAGACTCAGATATTAATCTACATACCTTCGAACACCTGATTTTTGACAAAGCAAAAACTATCAATTGAAAAAAAAAGCTTATTTAACAAATGGTGCTGACATAACTGGATTTCAACCTGTTGAAGAATGAAAATAGACCCATATCTATCACCATGCACAAAACTCAAGTCCAAATGGNTCAACTTCATATGGAAAAGCAAAAAACCCAGGAGAGCTAAAACAATCCTGTACACTAAAAGAACGTCTGGAGGCATCACAATCCCTGACTTCAAACTCTACTACAGAGCTGCAATACTAAAAACAGCCTGGTATTAGCATAATAACAGACAGGAGGAACAATGGAACCAAAGACTCAGATATTAATCTACATACCTTCGAACACCTGATTTTTGACAAAGCAAAAACTATCAATTGAAAAAAAAAGCTTATTTAACAAATGGTGCTGACATAACTGGATTTCAACCTGTTGAAGAATGAAAATAGACCCATATCTATCACCATGCACAAAACTCAAGTCCAAATGGATTAAAGACCTCAACATAAAGCCAGCCAAACTGAACCTTATAGAAGAGAAAGTGGGAAGTACACTTGGACAACTACATTTTTAAAAACTTAGTATTTATGCTTAATAGTAGTCTAAAACTACTTAACAGAATTATTATAATTTAAAACTTAACTTAAAAAATAAATTTAAACTTTGTTTCCCTTGCTTTTCCTTTTCTCTGAAACAGACAGCTAGATTCAGTTTTCGTCATCTCTCTCTAAACTATGTGGAACAGTATTCATTCTCACATGCAGAACACAATTATTGCACTAACATTAGTCTCACCAGGTTCAAAGGAATGAATTGGTTTTATGTGTTTTGTTGTAACTGAGAGTGTCAATTTCATTAAATAAGATAATTCCTTGGAAAATAGCAAAAACATGAAAAGTCTCTTGGCTGAACTCATGAAATAATTACTTCTGAGTTCATAGAATGACCCAAGAATAAACGTCAGCAGGAACAAACTTCTCTCCATTTATTTCATTGTATTTTTAACAACATAATTTCCCCTTGTTTTCCTAAGAAATGTCTCATGTTTTACTTTTGGTGATAGATTATTTCAGAATGCAAGTAAGTCATATATTTTTGATCAAGTAAAAAAATGAAATATATTATTGAGTTTTACATTTATATTTTAAATTAGTTTAGGGGAAAACAACTATTCATTAAAAAAATCATCAAGACAGGCCAACAAAATAACTAAATAGGTAAAAGGAATTGGCACCATGCCTTGACAACCTGAGTCTGATAGCTGAGACACACCTTCTACCATGAAAGAATGATTTAAACCTACAAATTCTCTTCTAACCTGTACTCATGTACTATACCAAATGTACCTACACACATGTAATAGTACACACACACATACACAGAGAGAGAGAGACAGAGAGAGAGAGAGAGAAAGAGAGAAATGAATATGTATAATTTAAAAAGAAATCACTCTTTTTCACTTTTGACTTTAAATTTGTTATCAAAAATATAGAATTTATTTTTTTTACTCTTATACAAGCAATTCATTGTATATTAAAATGGTAGAAAACTATGACAGAAAGTGAGGTCCAGAAACCCTTTGAGAAGGCTGGAAATTTAGAATATAAAAAAGGCAAATTGTCATCGATGTGGATGATATAATTATATTCAACCACTGGACAGGAGCAGAGACACTGCAGGGTGTGTGAAGCTGTTTGATTTCTCACAGAACATCTAATACTTTCTCTAAAATTTCCCATCTCTGCTTAACTTTATTTCTAGAACACAAAAGTCCAAACATCTTTGACAATTTCCACAACAAAAGTAAGTATAAACAGATCATATATAAAATTTAATTCATGAAACATAAAATAAAGTATAATTCTAATTTTGTTCTCATTTTCTTTTTTAAATCAGGATATAGTTCTTAGTAAACATTTTTTAGAGTATTTTGATTTCATACTTAATATTTATTCTTCAAAGGCCATATATTCACGAATTCTGTAGGGACTCTTAATTTTAAAGAAGAACATACACTCTGGTCAGGACCACAGGTGGTGAGAGAGCTGGAGAGAGATTTCTTGGGAGTTATGAATGCCTCCTGTTCTTACAAAAAAGCCAATTTCAGTTCTTTACACTCCCATTAATTGGTTCACAACCATCTACAGTTCCAAGAAATGCTGCACCCTCTTCTGGTTTCTTGAAGTACCTTTAAATATGCCATGTATATACAGGCATGCAGGCACATATCCATACTCATAAATGAAAATAAGTAAACAAATGAATAAATGAAAACAGACAGAATAGCTTAATTCTTAGAAAGAGAGAAGTGTTCCCAAAAGGAGTAGGGTTAATTTACAGCTGTTAATATATGTTATTGACATTGCTTGGTCTTGAGTCATTGTACAGGATTGTATTTGAATAAATAAGAAGAAATAAGCTCACTGTAGCATGTTTCTAATTATGTGTTTTATGATGTTTTGACATTTTATTGATAAATATAAATATTTGACATTATATGTTTTCTTTGACAAATTTATACATGTATACAATATATTACTGTCATCCCCTCCAACAGTCTCTCAATTCTCACCCTTACCTGCCAATTCCCAAATCATACAAATTCAGTCTTCATATTCATGTATTTTTAATCTGTTTTATACGCTACTGAGTTTAATCAGGCCCATCAACACTGCCACAGATGTTGAATTGTCCACTAGAGGTTGGTGAGATCACTCTTAAAGAAAATTTGGTAGGCCTTTTACCTATTGAAATTATCAATTGTTAAATATAACTGACACAAAAGTGATGACATATTTTAATGTCCTCAGTTAAAGTTAATTATAACACATATTCACATAGTTATAATTCACATTATAACACATAAGATGGTCATTTATCTAGGTCTAATCTTTCCTTTTCTGCTAAAAATGAAAAAAAGCATGGTTCCCTACAAACTCATGAATTGTGCAGCCTCCATACTTTTGAATTGCAACCAAATCTAAAAGTAGCATTTGAATATATGCCAGCGGTAGATGAGTAAATTCTGCCTAGTATTTTGACTCTTCAGTTCACCCCATACTGTACGGGTTCTGAGAGTCTGTCGTTACTATTTCCCCTCAGTTATAGATGGAATGTCCATTGTCCATGGACTATGAGGGAGAAAGGCTTTGTGTTTTACGTTGATGCTCTACTAATGCTTGGAGTTGATGCCAAAGATAAATATCCTCTGTTCTCAAAGAGAGAATAGTGGGTGCTATAATTTTATATAAAAATTTGAAGTACACGTGATTGTTTCTACAACTTAGTTTAAATTTTTCTCTTTTTAAAGATTTCCTATTTTTTAAATGTAATGTTTTTAAACCATTTGTAAGATGTAAAAGTTGGCAGATATTATGTATCATGCTTTGATTAGCATTAAATAAAATAAACAGAAACTTGACACTAAAAAAGTATCAATTGAAACTCTGTTCTTTTGCTTTCAGATAAGAGAGCTATACTGATAGTTTTGGTGTTTATTATTATAATTTTAAGAATTATTAATGTTGAAAACAGTATTAATTATTTTTATTATTTTTAACAGTTTATAAAATTATTAATATTGAATATGATTTTGGTAAGCTACTTAATGTGAGTCTTAATACACTCATCAGTGGAAATTAATTATCAAATCTGTCTTATCAAACATGGTATATTTTTATAATTAAAGCTTAAACAATATAAGTCAGAAATAGAATGTATGGACTTTGAATTAAATTATCCATATGTTTAACTTCTATGTGATTTCTTCATAGTTCTAGAAATCTTGGTAGGATAATTAACCTGTGTGATTTCAAATATAAACTGATGATAATTATACCTAATTCACAGAAATTTTCTGAGAAAAAACTTAAATCTCTAAATTGAATGCTTTTTTCTGAAACCTTTTATACTTTTTCAATATCCAAGTCAGAAAATTCATTATAAGATCTGCTATTATTATTCAATATTACTTTTAACAATGGCTTCTAAATTCCTATTTAAACTATAAAAGTGCTTTCATGGTTCATCCTCACTGATTCCTAGTTAGCTAAAAGATTAAATTAGCACTTCTTTGCTTAAAATAAAAACTACTTAAAAACTAGACACAGTATGTTTCAAGCTTTTCATCATATTGTCCAATCTCCTTACATTATTAGTAATTAGGTCAGAATTCTAGGGCTTGTCTATACCTCCACAATTCTTTGTGGCACTTAACAAATATCTTGTCTCAAAACAGTTTTTACTCTCTTATCACCTGGTTGACTCTAGGCCTTTTTAAGCTTGTTTACTGGGTTTATATTCACAAACCTTTGTTTGATGCCTGTATAATAGTACAGAGATCCCTGTGCTGTGAGATCTCTCTTTAGGCATGAAATCTAGATCATGAGTTGCTAAACAACAATTATCTTGGGTAGTCTTCTCAGTTCTAACATCTAGTAAGAAGCTTGCAAAGATTACTAAAGATACACATTTATCAGTCTCTTAACATTTGGGATATTAAAAATAAAATTTTATAATGGAATAAAGAGTTTTTTAGGGAAACCTGTGATAATTAAATACAGGTATGTACTTATAATAGATTCTGTTCTTTATGAATATGTGGTATTCTATACAAAATGGGAATAGTAGAAAGTGATGGTAGTATAGACGGTGAACAACTCTCATTTTTTTATTGATTTTTACTGAGCTCTACATTTTTCTCTGCTCGCCTCCCTGTCTCTCCCATCCCCCTTCAACCCTCCTCCTTCAACCCTCCCCCAAGGTCCCCATGCTCCCAATTTACTCACGAGATCTTGTTTTTTTTCTACTTCCCATGTAGATTAGATCTATTTTTATTTATTAGAGCTTTTTCCATTTTCCTGCAAATTTCAAGATGCCATTATTTTTTTCTGCTGTGTAGTACTCCATTGTGTAACTGTATCACATTTTCCACATCCATTCTTCGGCCGAGGGCCATTTAGTTTGTTCCCAGGTTCTGGCTATGACCATCAATGCTGCTATGAACATAGCTGATTACCAACATATATTTATTCCAGATTTTTAAATTATTATGTATAGAAATACTCAAAACAGGTATAGTTTACAAAATTAGATGAAGCAATTCTTCTAAAAATTTTATATTGAAGAAGTTTTCGTATATATCAGAATTTCTATTTGGGACTAATTGATACCAACAGTAGTAACATTTTCTAATGGGAAAAGGATGTTATTACTAAATAAATTTTTAATTCTTTAATCACCTATTTGAAAAGAAAGAACAAAACTAGTTTTATTATGAAGAGAAATGAGCAACTTTGATATACTTAAATGATATAAATTTCCATTTCTTTTGTCAAGAATAAATGACTAGAATTCATTCCACTTCGGGTTCAATTTCCTGATAGCTTTCTTCAAGTACTCAATAAACATCAGAAAAATTATCTTGATTTTGCTTCAATTTTAATACAATAAAATAATATAAATTCCGTTTGTTTTTTATTTAAATCCTAAATACTTGAGAACTATTTCACACAAATATTTCAATACTATATATGCGAACATTTTGAAATATCTAATTTGAAACTCACAGTAGAATGCTATTCTGTAAAACAGTTTCCACTTCACTTTTCACTCTTCTTCCTTCCTGTTCTTTAAACAAAAGAATAACTTTAGGACTTTTATTGTTCCCACCTTCAAATTTTGACAGGTAAGTGGGAAATATGGTCAGGACATCCAAAACACTCTATGTTGAGTCTATGAATGTTCTGTCTCAGTTTTATCACTTGTAATCTTACTGACTTGTAAGACAATGTTCTTAAGATCTCACTGAACTATAGCTGTTCTCAGATTTTATCTTACCTGACTCAAAGATGCAGAAAGCAATTACATTCTCAAATTTAGAAGGGCAAACTATAGAGTCCTGACACTTTCTTATCACTACTTCTTTCGAACAGACATGTTTTTATAATGAATTTATATATACCCTTTTCAAGAGTGGAATGCATAAATGTGCTGTGTTAGAATTAAATTTTGTATATTTTATTCTCTAGCAAAAATTTCTAGAAGTATATTGTTAAAAAATATATAGTTATTTCTAAAAACATCACACTTAACAATTAACTTCTGTGTGTCCTTATATCTTTGGATAAATATATTTACAACAAAATGAATATAACCAAATTTTCCCTCAAGACATCTAAATGAATATAATGAAGCAAGTCTCTCTCCATTTTTTAAAGCTATAACTCAGTTTGATTACTTCAAATATCAATGTCAGAAGAAATCTGAAAGGGAGGCACAATCATATTTGGCTGTTGCAAACTATGCTACAAATTCTATAGTTATTTATTTCTTTTCTGTATTTATATTTTAGCTTTAACATTTTTCTCCCAATTTAGTGTACCTTAAGACTCTAAAGTCTAATATTTGCACACACATTTTATCCCATATTCAGGAACATTTGCCTTTTCCTGCTCTCTTTGACATACTCTTTGCCTGTATCTTCCTTATAATGACCTGATTTTAAGGTTGTGCTTCAACTTCCCATACATATANTATATATGTTCTCTCTTGTCATCCACTGTCCCCTATTTGTAAGAATTTTGCATTTGTCAGGACTTCCACTTTCTTCCATGTCATTTCATATTTCCAGAAATAAATACTATTGCTTTGTAAAATTTGAAGCCCTACACTCATATTTCTATTTCTGAATTATTACAGCAACTGATTAACAATTAGGCAATTGATATTTTCACATAATTTCAGAAGGAGTTTGAAGCAAATGACAACAATAATACAATGTATTAATTTGAAATGTATATATTAAAATCTATTATCTCATATTTCCAACATATCATAGACTGATTATGACAAACTAGTCTACAAATTCCATAGCTATTTCTTTCCTCTCTGCATTTATATTTTAGCTTTTATATTTTTCTCCCAATTAAATTCACATTGAGACTTAAAGTCAGATTTTTGAGTGTACATTTAACCCCATGTCTGGAATTATCTTAAAGTGATAGTTCTTATTTATGGTTTTTTTTTTGTGAACTAGGAAATTTGATATTACAAACAAAAATAAAGACTCTGTCTCCCTTGATCACTAAATTGCAATACATATGAATGTAATATCCTTGAGCTCATGGTGTTAAGAAGTTAATTATGACAACTGATTGAAAAATATTTCATATCTTCATCAGAAAGCATATTTTTTTCAAAAAAGTAATTTTTGTTTTCTATTTTCCTGTTTCTGTAGTATCAGAGGTCATTAACCCAAGAGACATGCCTCTGTGTCCACTTTTAAATAGTCTATGGAAATAAAATAATAAGTGAAATTGTTACAAAATTCACATATTAGCAATTAAAAACCACTAGATTGTTTGTTATTCCATAAATCACTCCTGAGCCCTTATTTCCTGTAACAGAATCACCATCCCTCATCATAAATCCCCCAAAATTGGAAGCTTCTTTTGTTTCATAGTTTTGATGTTCTTGGGTAAACCATTTTTTTTCCACTGATGGAAAGTCTATATAAAGATACCTGAGAGATAAAAAATTAGAAAAAATATAAAAAATTTTTAAAGCATTATATCTATGCATATCAAACAAGAGTTAATTATTGTTAAATAAAAAGCTGAAATTATGTTTGGTTACAAAAAACAGAGCATAACAAAAGCAAAACTTTAGAATGAGACGTTATTGATTAGATTATCAATTATCTCCAATAAATCTTTATTTTTTAATTAATTTATTTATTATGCATACAATAGTCTCTCTGTGTGCATGCCTGAAGGCCAGAAGAGGGCACCAGACCCCATTTCAGATGGTTGTGAACCACCATGTGGTTACTGGGAATTGAACTCAGAACCTTTGGAAGAGCAGGCAATGCTCTTAACCTCTGAGCCATCTCTCCAGCCCCCAATTCTTTTTTTTTTTTCAAGATTTTTTTTTATGCTGGGAGAAGGCACCAGATCTCATTTTTGATGGTTGTGAGCCACCATGTGGTTGCTGGGAATTGAACTCAGAACCTTTGGAAGAGCAGCCAGCGCTCTTAACCTCTGAGCCATCTCTCCAGCCCCTTAACACATGATTCTTATATATGTCTAGCTACGTGGCTTGATACCTGTTCTCAGTGTGGCATTCTCATCTTGCTTCCTCTGTATCTATAAATCTTTATTTAAAGAATTAAAAAATTGTTAAGAGGAACTACAATATCTTAATCAACTTGATGATAGTAATATAGTCATATTTTAAATAGAAAATTTTATAGCTATGTAGAATAAAAACAAGATGGCAATCTTGTCCTTTCATATGAAATTTTGATAGTTATAGAATATGAAAATATTGAGATTTTAAGAAAATTGGTACAGTTAATGTCAATAATTCAGCATAATTTCACAAAACAGCCCATCATATTGTAGAAAGGTAGAGAGTAAAATGCATAACCACTTGAAAAGTATAAAAGCTGTGGGGATTCCCTGCAAGTTTCACAGCAGATAGGGAAAAACAATCCACAAAGAGACAAGAACGAAACTCAGCTCAGCCCAATTTTTTTTGCAACTGGTGCTGGACCAGGACTTCCAAAGTCTGGTCCAGATCATTTTACTTTAGACATATTTAAGCATAGCATAATTTTGGCAAAAGAATTCCAATGACAATTAATACAGTCCCAAGTACACAACAATTTATACTGAAATTCTTTACAAAATTGATCTGGCTTCTTTCACAAGAATGGGTGCTGTTGACTCAGAGCTAGTGCTCAAGATTTAGGATCTAGGAAGCTTGACTGAGATAAACATAATGGCTGGTGTGTCAGGATTGGCCTGGCCCTAATGTTACAAAGAAGTCACTTAGGCTGTTGTAAAGCGCAAGTGACATCACTCATAAGAATGGGTTTTATGATCTAAATGTAATGCTCAAGATTTAAGGGGTAAGGGCTGGAATAAGTAAAAACATAAATTCTAGGTGTTATGGCAAGCCTGTCTCATCAGACAGCAAAGGATCACCAGGTTGTAAAACTACATCATTCCTAGTGTTCCAGTAAGACCAGCTGCATATATCATTCCATTGAACAGGTAAGCTGTGGGTTTAACTTTCC
Organism: Bramus lutescens; assembly: GCA_001685075.1. Taxonomy (NCBI): domain Eukaryota; kingdom Metazoa; phylum Chordata; class Mammalia; order Rodentia; family Cricetidae; genus Bramus; species Bramus lutescens. The sequence goes on along the minus strand of LOEQ01000427.1, from coordinate 205,073 downwards.
AGCATTCTCCAGTGCTTATCTGTGTGTACCAGGCCTTTTCACCTTCTACACAATGTTCTTTTCCACTTATGACACAAAATATTCATTTTCTATTCTGTATATCAGATGTTGCTAGCCTGTCTGAGTCACTTAAGCTAATCTACAGATAGATGTACATTAACGGAGAGACCTTAAATAACACTGATTTTGTTTTAAAAATTTAGATTCTTAGTCATGTGTTTTCACACTTTAATTTTGATTAAACGTTACCTCTGTCACAATTTAGTAACCACTGCTGATGACAGTTATAATTCTTTCGATTTCTGTGCTTCCTTTCATGTCTTTATTTATAAAAGTTTAGGAGAAAATATCTAAGAAATTCTTAACAGAAATGCTGTTGAGTTGTAAACCATGTACATATTTCTGCCTGTGAAATCTTATAAATACATTTTTCCTTCTCAAACAGGGGTAGGAGATGAGCACAAAGAAGTCATGGAACAATTTCCTTTTCACTTTAACCATTGGAAATCATTCTTACCACAGCTTAGATGTCATTTGCCAGTTCTATTCTTTGCTATAAGCTTCATTATGACATTATGTGTGATTGTTTTTTTTCTTCTCTCTTCACTATCCCAAATTTAAGATCTATGCCAATATTTTCAGTAGAGTAATATTTTATTCAGAAATAACTAATTTCATTTACTTCCTCTTTCAGGATTCTATTTTCTTTCAAACAAATTACTTGAGATATGTGATTTCTGTTTTAAAATATGTTCTCTCCTCTTTGTGAGTTTAAGCTTGATAATCCTGTTTTCACTCCTCTCTGTGTGAAAACCCAGGAGGCCACAACTATAAACTTGCAGAGAGAAGTGAAATGACTAATACATTCTGATACCTATTTCTGGTATCATATATTTGTACCTATCCTCTAAAGTGTCCAGAGATTGAAGTTTTTCATTTAAAAGTAAGGCTGCCTGATAATTCTGTTTCTACAAACTGCAAATAATGGCAGCCGTCATCCTTATTCAGTGTCTTCAAAATTCATTCATACTGATATTATCTTAACTCAGAAATCAGGTAAAGCTTCCTTTCCTTGAGACTGAATAGTATGATTGGTTTGGGATATAAAGATTGTCTAGACTTGAGTCCTACTTTAGTCCTAATTGCCTGTATTAAATGTTTTTTATTGTAAATTCTTTTTTTACCTTGTTATTTTAATTAAAAAATTTCCACCTCCTCCCATCCTCCCGTTTCCCTCCTCCTCCCCCCACTTCCCCTCCCCCTCCCTCTCCAGTCCAAAGAGCAGTCAGGGTTCC
>LOEQ01000427.1:169107-186886 GCA_001685075.1 Bramus lutescens | reverse complement strand
CCCAACCCCCCAAGCTCTCCCCATCCTCCCCTTCTCACTTCTCTCTCCCCTTTCTCCTTACCCCCACCCCACCTACACCTCCAAGCTCCTAGGTGGTGAGTTCAACCAGGTGGGCGTTCCTTTGTTTTTAGGTCTTCCTTCCCCCATTCTATTCTGTGAATAAACTCACTCTGCCTAAAATTACTCTGTTAAAACCAAATAGACCCTATTATAAGAACATTCCTTTCCAGGAAGTACAAATTAATGATTTGGTTTTAAAAATATAAGTATCATGCAATAATACCTACAAAGTGAGTTTCCAAGTTACAGCATTGATCACACATAATACTCATTTAAAACAGGGTTTTAAATTATAATTTTTTCATATATCAAATTCTTACCACACTTTTCAATCTCTCTATTCCTCCCTATGCCCGTGTACTGCCCATCTCCCCCAGATTCACTCCTCCATAAGTTTTGTTTTAGAAAAGAGCAGTTCTCCCAGGGATATCAACTGAACAGAGCATAACAAAATAAGACTAGGCACAAACCCTCATAACAAAGTTGGGCAAATCAACCACATAGGAGGAAAAGGGCACCAAAAATAGGCAAAAGATTCAGAGATACCCCGTCCAACTCCTGTTCCTAGAAGCCCCACAAGAACATCAAGCTATAAAACTATAATATACAAAGACTTAGAGTAGACTTGTGGACTTGTACAGGTTTTGTGATTGCTGCTTGAGCCTCTGTGAGAACATGCATGCCCTGATTAGCTTATTCTGTGGGTCCTGTCCTCCTGGTGTCCTCTATCCAATTGGATCTGGCAATCAATCATCCCCTACTTCCTCAGGGTTCCCCAACTTCTGACTAATGTTTGGCTGTGGGTCTTCCATCTACTTCCAATAGCAGTGGAGATGAAGCCTCTCTGATGATGATTGGTCTAGGCACAGATTTATAAATATATCAGAGTGTCATTAAGATCTTTTCAATGGACACTTTTTTTGCCAGTTGTATTTGGTTCTATCCTTGGTCTCTGGGTTACCCAATTTCTGTTGGAAGTAGGCTGCTTGTTTGTCCTGGCCACCCAAACCAAAATAATCACATAGAAACCATATTAATTAAATCACTGATTGGCCAATTAGTTCTAGGTTCTTATTGGCTGACTCTTACATATTAATTTAATCCATTTTTTAATCTGTGTATCACCACGTGACTGTGGTTTACCGGCTAAATTTCTGGTGTCTGTCTCTGGTGGGGCTATGTGGCATCTCTCTGACTCCACTCTTCTTTGTCCCATCATTCTGTTCAGATTTCCCCGCCTAACTAAGTTTTGCCCTGCTATAGGTCCAAAGCTGTTTCTTTATTCATTAATGGTAATTACAGCATACAGAGGGAAATCCCACATCACCTCCCCCTTTCTGTTTAAATAAAAAGGAAGGTTTTAACTTTAACATAGTAAAATTACATATACCAAAACAGTTATCAAGCAAAAATTACAGTTATAATATTTATATCCATTTTATCTCTTTTCATAACTAAGGAAAACTGCAAATACTTCAACTCCATCAAAGACTCCAGAAAGATGTATTACCTAAATAAATAAGAGGTTAATTGTAAGCAACTTCCAAAACTCTAGAATTGACAGAGATATTTCACTACCTGGACAGTCACCCAACATTCTTCTATACCATCTTTAGCCTCTGGGTTCATAGTATCCAGGAGGCTTTTCCACAAAGCAAGCAATTTCAAAGACAGTTTTGCCTATATTGGCAGTTTGTCACTCTTTTGTGTCCTGCAGAATGTCTTATAGACTCTTTTATGAAGCAGGAACCTCAAAGGGTTGTCTCACTATTAGACAAGTTCAACAGTCATTTCTCTGAGGGTTCTGCATGTCCAGATCATCAAGCAGTTCAGGCAAAAGCAGTTTCTTGCCCAAATGGCTAACCAATGTCATAAGGAGTCTCTTCAATGCCCCTTTTTCCCTTAGAGTAATTGGTGCCTCCAGGAGCAGATGTGTCTCACTGTCATGAAAAGTCTTAATTTTTAAAAACATTTAAATGTCATATTCTGAAGGTCTCTGAAAGATTTGAAGAATACCTATCCATATGAAATACATATCTGTACATCTAGAAAATCTAACTAACATGACTACAAGCTTGAGTATTATAGATTACTACCTATTAACCTATATTTCTTAATTATACATTACATTTTAATGAATTATTCAATCACAATACCTTAATGAAGAGCAGAAATAACAAAATTGACCTTAAATTTGTATCAATAAACAAGATCCATACCAATGCAAATCTCTATAGAATATCCCCCTTTAAATGTAAAGAAACATTTATAAACAATCTTTGGGAATATAGGCATAGTTTCAGGTTCTTGTTAACCCAGTCAATATTGGGCATTGGCTCAGTTTAGACCACCTGATAGTTGGCTACTCCCACAAGTTCTGAGTTAGTTGACCATTCCCATAAGTTCCACCAATGTGCCAGTATGCCTTGTAGGCAGGACAAATAGTAGATCACAGGTTTTGTGAATGGTTGGTATCTCAGTCACACCTCTGGAAGCCTGCTTGACTGTAAAAGATGGACATTTCAAGCTTCCTGTCCTTCATTAATAGGAGTCATCACCAGGGTGGCCTTCATAGATTCCAAAAGATTTTCACTTCGCTAGATATCCATATATACTCCAAAACGCCCCCTTTCCAGTTGTCTCTTTTTGTCCTCTCTCCCTCTGGCCCCCCTCTACCACCTCCTTTTCCCATTCCCATTAGCCCCAATTACACCAACAAAATCTTTTTATTTGCCATTCCTAGGGAGATTGATGCATTCTCAATGAGCATTCCTTCTCACTGAGCCTCTTTCTTAGAGACCATGGATGTTAGAGACATTATCCTTTACTTAATATCTAATATCTGCTTTTACAAGAGTAAACACAATGTTTGTCTTTCAAGATCTTGCCTCACTTAGAATGATTTTTTTCTAGTTTCATCCATTTGCCTACAAATTTAATGATGTTGTATTTTAATACCTGAGTAATACTCCATGGTGTAAATGTACCATATTTTCTTTTTCCAAACTTCTTTGAGGGACATCTAGCTTACTTCCAGCTACTGACTACTATGAGTAAAGTCACTATGAACATAGCTGAGCAAGTGTCCTTGTAGGATGGATTGTCATTTTGGTATATGACCAAGAGTGATATGGATGGGTCTTAAGGTAGATTGATTTCAAGTTTTTAGAGAAACCAACATAATGATTTCCATAATGGCTGTTCAAGTTTGTACTGCTGCCAGCAATGGAGGAATGTTCTCCTTGCTCAACATCCTTGCCAGCATGAGCAGTCATGTATGTTTTTGATCTTAGACATTCCTACAGATGTAAGATGGAATCTCAGGGGAGTCATGTGGTTTTCATTTGCCTGATGGCTGAGAGTGTTGAACATTTCTTTTTAAGTGTTTCTCAGTCATTTGAAATTGCTCTATTGGGAGTTCTCTGTTTATATCTGTACATCATTATTTATTTGGGTTGCTTCATTTGTTGATGTCTAGTTTCTTGAGTTCTTTACGTATTTTGGGTACAAGTTCTCTATTGATATGGAGTTTGTGAAAAAGAATGCTCATTCTGTAGGCTACTGTTTCTTCCTATTTGTGGTTTATTTTTCCTTACAGAAGGTTTTAGTTTTATAATATTCTATTATTAGCTGTCATTCTTGGTGCCTATACTATTGGTGTTCTCTTTAGAAAGTTTCTCCTATCACTATCAGTGTATCTGGCTTTATGTTGAGGTGTTTGATCCACTTGAAATTGAATTTTGTGCAGGGTGATAAATATGGGTGTATTTGCATTCTTCTACATGCAGACATTCAAATTAGTCAAACCCCATTGTTGAAGTTGCTTTCTTTTATCCATTGTATATGTCTATTTTCATTGTTAAAAACGAGGTGTCCTTAGGTATATAAATTTATGTCTGGGTCACTAAAGTGCTACTCATGAATTAGACTCAGACTCAGTTGCTCATTGCTCTACTGTTACAATATATCCTTATTACTAACAATAGCAACAAAAATATGCTTTGATATTCAATCTTCCTAAAATTGGGTGACTAAAATTATAATATTTCATTAATAAGCTGTTAATGAGCAAATTGAATATCACTATCTAGCAATTTTAAAGATCCTACTGTTTGTTTTCTATTTTATATTATTAACTAGCATGCATGGAATATTGGTGAGGGAGGTTCTTCTGTCTATGTTTTGCTTTTATTTGTTAATGAATAAAGAAACTGCCTTGGCTTGTTGGTAGGGTAGAATTTAGGTAGGCAGGGAAAATTGGACTGCATGCTGGGAGAAGGAAGGCAGGGAGAGATGCCATGGAGCAGCCAAAGTCAGACATGCCAAAACTTCACTGCTAAGCCACTGCCACATGGCAATACACAGGTTAATAGAGATGGGTTAAATAAAATAAAGCCAATAAGAAGTTAGAGTTAATGGGCTAAGCAGTGTTTTAATTAATATAGATTCTATGTGATTATTTTGATTTTGGGTGGCTGGGACAAGCAAGCAGCCTCCTCCTACAGAATATTCTGTTTTGGTGGAAGGTAAGATACAATTTTAAGATTCTCCTTTTATTGGAACAGGTAGTAGGGGGTTATCTTGAAGTTAGGCCAGATTCTATCAAGGAATTGAGTATGTAAAAATCAAGTAGGTATTAAACATGAGCCTTTTAAAGATTTATGTTGTAATTTAAATAGAAGTTTTCATAACAAGATACTGTAACTACTGAAATGTAATATATGACTACACAGAGAAATGATTTTTTACAATTATAGTTAAAGCAATCAGAATGAGATCATTCTGTAGTAGCCAAGTGGGCCCTGAGTTCTGTAACAAAAGATATTCATAAAAGACAAATATAAGGGTAGGAGGAGGAGAATAAGAATTGACACACACGAGAGAGAGAGAGAGAGAGAGACAGAGAGACAGAGTCAGAGACAGACAGACAGACAGACAGAAAGAGAAACAGAGACAGAGACAGGGACAGGGACAGAGATTTGGGAAGTACATTTGAATTTTACATCCTGAAGCCCTGGAAGTCCTCAGGAAGCATAAAAGAATCCTCCATGGGGTTTTCTCAGAGAACAGACTCCATTAACAACCTGATTTGATAATAGAGAAAAATTCCTATTGATAAGCTGGGATATTTGTAGCAAAGTAGAAATAGGAGGTTAACACAACAATATATGTGGCTTTTTTGCTTGAATATCACAGAAATAATGACAAAATATACTTTGATCACAATGGATTCTAAATAATCATATGTATTTAGAAAATGGCTTTACCTATTTCCTCTGTGTGGCCAAATTTTAATAGCCTTCTTCTTGATTTTATATTGCTGGGTGACTTTTTTGTATGGTATTTGCAAAAAAAAAGAGAGAAGATAAAATAGAAAATTCTAATTCTGTCTCTATCCCTTTAAGATGTACTTGTCAATTTCTTCTTAAATGTACCTTGCCAATTATGCAAACCAATTCCTTCCTTCTCAAGAACCTAGGATCCTTATCTGCAAAATGTAACTATTAGAAACCCTGACTAGTCTCCCCTTGGGTAAGTATCAAATATCAGTTTGAGAAACAAATCATCCAAATCCTAAATATGTGAAGGGTTTATATTTCCTTTGGCCAAATCAGTTGACAAGCACAGGAGGCTAGCATGTTGCATTTCCCTTACACAAGATCTGTAGCCTTTAAGTTGTCCCTTTTACTAGTACTTAGCAGAATGGAGTACCACTGAGTTCTTACCATCTATGTTTATGCAGCAGAATTGGATATTCATGCTTACCTGATTGTCTTTGTCAAGTGTGATGCTTGCATTGACAAGATGAAAATCTTTACCTACTCCATTGTCATTTTTCTTGTAATTAAGATCATGTCCACATTTTGATAAGAAAACAATTTGCTCATGTAAGTCTTACTATCTTTGTATTTGTATCAATATTTCTCATTTAGAGTGGGCAAGACTAAAGAACTTCATATTAGGAAAGTAAACAATCTCTGCCTAGTGGAGAACAGAACATTAAATTAGAAGATAGGATTGGAGATGAGATATGTATGTTATATTTTCATACCTCATGTTCTATATGTAATTTTATACCTCAGATTTTAGAAATAGATCAACATTTACATTTCATGTTACTGTATACATGTAAACAACTTAGTGTGTACTCATGTTGATACTCTGCCTGATTGGTGTTAATTCCTCAGGCCAGGTTGATGATTGAAGTAATAGAAATTCAACAAAACCCACTAACTTTGCTCAGGACCCCAGAACTTGAACCCAGACAAACAACAGAATGACAGAATAGAGCTCGGTGTGGAAATGAGAAGGCTAAGATTTTACATGTATCAGAAATATGGCTGACTAACCAAAGAGGCTAGATAAGAGATTTGGAAAGACTAACTGGCTTTTCTTTTACTGCCAATACTGTCTGCTGCCTAGAGGTGAGATCTAAGGCAATTTTTAGAGGTATGTTAATCTTTTTTCCTTTCAGATTGTCAGATTTCTCAATAAAGTTTGTCTCTGCTCTTTGACAGTTGTGACACCAGACATCATGAGGTCCAATATTACAGTTTAAAATATCTTACAATTTCATGTCTATAACTGTGCCTGCCTCCGGGTAAGTAGCAGAGGTGTTAGAATGATGAATGTGGGATGTGACTTGAAATTTGGATAAGGGTCATCTCATAGGATCTCCACTGAAATTCTCAGCTGATTGGAGGTTGACCTTCTTTCTTTGCCAAAAAGTCAGTTTGCAGTTTCTGGTATCATAAAGTATTTTTTCCTCAACAACAAAAAAATCTTCTACCCTTACTCTGGTTTATTTCATCAAATAACATACTAATAAAGAAAGCTGGTTTCCTTTAATATAAAATCTGTATAAAGATATTATATTAACTGTCTTATTACTCTGATAAAATGTAATATCATATGAATGACACATCATTATCTATTCTCAAGAAGCAATATGGGAAGAATGGTCAAGTTTGAGGGAATTTTGTCCATCAAGGATAGAAGACATGGCAACCGGCAATGAAGATTCTGCAGTGATGTGAGATGTCCTTCTATGCATCTGTTGCATTTATTGGATGATAAATAAAGCTGTTTCAGTCAATGACTTAGCAGAGTAAAGCCAGGTGGGAAATCAGAATAGAAACAGAGAGAAAGAGTAGGCATATTCAAGAATTCACCATGTAGCCATCAAGAAAGGTGAAAAATGGTAGAATATTACCGGTAAGTCACAGTCTCATGAAGATACATAGATTAATAGAAATGGGATAATTTATGATGTAAGAGCTATCTAGGAATAAATCTGAGCCATTGGTCAAACAGTTTTGTAATTAATATAGTTTCTGTGTGATTATTCGGATCTGGGTGGCTGGGAAAAAAAAGTACAGTTTCAGTCTACACTGCACTTTACACCAGCCAAAACGTTAGTGTAAATCAGTATGAATATTTTTCATGTTTCTTTGTTATGTATTATAGAACACACACTATGTTTTAAGAAACACTATGATAGACATTTTTCCTCAATTTAATTTCTTTGTTTTTCTAACTTAAGTGTATAAAGCTTTTCTGAATGTAAATACTTTGTAAACTATTATCTTTTGTAAACTATTTTCTATGAGGCACATATAGCATATAAGTGGTTTTTATTGTTGTATGCCAAGTGTATATATTTCTAATACCCCAAAATACTTTATCTTTTGGGTCCTTTATAGTGTATGTAATGATGAATTAATAAATGTTGCACTTCCAAGTGTTTTTTTCTTCCTCTGACAACACTTTTCATATTTTTAACTTACCAACTGAGTATAATCATTAAGGCCTTGGATGAGGCAATGATCCATGCTCTGGACGTTAACATCTGTCTATCTCCTGATGAGATGGGCCTGATGTAGATGAGCTTCAGACAGATTCATATTTGGCAACAAACAACACAGGTGTTCATACTTTAATATCAAATATGCTTGTCAGACTCAGATTCATTTTTTAAACGCACTCATTATCAATCATGTATATGTTAGCAAGTTATCAACTGTACCATTAGTGATTAACAGTTAACATTTGATCTTAACAGATTATATAACATTAATTGTGTCAGGCTTCTTTTATCCCTTAGCTCATTTGGTCTACCAGGAAAAGTTTCCTATGTTGGTATATTAAGATGAAAAGTACAAAAATTATCCCCAAGATATCAAGTGCAGTTCCCTCCTCAAAAAACATATGTATACACACACACACACACACACACACACACACACTTAATAAGTCATTGCAACACTAAACTGCATTTGTTCCTGTTTATAAATGAGAGATGCAAGCATAGTGTATCTACCCCTTTGAGACCTACCCACGAAAAACTGACAATCCTCACTGACAATCCTTACTGAAAGTCTAAGAAAGATAAGTTTCTATGAGCTACTAGACTAAGTTTATCATGTAAATGACCTAAACTTCCTCAGCTTAAACATCGCAATTAATTATGTAACTTAAGTAAATGTGAGTTGTCTAATGAGATTGAAGTAGAAAGTATTAAAATACCCCTCTGTTTTCTTTCTGCTTTTATTGTTAAGAACTGAATGAGACAGAAAAGTATTTGTTTTCAATTTCCTATAAAATAATGGGAGCTCTATAATTGCCCACCATCCTTTTACCTTCGCAGTTGCCTAAAATTCTCATTAGCATTACATTTTTATAGACTATGTTTTTTTCTCTTTCGTTTTCCCTTATAACTTCTCCAAAGCACTGAGTCTGTATTTAATGATCTTGAGTTAAAGTGTTTCAAACTTTCTTGGTTGAGACTCGCACAGAGTAAACAGGATGGCTGCTAATTACATGTCAGAAATTAGCACTTAGAAAGTCTGTCCTCTTATCTCAATACACGTGTTTTGATACTTCTTTCCAAGTGACTGCTTCTTTGCCTCTTGGGTGTTCAATGAAAAGGATTTAAAAATCAATACTGATTTTCTTGAAACCATATCAGAACCGTACATGTATTTCTGGCTTGTTCACAGGTAGAGGGCAATCACCCAGCTAAACCTGAAATGTTAATGTAATCTTACGGCAATTATAGCAGGAAGTCAAGACTCATATAATGAATAAAGTGTCAGACTTACTCTAGGGCAATGAGTATTCAATTTTCTAATTAAAAAGTCATTGGCAATACCATTAATGACTGCATTATACCTCTAACTTATGCTCTGAGAACTTTTATTATAATTAAGAAGGCACATTCTATGACTGTTATTCAAATCANATATACATATATATTTGCACCAAAGTTGTTTATTATCTGTGTCAGTATTTTATATAATATGTTTTATTATAATAGTTAATAATCCTCAGTGCTAATTAATATACTTTATATTATTTCTACTTTGTATCAATTCAATGACTAAGAAAGGATTGCTGTCTTCATTATATTGGAGTAAAGAAATTCCAAAAAAGAACTCAATGTGCCACAGTATAAATTGCAAACCCAGGATTAATATTGAGAATTTTATACTAATGAGATCTGCATTTCAGTAATATTTTATCACTAAGCAAACTGTTCTACTGTCTGTGTATAAGATTTTTTAGAGATAAAATATTAATAAACCTATGAAATCAACCTAAACATGTTATGGAGGATGACATTAAATAAGGGGAAAACTTGTAATACTCTGCAATGGCTTAGAGACTCTTGATGGCTGTTATTATTATTTTAAAATATGGTAACAGGGATTACCTCATTCACTTCACAAGTGGCAGTAATATGCTATATAGTCCTAATTCATGCAAGCATCTGAGTACTACAGTAATTTCTTTAGCATCAGTGTATGATGGAATCATCAGAGTCACACATATAAATCACAATCCAAGAAAAACATGCTACTTCTTGAGCCAATGTAAGGGATGACACCAATGTATTCCTTTGCTCACTAAATTGCAAGCTATTTGAAGTAGTCTGTAAAAGACATTTCCCACTGAAACTAAACTTGACTGCTAGATACTCAATTAATGTTTGAATGAATGAATGAATGAGTGTCTTCTTCCATCCCGAGACAGATCTGATTTGCAGAACAGAGTAGAGAATAAATACAATTTATAAGTGATCTCTCATTTGCATAATTACTGCATTCTTCTCTTGAGTGGCACCTATTATATATTTCTGAGATAAAACTTCTTCAAAAATTTGAGAACCTTTTGTTTCATTTTCTAAATGAACCACAGTGTCATGAGATCTACATGAAAGGTTTAATATAGCCTTTAGGCAGCACCTTCTGCAGAACATAAAACACATACATTTCTTACAATGTGTTAAGTACCAAACAGTCAATATAAGGGAGGCTTGCATGGGTCTGCACCAAGTTCTCTGCAGATGAGTTGTGGTTGTTAGTTTGGTATTTTTGTGGGACTCCCAAAAGTTGGAGCAGGAGTTTCAATTACTCTTTTGACTGCTTATATCAGGATGTTTCTTTTGGGCTACTCCCAAATTATGACATGGACCTTATTATGAGTTACGAATGTTCAGCTTTAGCTTGGGCTTGTTTCTTGCTAGCTCTTATATGTTAACTCGTTTTTCTTCATCCATGTTTTGCCTCAGGGTTGCTTACCTTTCTTTCATTCAGTATACTTAAGTCCACTTCTCTTGTCTGTCTGGCTAGAAGATGCATGTTTTTTTGGCCTTGGCTGTGCCATTCTCTTTTGCCTCATTTTCTTGGTTTCTCTTTTCCTCTCTAGATTCCTCCTCCTATTTATTCTTTCTGCCCACCAACCCCACCTATCCTTCTCAGACTCTCTATTGACTGGTCTGCTCTTTATTAAACCAATTATGTGTCTTAGGCAGGTGAGGTGAAACAGCAATATATTTTTCTCGTATTGCTTTAATGTTTGTTACATATTCCAATAAATTCAATCACTCTTTTTTTTTAAAAAATGCAAGGTACAAGAAAAGTTTTCTGTGCAAGTTCCATATTATTTTAAAATTCTATTGTCTAATAAAAACATTACTACTTCAGTATTAGATACATCTAAAAAAGAACATGGTAGTTTGAAAGTACAATCCCAACCAATTATTATATTTCACCTCATGGCACAATTGTTCAGCAAGTCTAAGGTTTGTGGTATAACAGTGTAGTTATGGTGAAAATACGGAATCACTAAGTAGCTTATTCATATAGGTACAGCAAGGTTCCCAAGACAGTAACACATCTTTACATTGATAACGAAGGCCACAGAAACAAAGGTAATACACCTTCATATAGTTAAAATAATATTCCACAGCATAAACAAATGCAACACATCTATATATAACTAAATATTCCACAATACCTGTCATTAAGGCTCTTATTGAGTTTCCATGTCCAGCCATGGTATGAGGACTTTTTCCTAGTCTTATTTTATGTTGTTCTGTCCTGTTTGAGTGTAGTCTCTGATTGGATATCTCTTCTCTGAAGAGGAAATGGATGGTGAGTTAATCTGGGAGAGAGGTGAGGTTTCTATGGTGGACTGAAAGGAGTGGAGGGAGCAGAAACTGTGGTTGAGATGTATTGTATGAGAGAAGAATCTATTTTCAATAAGAATAGAAAAGAATTATCAAAAACAGAATCTAGGAAAGAAAGAATCATATTTGAATACTAATACCTCAAGAAAAAAGCATGCATAATTTAAAATGCTAGGTGTGATTTTAAAGTATTCATGCTCTGCTTGTTTAATAGAGATTTTTTCAAATAATTTTGAAAGATTTCCTGGCTGTCAGTATTTCCATGATACTGAGTAATAAGAATAATACACAATAATTAAACAAAAATAATGTTGTTTGTAAGAAGTTCAATTAGAAAATTATTAATGATAGAAAATGAGTTAATATTCATTTAATCCACTTATAAGATAGGAGATAACTAATAACAAATACAGAGACGGGCAGTAAGATTTGAGTTATATAGAGAGACTTTAGGTCAAATCTCAGCTGTAAATTTTTCTAAATGTGTGACCTTGGTCTGATTATTTAATACTACTCATCTTAATTATTTCCCCATGGAATTCACTATAGCAACACAATAAGTAGAATTAGATATTGACTCAGCTGCAGTACTTCATAATTAATATCCACTAGCTACTTCCAAATAATAAACCAAACAAATTTTAATTAAAACTAAGCAACACAAGAAACTTGTATAAAATGTCCCTGGAAGTTATTTGATTGGAAATTCATCATATATTATGTAAAATCACTAAACCATAAGATAAATGAATTGAAAATAATTTAAGCTCAGTTCAATGCAAGTTTCTCCACTTTGATCATTTCCCATGTAATGTTGCTATAACTTTAAGTAATTCCATGAGTTCATTTATAGAAGCAGAATTCTTCTCAAAAGTCACACAGAAGAGAATAAAAATCTTAAAACTCATAACCTATTTTTATTAAATAAAATGCACAGAAAACATGACATACATGAAATACCATCAATGATATAACACATATATGTGCACACATGTGTTCCTTCATAAATAAAGCCATATAAAATCAAGTTTACTGAATTGTGTGTGTTCATTTTCCTTGAGAGTGGTAAAAAATTAATATTAACTCCTAATAAGACACTGAAGATAGACCAAAGAAATGGTGGTACATCAAATTAGTTTGCTGAACCAATGAGTTTATTGATGTTATTAAAAGGAGTACCAACAACTCAGACACCTGCTTCACCAAAAAGTTCATCTAGTATAGAAAGGCATATCCCTGAATCTCTGCCTGTAGTGACATTTCAATTGTATTTTAATAAATAAAGACTGTCTGAAGGTCTGAGACTAAAAAAGTCCCACTAGTTAACCTTACAGACCAGGTTATGGTAAGACATACCCTTAATTCCAGTAGCCACAATAATACTCACCTTTAATCCCAGTAGCCACACTAATTGCCATAGAAATTGGATGGTTCATACCTTTAATTCCAGTGGTGCATGTCATTAATCTCAGCCCTAAAGAGGAATATAAAACAGGAGGAGACAGCTCTCACACACAGTCTTATTCTGAGACTCTGGGAAGCAGGATCACCATTTCGGACTGAGGTTGAGGTAAGAACCAGTGGCTGGTTGTTTTGCTTTTTGAATCTTCAGGTTGTACCCCAATTTCTGACCCTGAGTTTTTATTCATGATTCATCTACACAGCTTTCAAGGAATCTACCAAATATACTACTGTCCCAAGCTCATAAAACCTGGAAGAAAGGACTTGTGATTCACATGATTTCTGAGCTTCTTTAGTCTCTCCGAGGAGAAATGTTTCAGCAAAGAGGATGTAACTATTCAACAGGTCTCATTTTTATTAACCATAAACAAGTTTTAAAATGAAAGAACTGTTTAAGTGATTAATGTCCTCTGAAGTAGGTTTAATATAATTGATCCCCATACACTCATAGAATGTGGCATTTTAGGAAGTATGGCTTTGTTAGAGTAACTGTGGCTTTGTTGGAAGAAGTGTGTCACTCCAACAGGCTATGAGGTCTTCTATGCTCAAGCAACACTCAATGTGGAAGAGAGACCACTTCCTGTTGCCTGGTGTTCAAGTATGTAAGACTCTCAGCTCTTTCTCCAGTACCATGTTGACTTGCATGCCATCATGTTGTATCATGATGATATTGGACTAAACCTCTGAAAACATAAACCACCAAATTAAATGTTTTTCCTTTATAAGAGCTACCATGATCATAATGCCTTTCCACATCAGTAGAAAACCTAAGGCATGCTAAAATAAGATTAAAAAATGTTTTTTATTGACACAAGGCACTTTTTAAAAAATTTTTAAATACAAAAGCACAAGAAACCTATCAGCTATGTGTAATGTGAACTAAAGGGCAAGAAACAATCCAAGAACATTCCCTCTGCATGAGCAAAGCACTGTGATCCCCCCCCCAGTCTCACCAAAAACAAGCAAAAAAGAAAAAGAAAAAGGAAAAGCACTAATATGTGATGTACTTTGCTTTTTGTTCATTCAGCACTCAACACTATTCTGTCTTTGTAAGGTGCTATGTAGTCCACTAAATCTATTAAAAAATAGCATTGTCATATAATATATTAAATATCCTGTAGACAAGATCTATGAATGCATCATGAACCTCTCAACTAAAAGACAATGACTCATAGAATATCCTCTAAAAATCAATGGTATTATTTATTTTTCACACAGTAAAAATCCACTAACTGAACATCTTGACCTTCTCACATTTAGTAGGGGTGTGTGTGTGTGTGTGCACATATATGTTTCCTTGAACAATCCTCAATTTATTTAATTTTTGTACCCAATTTTCTTAATTAGAAACCCAGTAACAAGTTAAAATAGACAAAGTATTAGAGAAGATAATGAGAAAGAATATAACCACCCAATAAATGCAGCAATAGTGAAAGAAAGAGAACTTGAACTATGAATCTGTCAGGAAAAGAAAAAGACAATATAGTTTATGCTGGGAAAGGAGGGAGTATGAGGACCCTAATTTTTCTAAATCAGAATCAAGATCTGCGCTGAGCCCTCCAGTCTGAAGGATCTGTTTCGTTCTTGTTTTTGGTACACCAAGGTACTTGATTTGATAATTATCAGATCATCTGCTTCAACTCAGAAGTTATCTTAATTAACATTTTAGCTCAATTTATATGCATATTATAAGATGTCGTATGGCTTTAAATTCCAAGAAACTATAACATTTGTCTAAACGTTTTTGCCACACTGTTATTTAAACTGTGATTTTTTTATTCATATCTTTAACAATTTGGAGAGACTAATTATAAGCATCCTGATTGTGGGATATAAACATGTAACCTCAATGAATAACAAGAGCAGAGTCTAAAAATAATTAAACCAGGAATCACAAATCTTTCTGTGAGACTGCTTTCTGTCATTCCCATAACTGCAATTTATTGAGTTCCTAATACAGGTCAGAAATTTACATAAATTGTAACAGATAATATCATTTTTGACCACTAAGTAAGGTTCCTAAATAACACATGGAATATTTTATGCATCATATGTTGGAATGACAGCAATAATGAAGAATTAATAATACTTCAATTCAAAACATATTAAGAAGAAAGAACATTGTCTGATTAAAAGATGAATTTTAGAATGCATGCATTATTTTAATTTATATAATGCCAGTTCATAATTCAAATTAATGATATTCATACTTATTATCAGTATGAATGATTCACAGTGGAAAGCCCCAATTGCTCACATTAAATGGTGATTATTTTTTACTAAAAATATAAAAACTATGTAGCTCATTATTTTGTTTGGTAAAGGCAAATAAACCTGCCATTAATTTAATACTGCATTATAAACACAAAAACAGTCTAGTTTCCTTATTTGAGATATGGGTAAGGAACTGCATAATTTTATAGCATTTTTCTCATTTATTTTCTTTCTCATAAACCTGTTTTTATTCAATTTTATCTATTTTAAAAATAGAATTGCTTTGCATAGTGCACGTTACACTCTGAAATAAAATTGAGGTGATGTCTTTTTTCTCCCTTTCACAATATTCATGTAGCTATCATTTAGTAAGAAATAATTTAGCTGAATTATTTTTTGTGCTAGCTGCTGATTATATTCTAGAAATAAAATAGGGAAGATAGGGGAATGCAAAATTTCATTTTTGTTATTATTTCTTCCACCATTTCAATTTCTAAATTCAATTACTAAGGTAATGAATCCACAAGATTCTGCAACAATGAAACACGGGCTTCTTTCACAATCCCAATTAACTTTATAGAATTTATTTATTAAGATACAGAAATATAGATCATCTATATTCTTGTCATAGTAATTTTATTAATATAGGCTGGATATTGTTCTAAATTAAAACTCACACTGAGGTTTAGCTAAATACTTATGACTTTCTTATCCTATCTGAGCCATCGAGTTTAAATCCAAATACTAGAAACATAAAGAAGATTTTTTTAAAAATGTGGTCATTGATATTCATTGTTATTTTTTAACACATATCTTCTTTGTTTTTAGAGAAAGGGTTTCTCTGTGTAGTTTTGGAGTCTGTCCTAGAACTTGCTCTGTAGACAATGCTGGCCTTGAACTCACAGACATCCACCTGCCTCTGCTTCCTGAGTGCTCATTTTAAAGGCATGTGCCACCACTGCCCAGATTAACATATCTTTTTTTATATTGCCACCATCACTTTTTAATACTTTTTTGTATTTCAAAATGTTTAATTTTAATTTATTTCCCCAAAACAAAAATACTACTTTGTCATATATTTCTGTAGGGAAGAGTTAACAAACAAGTTTATATACACACAATGGTGTATATATACACAAATGTGTACATACTGATAAACTCATAAACTCAACAATGCTAAATAATGACCATAATCAAGACTATCATAGTCTATTTGCTCTTTTTTGTACAATGAGTCAATTTAAAATAATTTTAATGTATTTTCTTGTGAGATTAAGACTACTAAAATGACTGAAAATGCAGTCTTCAAGAGCAACTGTATGCACTACACATTCAATTAGGAAATAAAATAAAATTCTAATATTTATTAACTTATCACAGCTCAGTAAAATATGAATATCTTAAAACCACAGAATGATGTATTAAACCGATCAGAAAAAAAAAATCTGAAATGTGTCCATTAAGGAAAAAGCCACACTAGTAATGGAGAGCTAATATTGAAAGGGTTAGAACTTTGACTTTTCAAGCATCAAGAAAATGCTCCTAGTCCTTGGTTCATTGTCATTTATTCTACTTCAGTGCCACCAACATCAGATTTATTTCCTGTTTCCATTGTTATGGTCATGTTTTCCTATGTACTTTTCTATTTTTTTTATTTTTGAGATTATACTAGAATTACATTTCTTTTTATTCTGTTTTGTACCTTCAACTACCCCTATAATACCCCTTGCACTTATTCAAATTAATGACAATTTATGTTAATTATATGTACATATATATTCCTAAATATAACCTGAATGGTCTATATAAAATTACTTGTATGTATATGTTTTCAAAGCTGACCAGTTAGGGTTGAATAAAATATTTAGATGGTTATCCCTGAGAAAGACTATTACTCCTACCCTCAGCATGCCTTAGTCAGCTATATTTATTTTTTAAATTAAATCACACCTTGGCCTATTAACACCAGATTCTTTTTGGGTAGCTCATATATCTTAATTTAGCCCATTTCTGTTTATCTGTGTATTACCATGTGGCTGTGGCATAACAGCAAGGTCCCAGCCTGGCTGTTCCTAGAGGCAGCCACATGGAATCTCTGACTCTGCCTACTCTCTCTCTCTCTCCATATATNATCCATTGTCTGAAAGCAGCCACTTTATTCATTAACCAATAAAAGCAAATCATGTACATTTCCCCTCTTCTGTTTAAATAAGAAGGAAGGTTTTAATTTTAATACAGTAAGATTACATATAACAAAACAGGTATCAAGCACGAATTACAGTAATAATATTTATATCTACTTTATCTTTTATCATAATTAAGGAAAACTATAATCATGACTAACTATTCTTCAACTTCATCAAAGACTTAAGAAGGATAAAATATTACCTAAGTAAACAGGAAGTGCATTGTAAGCAACTTCCAAAACTTTAGAATCTTGCTGCCTGTACAGTTGTTGAGCCAAAATTATCTCAGGGCCTGTACCTTGAGGTCTGTAGGACAGAGAAAAGCCTGGCTCAAGTTTGAAGGAACTGAGTGAGGATGAGACAGTAAAATCTAGATAGACACCCTCCA
>LOEQ01000427.1:137235-167004 GCA_001685075.1 Bramus lutescens | reverse complement strand
CCGTGCGGGAGCTGGGCTGGACGAAAAGCAGGGCCCGCCCCCCTCATTACTACACAGCTGAGTCAGAAAACCTTCTCTAAAAAGAATCGTGCCTCTGCTTGTTTCCATCAAACAGACCCCACCCAAGTAAATGCTTAACTTTGCTTTTTTGTGTCTAGAATTACTTTCTAAGCTTTCTCAGGTTTTATATTGATTTAGTGCACCATGTTGGCGTACCAATTTGTAGTAAGAGGCTGCTTGTTTGTTCCTCGCTGTTTAGCCCTGAAATAGTCACAGAGAAACTGTATTAATCAAATCACTGCTTGGCCTATTTGTTCCAGATTCTTATTGGCTAGTTCTTACATCTTAATTTAGCCATTTCTATTAATTGGTGTATCACCATGTGGCTGTGGCTAGCTGGCAAGCTTCCAGCTCATCTGTTCTTGGCAGTGGCTACATGTCATCTCCAGTTATAGTTCTTTATAAAGGGTTGAGGTCCTTTGGTCCTTCACCAATTCATTTTTGCTTGTTTATTGTTCACATTATTCAGTTCATATTTTGGCAGTCATTTTAGTGAGATATTATGGGTGTACCTTCTGATATTACTAGGAGATACAAAAACACAGAAACTTTCGTGTTCCTCTCACCCTTACAATATTTAAACCCATGCTGTTACAATGCCCACTTATATGTGGAAGCTCTCTTGTCAATATGTCTGTTAGGAAGGGGTTCCACAAGTTGGCATTTTATTGGTTGTGGTTTTCTGTTATGGTCTCTTATCCAAAGAAGTTTCCTTGATGAGGGGTGATTATTACAATTAACTGTAGGGATAAGAACAAATATATAAAGTGTAGTTAGGAATTATTCTGGTTATTAGAGTGATATTCTTAGGTTCACTTCCATGATCCATGACCTTGGAGGTTGGCTAGAGTGCTAGTACCAGGAATGGTATTGATCCTATTGAATGGGCCTTAAATCTAAATAAAAGCTTTTCACTACTGCCAAGATGTGCAAATAACTACTGTGTTATTAAGGTTATCATGTCATACTAGTCAATACTAGTCATTGATTTGTTTCATAGACATCATAGCTAGGTAATCCTGTTCGTTGCTTTCTTTATTAGGAGGTTTACATGGTGCCATTTGCTACCATGAAAGTTAGTCTTAAGGGAAGAGGTCAAATCAGTTCCAGTTCAGAGGGCTCTGTGTCCCATGTATGGAAGTGTATATGACTTCAGAAAATGAAATTGATTTTTATGTTGCCTGAAATATTAATTATTCTCACCTGCAGCACCACATCTGCTTGTTACCACCATGTTCCCAATCAGGATGATAATGGACTGAATGCTGAAACTATAAGTGAGCCCCCTAAATTAAATATTTTCATTATTAGAGTTGCTGTGGTCATGGTGTCTCTTCATGTCAATGAAAACCCTAATTTAGAAGTCAGTACCAGAGGCTAGGGTGTTGAGACAGGTCTGACCATGTGTTTGTTTGGAAGAATTTGGACTCTGGAACCTTGGGTTATAAAAGCAGTGTAACACTTTTAGTACTGCTTAGTGGATGACACTAATAGAAGAATGGAAAATAGAGCTAAGTGTTATTTGGACTTTTGGGGCATCAATCAAGAGGTTTCAATGGAGAATTTTCGTATGTTCTTTATAAATCATTCTTGGGATATTTTGATGAAGAAGTGGCTGTCTTTTGCCCTTGTCCAAACTGTCTGCCTGAGGTTACAGTGAAGAAGTTTGGATTAATGAATTAGCATAAGAAATCTCAAAACAACCTATTATAGATGCTGTCGGATGAATATTAATGGTAATTCTAATGAAGATTTATAATGAAAAAGAGCACCAGGAAGAATAAGAAAGCTAAATCATGTATTCAAGGAGATAAATGGACTAAGAAATGGAAGAAAGAGAATCATGACCTAAGAGCAAGACCCTACCAGCTAAGTTTCAACAGGGTATAGTGGTGGCAAACCATTAATTTTAGCACTGGGGAAGCAGAGGCTGACAGATATCTGGGTTTGAGGCCAGCCTGGTTTACAGAGTTAGTGTTAGGTCAGTCAAGCTTAGACAATGAAAGACAAAATCCTGGTGAAGATTGAATTAAATAAGGGGGGGCATGTTCTAGTCCCAGTAAGAAGTAGAACTTGGCAGCTTTGACCACATGGTTATGGCTATAGGGTTAAGGATAAAAGAAAGGAGTTATGGATTAAATGTGCTGAGGTCAGACTTGTGTGAGGGGTGTTCCTCAATGTATGCCTAGTAGAGACACCATTGTGGGAAACTGTGAAGTTGAAGCATGGATTACCTTGAAGAAGCCAAGATCTTAGAAATAAGAGTTATGAGGTACCAGTTGAGGAAAGTTTCTAATAGTTAATAGAACCAACCCAAGAGAAAAAAAACTGTGTTTCAGTCAACAAAGCTGAGAATAGTTGAAGATTTGAAGAGCATTTTGATATCAGTCATGGAGATACACAGTTTGGAATTTGCATGACTGTTTTTTGTTTTTGCTTTGGTCCAATACTTTTCCTCACTATGCTCTCTTCCTTGCATTTTAGAATGGCAATATATATCCTGTCCCATTATATGTTAGAAGTATGTAGATTACATTTTGATTTTGACTTTTACAGGCAATTACAGTTAAGAGATTATATGAATCTCAGAATAGACTTTTAACTTTGTACCTTAGAATACTGTTGAGTCTGTGGTTGACCATGGAGACTTTCAAAGTTAGACTACTGGATAAATGGGATGAGAAAAAAATAAAGAAACATCACACTTTACATTAGCAATGCACAGCATAAAGTATCTTGGAGTAACTCCAACACAGTTCTTCACAGACCTCAAAAGAAAAATACTCAACTTTGTATTCACAAACAAAATAACACAGGATAGCTAATACAATCCTGGACAACAAAAAGTTCCAGAGACATCACCAATCCTGACTTCAAGCACTGCTATAGAGCTATAGTAATAAAAATAGCTTGGTATTTGCACAAAACAGACATGTGGATCAATGGCCTCTAATTGAAGACCCTCATATTAATCTGTACACTTATGAGCTCTAGATTTCTGACAAGAAGATGAAATTGTACAATGGATTGTGCAAAGACCACATCATAAATCCAGCTATAGTGAACCTGATAGAAGAGAAAGTGACAAGTAGCCTTGAGTGAACGGGCATAGGAGACCACTTCCTAAATATAACACCTGTAACACAGACACTGAGAGCAACAATAGAACTTCAAAAAAATTAATAAGCTTCTGTAAGGCAAAGGACATGGTCAGTAGTATAAAATGGCAGCCCACAGAATGAGAAAAGATCTTCTCTTTCCCACATCTGACAGAGGGCTGATCTCTAAAATAAACAAAATACTCAAGAAATCAGACACTAAACTACCAAATAATCCAATCAAAAAATGGGGTACTGATCTAAACAGATAATTCTCAACAGAAGAAATTCAAATGGATGAAAGATATTTAAGGAATTGCTCACTAACTTCAGCAATCAGGAAAATACAAATAAAATGGCACTAAGATACCATCTTACAGCTATCAGAAGTGCTAAGATCAAAAACCCTGATGACAGCTTATGCTGGGAGATGATGTGGAATAAGGGAACACATCTCCATTACTGGTGTGAGGGCAAACTTATACCTCCTTTGGAAATAAGCATGGCATTTACTCAGAAAACTGGGAATCAACATACCTCAAGACCTAGCATTGCCATGATTAGGCATATATCCAAAGGATGCACAATCATAATAGAAGGACATTTGCTCAACTATGTTCATAGCAGCATTATTTGTAATAGCCAGAACCTAGATGTCTCTCAACCGAAGAATAGATAAAGAAAATGTGGTACATTTACCCAATGAAATATTTATCACTCAGTGGAAAACAACAATGGCAGCTTGACATTTGCAGGCAAATGGATTGAACTAGATACAACCATCCTGAGTGAGATTACCCACATCCAGAAAGACAAACACACTACATACTCACTCATAAATTTATATCAGATGTAAAGCAAATGATAAACACATATAATTCACAACCCCAGAGAAGCTAGGTAAAAAGGAGAACCACACGAGGCACACAAATGGAAGACTCCAGAAAGCAGAAATAATATCTCCTAATATCTCCTGGTTATACTGGGGTGGGGATTTATAGTGAAGCAGATGGGGAATGAGAACAAGAAGGCCGAGTTGGGGGAGGAATCATGAGGAAGAGCAATGAAAGAGATACCTTGGTAGAGAGCAATATTGTGGGCTTAGGGAGAAACCTGGTGCTATGGATTTTCTCAGGAATCCATAAGGATAGGCCAGATCTATGATTCCTAGCAACAGTGGAAAGGGTACCTAAATAGACCTTCCCTTATATCAGACTAATTACCACCCTATTTGTCATCATAGAGCCTATAACCAGTAACTGATGGAAGTAGACGCATTTACCAACAGGCCAGCTCTAGTCTGAGTCCATGGAGCTCAGTTGAAGAGAGGGAGGAGAGATCACATGAGCAATGGGGATAGAGATCATGATGGAGAAATTAACAGAGACAACTGACCTGAACTAGTGGCATCCCAAAACACTGGACTGATGATGTAAAATTCCCCTCTGTATGTTGTGAATATCATTGGTTAATAAAGGAATTGCTTTGGACCTATAGCAGAGCTATAGGGGAACAGAGGTAGGTGAGGAAACTAAACTGAATACTGGGAGAAAGAAGGAAGAGTTTAGAGAAGCCATGGAGCCACTGTCAAAGACAGACATGCTGAAACTTTGCTGGTAGGCCATGCCCTCGTGGTGATGTACAAATTAATTGAGACAGGTTACATTAAGATGTAAGAGCTAGCAAATAAGAAGCTAGAGCTAATGGGCCAAGCAGTGATTTAAAGATGTTTGAGATGCCGAAGATACACTATATCTGCTAAGGAGAGCTTTGGACAAGGAATGGAGCAAGCTCAAGAAGGATGTATGTTGGAAGCAGCTAAGCTGAAGTACCGTAGTCATCTAATAAACTCTTTGATACTGAAGCCCCAAATACTGAACATGGAGCTACAGGATTTGGTGTTTACCCTTACTTTAGTTCAGTCTTTCCTAACTTTTATCTCCATTACTCCCATTTTAATGTATATACAGTGCCATAAATATGATATATATAGTTTCAGATTATCAATTGATGTTTTCATCAAGGATTTAGATTATATTTGTAAAATGGTAAAATCATACTACATAAGTCACCTTGTGCATTATGTATTTTTCATAAAGTAGTCAGATATTTAGTAATGAGATTTTTCAAATATTTACATTTTCTCCCATATTTTGCTTACATTGCAAGATATATTGGGATGTGAGAAACACTGTCTTCATTAACTGAGTTTAAGAATAAGCAGACTTCATCAGTTAAATCATGTCATAGTCATGGTTTATGACAGTCAGAGGTAAATGAATGTCAGATGTACTGCTATCGATAACACCAGGAAAGACATTATATAAAAACAACATCAAAGAAGAACCTGTGCTTTTCTCAGAGGGAGTTTTAGAAGTTTAGAAATGATGTTGGTGATACACATTGATGAGTCACATCATCCTGACATAAGAATAGAGTTTTCGTAAAGCAATCTATATGTCAGTATGTGTATATGAAGTACTAAATCCATTTATAGACCAAACAGACTCATTTATACTTTTTTTTTCAAAAATATACATAAGGTCAATTGAAAAAAGTTATATGTGATAGGGAATGTATTTATGTAGCAATTTGGAGTGATATAGAAGCAGGTATTTATCACAGTTGACCTAGTATGAACCAATACTGTTCCTTTAGAAAAGCTCTGATTTGAATTCTCATTTAGCTACATAAAACATCAAACTTTCAACATCACATGCATCCTAGAAATAAAGCCTATTAAATTTTCAGCGGCATGGAAAACCTATAATTTACGTCCTAGATGATGAGACTTCAGATGGCTTTAAAACTGATTACATTTACATTTTTTGATTTAATCATTTCTCTTTGCATTACAAAATGATAGTGCTTTGTTATATGCTAGCAAAAGCTAATCTTCCTGAATTATGAAAAATAAAAACAGTAGTAGAAAGTTTCTATGTTTATGGCCCTTTGTGTGTTACTATAAATACCTAGAAGTTTGCTTTTTATTTTAAACTTGTGTTCTTTTGTCATAATTTCAATGTGGATTTCTGTAAATTTTATGTTTTAACATCTCACTACTACAAAGTAGTACGTGAGATCTATATCTAGTATTCTACATGAGATGGAATCAAAGATTGTAAATCAGATTTACCATTTCTGTTTATCATAGCTTATTGTATTTGGATTTCTGTTATGCTAAAATTACATGAATCAGCAAGAGTTGACTTTTTAAAAATGTATAAGACATATATTGAGTATATGTGTAGGATATATTAAATTTAATATCACAAAAGCATTATATTAGGTATATTTAAGAAAACAAGAAGGGAAGATAGGTAATATTAATAGATAAATTTTACTTTAAATAATAGTCTATAGGAATCACCCTTTTAATTTTTTTTTATTTTCATGTATTCTTGAGTAACTGTTAAGAAATATTTGGCCTGCAATCAATCTTAAAAAATTAAATTCTACAATTTTTATTGTAATATGTTTTGTGAGTTATGACAGTACTGAATAATCACAATGTCAGAGAAGAAATAGAAAAACTTACTTCTAGCATGGTAGCCACACTATTGATCACATTGATTCTATTAGACTGACATCTCAACCAATACACTAAAGTCAAAAAAAAAACATTTTGTTTTGAAGAAAAATCAGGTATAGTTGTACTAATAATCAGTAATATATAGAGATCTTAAGGTAATTCTTGAATAATCATACAACTATTAAGCTATGCAAACTGAATACCCAACTTTCATTCCTTTATTGATTAATTATTTATATTTTACATATGTTCTCTAGTGTTTCCATACCATGTGGAAGATGAAAATTTGACTAATACAGAGTCCTAGAAAAACCACTATTGGGATTTAGATTAACCCCTCAAGATATGAGACTTCATTTTTTGTAAAACAGAAATTTAATAAAATGGTAAATTTTGGTTTTCCCTTAAACTTCAAACAAAGTCTTAGATTCAAAATATCTCCATCTCTGGCACTTACATCACATGTGACACATCTACTAGGGAAGCTCCCTCCGTGCTTATAGGTTTTCTTGGTAGAAACTTGATGGCTCTGGCACCTCCAACATTTAGCAAACAACTTGGGATGCATGACTGCCAGAGAGATCGCTGAAGGTGTCTTTTAGAGAATCCAACCATGTTACCATTCATTAGCAGCTTTAGCAATGATTAATAATAATTAATTAACCACTAATAAATAATTAATGATTAATAAATAATTAATTAAGAAACATTCTTATAATAGGAGTATAATAATTCCTAAGCCAAACTCAGTGTTATGGATTTCAACTTGCTTTTATAACTCCAGTATTTCAGCATTTCATGCTTTAAAACATTTAAAAAGCTTATTTTGTGAACCAAAACACCTGAGGGAAAAAATGGAAATTGCAACAGATTCTATTTTTAAAAAGATCTAGATTATTTTTTGCATTGTTTTTCTAGCCTGGCTAATTTGCAAGCATCATAGAAGCAGCAACCTCATTTTATTTAAAAAATGCAAGATGTATAATTTTAAACTCTCTACTAAGCATAAATATAGTAAACAGAGTGCCATATGGCCTGTCATTATGAAAGTTAGTACTTCCACTTGCTTTGTAAATCTCTTCAATTTTATGGAGCAAAGAAAGAAAATTAATTGCTGGCTGAGGTCACAGCATTCTTCTCAAAAGCACTAAGCATTCATAAGCTCAGTATAATTGTTTTTCTAAAGATAAATGGAGTGCATTTGTGAATGGGAGACCATTATAATATAATTATTAGTTGTTTTCTTACTTATTACTGAACAGTTATCAAACAAGTTTTATTATTTTTTTTCTTTTCAGGCAAATAAGGTGGATGTATTTAAAACTACACTGAAAATTCTGTTTCAGCCATGCAGGCTAAACTAGCTTCCATATAAATGGAGACTTTCACCTGGCCACAACTAAACTTTCATTAGAATTTGTATTCAGTAATTTAGTTACGCAAGTATTAAATATTGCTTTGAATTTTCATTAAATTGAAGAAAAAGTCTTTATTTCTGAAAATAGAAAAAGGAAATGTATTATAAGGGGCCAATGTGGAAAAAATGAAGTGGTCCATCGAGCTGGGATACTGATATGAGTTTTAATTAAAGACAGGACATGAGGAATGCAGAATTATAGAGTCCTGTGAAGATGTTCTTTGGTCCAGCGATGATCCGTCATTGTCTCAAACCTGGGCTGCACTGTGAGATGGTTATTTCCTGTCATAATATTGAGGATACATGGCTCCTCTGGTTCACAGTAGGCTTTGTTCTGTGTCTTCTCACTATGTAAGTTCCTGGAGAAGCCCCCAGTCCATAGGCATCATGCCACCAGGTGTGCAATAAAGAGTAGAAGTGAGGAGTGTTAGTGTCTCCTTTTGGAACCCTTCTCTACTTCCAAGTCAATTAGAAGTGCCTCCTTTGAAGAAGTGTTCCGGTAATTGAATGTCGTTTCAAGGATGGAAGTCCTAAGAAGCACATGTTCAGGTTGATCCCAGAAATAACCACATGGCAAAAGCTATTACCTACATTAGATATTTTTCTTACTAGTCTTACCAAATACCTGACAAAACCCACTTAAGGAAGAGTTTACAATAGTGTATAATATGGAGTCTATCATATCCTGAAAGCATGTTAATGAGAATATCTACAGCTATTCCAGCAATAGTGTTAAGACAGATGGGCACATTTTATCTGAATTAGGAAACAAAAAAATGAGTTCCTGTTTCCCCATACTTACAAAGTTCATGACCCCAGTTCTTGGATTGGTTCCACCAACATTCAGGGAAACTCTGCTAACTTCAGTTTTACCTTTCTGAAATAACTCCCACAGGCACAGGAAGATGTTTGACTTCTAGGTAATTATAAATCACATTCCTTGACAACCTAAATTAACTAGAATAGTTTCATTTTTCATTTCTCACACATAAACAAAAAAGGAGTAGATACTTGATTATTTTAGCTAGAAATGTTTAAGGTAGAACAAAATTTTAATTAGTAATAATGAATTCACTGATTCATACTTACACACAGTTTGCAACACTTGTATTTGTTTTAAGGCGAGATATAGAATTCAATTCAAAAGGAAATTTTCTTATTATTACCAAATTAATTTATTTGATATTATATAATTTAGATTTTTAAATGTCATTCATTTTAGAAAATATTCTTAAACCATATTGTTCTATTATTATTTTTACAATTTTGTATCTCTCTAGAAAATTAAAAAAATAAATACTTATTCATTATATAATTCACTAGTTAAATTTCTAATGAATTTATAGGCAAATTTTATCATATATTTATGAACAAAGGCCTTGTCATTTTTGAATTCACTAAAACATATGAAAATATATGTGTTTTATATATATAAACAAAGACAATTTTATGAACATGCTTATGTTATAAAAGTATTCTAAAAGAATTACTTTAACCAAAAGTGTGATATATTGCTTTCTGATTTATGTTACTCAGACATTGAGGTATCATTTTTTTTAATTCTCTTAAGTTTGAATTTTATAATAATGTATTTAATTGTTCTTAAATATTCCTTTATAAAATTAGTTATCATTAACAATACACATAATATTTTAAAAATGCATCCAATGGTTAGTGTTTCTAAGTACTAAAATAAATTTTTAGTGAGTGAATCATATTTTACATTTTGCTAACTTTTATATGTGTATTGTATTTACATAATTTTCATCCTCCCATTCAATGATTCTTACATTTAAATTTCAAAAAGTTGTATATAAAATTTAAAACTATAGGAAAACATTATACATTTTAAATTGCATCTAACTCTTTACATATTATTATCATAGTCTTAGTGTGATATTTCAATATTTATATGTACTATTTGAGCATCAATAAACCATAAATTGCTTATAATTATTCATGAAGCAATAAGCCTCTCTGAAATTATACCCATGCACATTAGCATGTCAATGTTGTTATTAATCTGGTTTTATCTCAGTGAATATACAATATAGATTATACAAGCAAAGCTTCCCTGACATATAGAAAAAACTTGTAGAGATTGTCCTGGTCCCTTCTTCTTTCTTCCTTGAGCTTTAGGTATAAAGGTCTCATTGTGGATGTATCAATTTGTGGGCATCAGGTGATTTGTTCATCTCACAAAAAGCCTCCTTAATGATAGGCAATAGCTATATTATATATGATATAAATATTAGAAACAGTGTAACTACTGTGGAATTTAGGATGGACGATTCTCAAAAAGTTAAGGGTAGATAGAGCACTCCATCAAGCCCTTACACCCTTTGGCCTATAACCAATGGACTCAATACCCTACCCCAAGGATTCTTGCTTAGTCATTCTAAGTATTGCTCTAGTCACAATAATTAGGAAATGTAAACAATCTAAATGTTCTTTCACTAATAAATAGATAATAGCATTTTATATGTCACTGAAATGAGAAATAAATAAGTAGGATTTAATCCCACTGAGAGCTTTTTGAAAGAGTGAAGGAGGTAATCAATAGGCAGAAGAACCAAATTACATACTGCAAGCAAATAAATATTTGCAATTATATATATGTATATGTATACACATATATGTGTATATATCTTTCTAAATAATTTATACAATTATTCCATACTATATTCATCAACAAATATGGAAAAAAGTATAAGTAAATATATGAACTAAACATAGATCCACAAAAGAAAATTCACATCAGCCAATGGGTGTACAAAAATCAGTTCAATGTTATTTATCATCATAGAAGTGAAAATTAAAAACATAATGAGACATCAACTCACATTTGTTTTGCTGATGATTACCAGAATGACAAAAATTAATAGTCATCAAACATGTGAATAAAAGGGAATATCTATATATTGTTTTGGTTTGAGTTTCTTTGGTGCTTTCTTTTTCTGTTAGCACTCTGACAAAACACACAAACTTGATAATCTTAGAAAGAGTATATTATCCAAAATTCTACAACGTTTTTTTACCATTTTGAGAAGTATGGACCAGCCTATTTCATCACATGCAGAATTTTACCTTCTAATATCCATCAAAAACCTGAAAACGTAGCCAGATGGTGGAGGCAGATGCCTTTAATCCCAACACTCAGGAGGCAGAGACAGGCAGATCCCTGTGTGAGTCCAAGGAGAGCCTGGTTTACAGAGCTAGTTCCAGGACAGGCTCCAAAGTTACAGAAAAACCCTGTCTCAAAAATTCCAAAAATAAAGAATGAAGGAAGGGAAGGGAAGGGTAGTGTAGGGGAGGGGAGAGTAAGGGAGGGGAGGGGAGGGAAGGGAAGGGACCCGGAAATGTAAAGCCTGTAAAAGAAACTATGCTTTATTAATCAGTCTCTAGCCAACTGGACAATTTCAGAATTTCAGGCTAAGGGAGTCAAAACTTTGCATCTCACCTCTTAGGGACCCAGGCTGTCACTGAGCATTGACTTGCTATAAAACGGCAGCCTGGAGGATATTTATTGATTAGGTTTTTGTGAAGGTTCAAAGAATTAGCGAGACCTACATAGTTTTTGTCTGTTTTGTTTTGTTTTTGTTATGTTTTAGTTTGAACAAAAAGTGAAAGCCAGTCTTTTTGTTCAAGGATTAGAGAAAGCAAGAAATATTTTAGCAAAATCTTTTTGTACGGAAATCCCTCAACTGTAACACCCCACTAACCAATGTTCATATTCTTTTTGGTACAGGTGGGATCTCTCGTCATCGCAGAATGTTCATCCAGTAACTAATAGAAGCAGAAGCAGAGTTCCAAAGCTAAGCACTGTGCTGAATTCCCGGAGTCCAGTTGAAGAAACAGAGGAGAGATTATATGAGCAGATGGGTCAAGATCATAGTGGGGAAACCCATGGTGACAGTGGACCCGAGCTAATGGTAGATCACTGTGTCTGGGCCGAGAGTTGGGCAACCTGTACAGGACCAAACTCGGCCCTCTGAATGTGGGTGACAGTTGTGTGGCTTGGGCAGTTTGAGGGGCCACTGGCACTGGCAGTGGGATGAGGATTTACCCTAGTGCATCAGCTGGCTTTTGGAAGCCCATTCTGTATGGAGGGACACCTTGCTCAGTCTTGATACAGGGGAAAGAGGTTTGGTCCTGCCTCAACTTGATATGCCAGACCTTGTTCATCCCATGGGAGGTCTCACTTTTTCTGAGGATTGGATTTTGGGGAGGGGGGGTGGTTTGGGAAATGCGACGGGTAGGAGAAGGGAGGGAGGGAGAACTGTGGCTTGTATGTTAAATGAAAAAAAAACTTAAATAAACAATTTTTTAAAAAGTAAAGAAAAAGAAGCAAGAGGAAACATCGGTATGTCATTCTTGCATTTTCTGTGATTTCAGAAGGCTCAATGTGATTCCTATAGTAAAGCATAATGCTCTAAGCTGTCATATTCTATTATAATTTGTAAACATTTCCTAAGTGAAGGAGTTGTAATCAGTTTAATTTTTAACTAAGGGAATACAATATACAAATCAGAAAGAAAATAATGATTTTGCTCATGTTAAGTTTGCCAGCCATGAAAGTAAACATTTACATTTTTGTAGAACTACACCAATATTCACAGGCAATTTTCAAATATCTGAAAGTCTCCTTTTTCTGTCTTGTTATGGAAGAACACAGAAAGCTTTCAGTGCATTCAAGGAATCTTCACCTCAACTTTCAGAAAAGAAAATCTTTAAAAAGCAGTTTGACAAATATAGATGATGCTAATTTATCTGACTAGGAAAGGGATGATACATCCTTATTGCTCCTTTGATAATAGAATATTGTTTGGACTTCATGTAGTGATTTTTAATAAAAGAGTTATTAAATGTATTCCTGTTAATTTTGTTAGGAATATGAGAAGGAAAATAGACTTTCATAAGTTAGTTACTGTTATGAAAGACGAAGAGTTAAAGAGAAAAGAAAAGAAATGTGGGAAAGAATGTAGTTCCTCTCACACTGTAATGAAACTTTTCCACACATCTATCACTCCCCAATATTAATTGCCCTATATTTTAATTTTCCTTTAATCACCCTGATTTTTCTTTGCAATAGGTGATTTGCAGAAGAATTAAAGCTCAGGTGACCAGCTAAATAGAAACATAATTTAGCAAGATTTTTTGCAAGGATGCATTTCTCGATTTATTGTAATGTGCTAGAGACATGTAATAGACAAGAATTAAAGAAGTTTCTTTTTTAAATTACCTTAAGGTTATCTAGGACATGCTTTGAAGAAAACCTAATAGGACAGCAAGTGTCTTTGTTAGTTCTGCAGTAAGCACTTATTTTATATCAAACAGAGGTTAGTTTAATAGTTTGACCTAATTTCTATGAACAGAGCTTTATCTTTAAAATTGTTGAGAAGGTTTAATTCTAGTACACTCAAGGACATTAAGAAAATGGCACTTTTTATGGTTTTGCTTGCAAGTCCAGAAGTTGACGTATCC
Organism: Bramus lutescens; assembly: GCA_001685075.1. Lineage (NCBI taxonomy): Eukaryota > Metazoa > Chordata > Mammalia > Rodentia > Cricetidae > Bramus > Bramus lutescens. The sequence continues at coordinate 153,413 of LOEQ01000427.1, read as the reverse complement.
TAAATGACCTGTTCTTTATAAAATAACCTTTTAATTTGCTAATTTTACTCCCAAAACATGCAAGTCTGCTGATGTACTGATCTCTAAGTTCTGTACGAATAATTATTTCAAAATAAATTCTCTGAGTTACAAGGAGGGTCAAAAAGAAAAAAAAATCAAATGGAAAGCCTAAAGGAAGTTCCCTGATGAACATTTCCAAATTAATGATGTAGACAAGTTGAAAAGGGCAAGATAAACTCAAATACTAAATTATCATCACTGCTTCCCCCCATAAATACCTATTCTGCTCCTATGAAGTTATGAATGTCAAAGGAGTTGAGGGTCACAAATCTTACAAAGCATCTTACATATAATGGTGTCTCAGAGATATGCTGTGATATTATTTGTTTTGTTATTGTTAACAGATCAAGCATCCTAATTCCTGATGATCACATCCAAATTGTTTGTGTTTTGTTGTATAATGATACTGTGATTGGCAGTTTGTAGACGGCAATGAGAACCCATGAAGTACTTTCTGTGACCAAACAGGCATGAATAGTGAGAATTCCCCAGACACAGATTGCTTGCACATAACTTTCACCACCTTGTATTGCTACACCCTTCATTTCAGGAGTTTCTTTCTTTCTGTCCACCATACAGGCTGGCTTGGATCTATGTGTAAACCAGCCTGGCCTTCAGCTCACAGCATTCTGACTGCCTCAGACTACCAATTTGTGAGATCATCGTTTTGAACCATGGTAGCTAGCTGTTGTTCTCAATTTAGTTTTAAGGTTTTTTAAAAATCCCTTTCTATATAGAACTTGGTACTATTGCAGCTCCAGGCATCCCAGTAGTCACCACTTAACACTTAATCTTAACTCTTGTGATCATAGTCACTGAATCACAGCTATATTAAGAATAGTTTTCATTTGACTATCAAAAAATTCTTATTAGAATTTAAAATGTCTGCATAGATGGAAAGTAGGCAAGTGGCACAACTAAACACACACACACACACACACACTATATATATATATAAATACACAAAGGCACACACAGGCATATACATATACTTATACACACATATGCATATATGGGTTATTTTCTAGTGATAAAATAGATGGACAGAAGTTGAACACATAACCGATATATTTGCAATTAAAAGTGAGACAAGGGTTATAACTTATCCTAAAATTATCAAGTGCAATTGATAACCTTGAAATGGAATACAGAGAATATATAAAACATTTATTTTATGCTGTTTTCATGTATTTTTAAAGATTAGCCATGAAATCTTATGTTCACTTTTGTAACTCACATTTAGTTTTATAACCCATAGTTTAATTACAATAACTTTCAATTTTTGATAGTTTTTAATGAACCAGAATTTGAGGTACTTGTTATGTAGAGAAATAATTAAACCTATGATTCAATTGACCGAAAGAGACTTCGTAGAGCAAAATAATGCTACATTATTACAAAATTAAATTAAATAATATGCATCTCTCAGGTTTATAACAGACACAAATTACAGAGAGAAACTGAATTTCAATTTCAGTTTCTCTCTCTAATCTGCTACATTTCAAAATCTCCTGTGAAAAATTTATAGGTGAAATAAGTAGCTAATATGATTAGATATATGAAAATGCTCAATAATGATGCCAGAGATCAAGATTAATCCCAAGAATTATGATTAGGATGAGCATGGAAAACATTACTTTGGATAGAAAGAATCAAAATTAAATTAATATGAACTGAGTTTTCAAATATCAAAAAATAAGATGAAGAAAGTATATTTAGTTTATCTCTAGCTATTGATATGTCACCACCAGCAGCTTACATTCTACAGATAACATTTGTTATTTCTCTGTATTTACCATGTACTCTTAAAATAACCAGAACATTGAATAAGCTAGATCCTCCAAGAACAGGATGTTCCAAAACCTCTCAAACCTGGTGAACTGGTTTGTAGATCAACATACTTCATCCAATATGATGCATACAAATTATTATTTAAGATGCTCTATGGTCATCCTGTCTTCTTCAGATGGCCCATAAAAATATTCTGTATTCATCTAACATATCCAAGTGTCTTAGGAGAAAATGCCATGTTTTCCTTACTTTCTATGCTTTCCCCAACTTCTTCATCTCTCTCTCTCTCTCTCTCTCTCTCTCTCTCTCTCTCTCTTTGAAATAGAAAGTAAAGCTCATGATATAATAGCTGAAATGGAAAGTAAAAGGTAAGAGAGATTTTTAAACCCCAACAGAAAATTTTCTGTGCCCATGTGTGTCTGTATGTGTGTGTCTCTGTGTGTATATGCGTCTATTAGAAAGACAGTAAAAGCAAACAATCTATCAAAAATGAAATAAACACAAAAATAAAGACATGTAAAAAACGAGTTTATATGTAATTCCAGAAGCATGCCCTTTTGTTTCATTATCATTGTTATTCAAATTCTAATCTCAAACTTTAACTTTGAAATCGTCAGATTAAACCATTCCTTAAACAAAGTATATCTGAGCTAGGGAGATGCCTCAGTGGACAAAGCACTTGTCCAAGCTTTACAAACAGCACTCAGAACCTTCTCATATGAAAACCTAGTGGATATGGTTTCCTATATTTAATCCTAGGGGTGTAGGAGACAGCGATGTTATCTACAAGAAAATTACTAGGTAGGCTTCCAAAAATAGTGAATTCTGCATTCAACAGGCCCAGATTGGGTAAATAATAAGCAGAGCAATTGAATAATTCACCTCATCTCAACCTCCTGCCTCCACATAAATGCTCATGTGCATATGCACCTTAAGCATGTGGAATCACCTACATGTAAATACACTTACAGAAGTATGTAGCATGTAAATATGCAAAGTATAAACTACTTCTCATATCAGAGCTACAGTAAATGAAGAGGCTGATAGTAAAATGCTCTAAAAAGTATATGTTTACAAATCAAATTTATAGGTTGTTTTTTTTAATATGCAAAGCAGAAATCAGGAGTAGGAAAACTCTGCCACCTACAGAATCTTTAATCCAATGTGTTCTGTGTGCTGTTTATCTAGAATGATGTTCAGGGAGGAAGGACATTGCACCACCGCTGCATCTTTCTCAGAAAAATCTGACACTCTGTGAGAGCACATCCCGAGCGCTGAGTTAAAAAAAAAAGAATTGAGATTTGATGAAAGTACGTTTGCATTTAGATCAACACGATAATGAACAGAAACAAACTGGGGCTTCCAACGGGACAAGGATGCATTTTTCTGTCTGCCCTTGAAATCGAGCTGCAAAAGCAAACTCGTTCTTTCTAGTTCTCCTTTTCTGTACTTCTGCTTCTCCCTGTTCCTCACTCTGTCTCATTGTTTCTGTTTCCTAAGTAAACTCTGTTAATATACTTAGAAATGCTAATCATTCCTTCTCATGAATGGGAAAACATTTGTTTTAAGCCATATTGTGCTATCTTGTTAATTTAGGAGTAAAATGGCTTCTTTGAGAAATTTTATATGATTCACGTAAAATTTCCCACTACCACACTTTTGTTTCTCCATTTGAAACATGCCTAGGTGTCATACCTGTACTTTGGCCTACTGGTATGGGACAATAAAACTTGGAAGCTAATATTGGGTAGGATCTTAAGTCTTTAATCTTCAAGTTCCAACATTTACTCACGCAACACTAAGTGGCACACTTTCTCACCTATGCAAAACGGCCTGCTCATTATACTACAGCCCTAGCCAATAAAATCCATAGCACTCACTGTGATGCTCTATTGTATCTTTTCCTTTCATCAATGGATCATCACTTTCCAACTCTTTGTCTCTTACATTATTTCCTCTTGAATCCTCGAATTGTACTTGAGCCTTTTTCATGTTTCAATCATACTGTCACTGTTATTGTAGTGTTTGTCAGTCACCACCACACACTACCTACAGGGCTCATATTAAAGGGATATCCTTATAACAATGACAGTAGATAGAACATTAACTTTAATTCCACTGCTTATCTTTGTCAAACAACTGTTTGTGAATTAAGCTCCTTGAAATGTTTCATATCAATGACTAATCTGTTGGGTCAAAACCAATCATAAATAATGGCAAAATCTGCTCAAATTCTGCTAACCACATCATCATGAAAAGTTGCTTGCTTTTGTTTTCTACTACCACATTTACTGTCAGAAAAAGATGATAGCCAAGTAGCACTTGTGATGCTGTATCTCTTTCTATCTATGGGAGATACCACATGAGGGCATACACCACCAACAAAATAAATCAAATTAAAAGTTGCATGGTATCATTCTATATAACTTTTCTTTTTTTATTATTTTACTGAGCTCTACATTTTTCACTGCTATGTATCTTTTCAAGCCAACTATATAATCAGTAACTTTACTATTTTGAAATATTTTATTGTATTAAATAGGTTTCATTTGATCAAATAGTATCAAAAGTATAAGATTTACAACCACATACATAATAGTATGTAGGTAAAATGTAGAGCAATCTAATAAATTCTCTAATATTGAAATATATTAATTAAAAGGGATTTGGTTTCTTCATCCCATACATTCAAGCCTTTGGAAATTATCATAAGTGGTAACAGTCCAGAATTTTGAACTATTTCAGATGAATTTTAATAGTACTATTCTTATATTTTGCTAATTGGCTTAAAGTGGGTTGAGACAGAAGGTTAAGCATCAAAATTGATTCTATTTAGTTTAAATTTAAGCAACTGAATGAATAATACTGCTTCATATTACAATGCAGAAAATTGCATAAGTTGCAGATATGCAAGGATATATAAGCCAAAACTGTAGAAGCATTATTTTGAGTAAAATTATCTGTATGAGGGTTTTCATCACCAGGATAATATGTAGAATGAATAATCTGATATCGTCTAGAACAGTTTAAACTCAATAAGGAACTCTTAAGAGTGCAGCAGGCTAATCAGATATCAAAATCAATGTAAATTCATCTGTTAAAATCTATCCCATTGTCTGATTCTGTGAACCAGAACACTCACACAAGTAAACAAAAGAAACTTCAATGCTGACAAACAGGAGGAAAGCCACAGTGGGCGATGGATCTGCCTTCAAGTGCCCAATTTGCAAGGGATCTTAAAGGCCCAGAGATCTGGTTCTGTGTTGGGTTTCAGAGCTCGAGTCTACCTAACACTTTCCAGTAACATATCATGGACATCACGTTCTATAAGTCACAAAGTTAATCTAGGCTGTTCTGCCCATTCTGGCCAATGTTATTTTTGTAGTAAAACTTTTCCTGGCAGAGAAATAGCTTTTAAAACATCTTCTAAGATAGATTGATGGATGGGTAGACAATCAGACAGGCAGAAAGAAAAATTGATGAGTACATTGATACACAGACACATCTGTTAAGTGCCTTGTTAGCTCAATATAAGTATCCAAGCATAGGAATTAAAATTTAAAATAACTTCCAAAGAATCATATTTATAACCCCAAACATGTCCAAATCAGGTTTATTTCAATGTTTTTAAGCATAAGTTGTAATGCTAAAGTCTAGAAGATGCTGATTTTAAAAGAGAGATGAAGCTTACCTTTTGAGAAGTAAAGTTTTGTGACGTTAGCTATTACCATTCTTTAAAGCTTTCATCAAACCATTTACCTAAACTAAATAAGCTTTAATCTCAGAATTTTATGTCTTCACCATCTTTGTAGGCAATTTATCATCTCACTTAACTTGTAAATGCATACATTTAGAGGACCTGGCAGATATTGGACTCTCTCCAATGTTATGCCTTGAAATACAAATTAAAGATTTTTCTCTCAAGCAGATTAAAGCAAATTAGAGGAGACTTAGCATAGGATATGTGAAATAGTAGCAAATTTATAATGGACTATGACATGGAACCATGCAGTGTTTTTTATATATATTTAGTATCCAACAAAATATTAAACTTATTTATCAAATGCATATAGTTTTTACTATACTCCTAGCAATAGAAGTAGCAAAAGCATACCATAACAGAACAAGAGAAAAAAATCCATACATGTAGATTCAAAGATAAGGGCACATGTTTCTAGAAGTTTTCTGTTTAATAACGGGCATTCTATATATTTATTTATCTTTAGATTTTGTAACTATCTAAATTAAAAAGATGCAAAACAAAGTCAATACAATGACATCAAAGTTATGAAAATTTATCCAATAAAAGATCTATTTCTCCCATAGATGAATGAGATGGGTGAGGGGTGCATTATAGATATACAGTTTAGGGTACATTCCAAAGTTCCATAGACTCTAGATATAGACTTTTATGATAATTATCATTTACTGCAAAAAGTTTCTTCTTTAATGAGAGCTGAGCAATGAACAAATTCTGTGGAAAATTTGGGCAGAATATATAAATATTCTTATATTATTTATAATATAATATTTATGAATAACTAAATTTTAAATAAATTTTAACTTCTAAGTAATCAGAAAAACATAAATGAAGCTCACATTATATGATTATTTGGTTCATGTTCAGTTGACTAAATAAGAAACATCTGATAAGCCATAAAGCAAAAAACATGAAATAAAATGTCCATTAACTCTCTAGGTGAATGCAATTAAACAAAAAGTACATTGAAAAGAGAATAATTGGTACTGAGATAAAGGTGTGTTTGTTACACAACCTTTCAGAATTTTAGGGAAATGCACAAAAGAACAAAAATTGTCACATAACATGTTACAATGTTGATAATGCTATATTATTATTAACCGTAGAAATGTTGAATTGAAATAAATTTTATTAATTAATTATAAAATGACTCTTTATAATCAACTAGGTTCTCAAAAGCTATACCACTCTGTTTTTATAGTGACTCATGCATTTCCATCATTTCTTCCTACCATATACCCAGAAAAATTTCTGTTTGTAAACTTAGCTTGATTCCCATTTATAATCTTTAACTAAAATAAAATTATAGCCCAACTACCCAGCCAAACTCCTCCAATGCCTTTCATGGGAGGAACACACTTGGGTTGATATACTGCTTTTCTTTGAGTGTTGAGAGAAGCTGTTCCCATCAACAGATTGGCATGCAAGCATGAGGCCAGAGTTTCCCTGTAAAGTTTAAGAAAGGTTTTTTTTTTTGAAGGTCTTCACTTTTTTATTATTATTATTATTATTATTATTATTATTATGTACAAAGACTGGCATTGATCTGTTTCACTGGGTAGAGTCTTGAAGAATCCATTAAAGGTTGCTTAGTCCAACTTAATGAAGCCGATGTCCTTCGCTTACTGCTGGAAACACAGGCAGCACATGTTCAGCTAGTGTTTCAGGATGAGATCATGGTGGTTTGAGCAGACGCGGCAGGTGGCAGGAGCGGGATCCCTGGCCGAACTTCCGCGGGTGACTCCAATAGAGCTGCTGGTGACCCATGTTCCCTCCCTGACGGCCGATGAGCCAAAAGGAGAAAATATTTAAAAAAAAAAAAAAACGCTTCTAGACCCACAAAAAAAGGGAGCCGAGTGAAGCTTCTTGGTAACAGCATTTCTTTCTTTCTTTTTTTTGATAGGCTCTGCTTCTGAGGGAGGTGCAGTAAAAAAATGCATGGCTTCTTTAAAAAACAGTAGCTTCCTGTTTGCCAGCACAAACAGCTCTGACACTTTTGGGAGGTCCAGCTATGGAGTATTTAAATGAGGTTTGTGAGCAGAGTGCTACAATTTGCTTAATGGCAATATAGACCTGCTGTGTGCCTAAAAATGGGGCAATGTATATGACTCTCAGAGGCAGTGAACATGATTTCCATCATGTTGGACTGGGCAGAGCAAGTCCCATGCCTGCTTAGCCTTTGTTTGTTTGTTAGTTTGTTTGTTTTAAAGCACTTCTGATCAGAAAATAAATACAGATACACAATGAAGACCAATTCAGATTAAAAAAAAAGACCTCTAGATGGGTTACAGAGTTGGATAAATGTATGTAGGCTTGGGAGAAAGAAAAGAGTTATAGAGAGTTATAAAAAGAAATTAATCATTAAAAGAAATAGAATAAAGTCTTTAAAGAGACACAGTATAGACAGTCATAGATTAAAGGAAAGAAGAAAAATGAGCCACATAAAGACTATACACAGAAAGTCTGCATTATGTTTATTATTGTGTTTTCTTTGAATTTTTTGACTATGAACAAGCTAAGTACAGAGAGGCATTTCATTGTACAAGCTGCTAAGCTAACCCAATATATAAATTTTAAAGGTAATTTGTCTTTAAACTTTGGATCTAATGAAATGTTGCTTTGGAAAGCAGATTCTGCTTTTGTTTCCACAGAGATAGAGAACCTGTGCATTTCCTCCATACTAATGTGGTTTTATGGGCCAAGATCCCCTGGAAGGTCACCATAAATCCCCAAAAGGAAAAGACTTAACCGAACAAAAAGCAGGAAACCTTTTGCAGAGAACTATACCCAAATTTCTACGTATTGCTTATAAATGTTTGCTTACATTTAAAGGGAGATATGCTACATAGATGAATATGTTGCATTGGTATGCATCTTGGTTTATTAATACAAATTTAAGGTCAATTTTATTGTATGTATATTTTTGCTCTTGTTTCAGGTATTGTGTTTGTGCAGCTCTTTTAAAAATATAATGTATAATTAAGAAATATCAGTTAATAGACAGTCATCTATAATAGTCAAGCTTGTAGTCATGTTAGTTAGGTTTTTTAGATACAGAGAGATATATTTCAGTTAGATAGGTATTCTTTAAATCTTTCAAAGACCTTCAGAATATGGCATTGAAATGTTTTAAGAACTTAAACTTTTCATGACAATGAGACACATTTGCTTCTGGCAGCACCAATTACTTCAGGAGGAAGATGGGCATTGAAGTAGCTCCTTATGGCGTTTGTTAGCCTTTTGGGCAAGAAACTGCTCTTGCCTAGACTGCTTGATGTTATGCTGTACGAACTGGACGTGGAGGACCCACAGAAAAATGACAGCTGAACTTGCCTAAAGGTGAGACTGTCCTTCAGGGTTCCTGCTTCATAAACCAGTCTGCCAGAAGTTCTGCAGAACACAGAAGAAAGCAACTGATGGATTTTTCATTACAATGTAGAATAGATCTTCAGATTTCCTGCTTCATGGAAAAGTCTGCTGGATACTATGGGCCAGGAGGCTGAAGATGGATGCCCAGTGTTGCAGAGGAACTTTGGGTGACTTCCAGGCATTGAGATGTCTCTGTTAATTTTAGAGTTTTGGAAGTTCCTACAATGCACTTCCTGTCTACTTAGGCAATAATCTATCCTTCTGGGGTCTTGGATGGAGGTGAAGAATAGATAATTATAGTTTTCCTTAATTATGATAAATAGACATAAATACTGTAACTGTAATTCTTGCTTGATACCAGTTTTGTTACATGTAATTTTCCTATGTTGCAGTTAAAAACCTTCCTTCTTATTTGAACATAAAAAGGGAAATACTGTGGAAAGTCCTTTCTGTATGTGTTGCTTATATTGGTTAATGAATAAACCTGTTTCAGCCAGTGGCTTAGCAGAATAGAGCTAGGCAGAAAAATTAAACTGAATGCTGGGAGAAAGCAGGCAGAGTCAGAGAGAAGCCATGGAGCTGCCAGAGGGAAAGATGTGAGCTGCCAGCTGAGACAGTGCTGTTAGACCATAAGCCTCATGGTAAAATATAAAATAATGGAAATGGGTTAATTCTAGATGTTAAGAGCTAGCTAGCAAAATGCTTAATTTATGTCCCAAACAGTTTTGCAATTAATACAAATTTCTGTGTGATAATTTTGGGAGTCTGAGAGCTGGGAAATGAATGAGCATCCTCTCCAACATTTTAGTACTATTATTTTATATATTTTATAATTATATATTTTATAGTTTTATAATTTGTATATACACATGTGCACACACACTTGTGTGTGTATGTCTGTGTGTACAATATGCTAAGTTGTTTTTCTTGTTTCTCTGTAAATGGCTTCAGGATTGAATCCTTTGTATTGGGCAACCAGCAATGGGCCTCATCCCTGAGAGCAGCTAATTCTCCTCTACCCAAGAGTCATTAGTTACTTGTATTTCTTTTTCTATGAGCAGAACCAGTAAAGATTTCTACCGTTCTGTTAGCATGTTCATGGACATGTCCTTTTTTCAATCATTTTTATGAAGGAATTTCTAGGAGAGTTGTTTCATAACAGAATGCTTGGTATTCTAGCTCTTAAACTCGTCCCTCTTCCATAACATGCCTTCACCAATGGAGGAACTATAAATAGTTTAATCCCTGTGATCTCTGGGCTTCCCCTGATCTGTTATCTCTGTCTCATGTCCAGTCATAGTTTATAGTGATGTTCTCCATTTGCTGAAAACAGGAGATTCTTTATTGTATTTAATGTGTCTTCTTGTGTTTTAGTTCTGATGTGCTAATATTATTTCATCTTCAATTGGGCTATAATTGGTAAATGACTAAAAATGTACCTGATCAACTTAAAAATATCGACAATTTGTGCTTTGTGCTTTCTTTATATCCATAATAACTGAACAGTTCTGATGTCATGTCTGTCTGTTAATATCATCAACCTTCTTTGTTTTGGGCAAACAACAGGTATAATAAATTCTTTTAGAGAATTTTGTTTAGGGCAACTTTTATCAGTAATGACATATAGCTTTCTAAGATGAGATGTCTTTGAAGAACTATGTTTATGATTTTTAAAAATAATTTTTATGTATCACATACATGTTCCATTTTTTTCATGTTTTCAAACATTTTAATTCCTTGAGTCTCCTCCTCTTAACATCATTGGTTAAAATCACCTATCAAAAATACATATATAACATAAATTATAAAATAAAGTGTGTAAGTAAGTATGGACAATGGCCAAAAATACCATTCTTAATATAGGGAATAAATTTTTCTATAATACAATTGATAATGAAATGAAATATTTAAAGTCCTTTATATAAGTATATGTGCCTTGATACTTAAGACAGACTGCCATCTAAATGAATCCCAAGTTTAAAGTACTTTATATCTAGTAACACAAAAATAACGTGTTACATAGTGATGTGGACAACCCAACACTATAGAATGTTTGATCTGATAATACAGAAGATAACTAGCTCACTATATATTTAAAAGAATATTTTAATTACTATTGTCATACTTTATATTGAGATAAAATATGTTTTCTGGGCAATGTTTCAGCATATACTGCACTTATGATTTGCATGAGTTAGCAAAAATTATTTCCTAACTTTTAGGAAAAAGCTAGCTATACCTGATATATTATTTCCACAATGGTTTAAGATAATATAAATTGTTTGCTTTAAAAATGCCTTATGATTCTATACACTTTGAATATTTTTATTACTACACCATCTACCAAATTATATTTCCATTGTCCTCTCATCATCTTACCTTGAAAAATTCTGTGCTACAATAAACCTTTGTCTTAGATACTTGTTTTCTTTTTAGCAGTTATCAATATCATTTGAAGTCTGCATCCTTTTAATAAATTACTATTTCCATAAAATACATTTCTATGAGTTGGTATAAAAATAATGAATCTATCCTGGAACATTTTTCTTCTAAATTTAATAATTTTGAAAATACTTTCTGATTATTCAAAGAACAAAATAATTTAATCTTATGGTCCATTAGTGTTATTGGAATAGTAATATATCCAATTTTTCTATGGGGGAAGATTATTTCTCCATTTGATTTAATTCACTTTCTTTCTTTTTTCCAGACACTTAATACCTTGCCTTGTTGTTACTGCTACTCACACATATTGTTCTAATATTCCTTGCCTATAGATTGCTGTCATTCTGTCTTGCCACTTTGTTATTGCTTAATTAAGGAGCAAATTACATTTTATTTTAGAAATAGTGTAAACTTTACTTTTATAGAAACAGTATTCACAGTTTTGATTAAAACTACAGTTTGGACCACTTTTTAAAATATTTGATATTTCAGAAGCTATCTTACTTTATATTTAATAGTACTTATATGTCTGAAATCAATATACCTTTGTATCATTATCATTCTACATATTTCTCACACATGTGGGGTATATTCTCCTTGAATTGTCTCACCTCCTTATTTTAGCTTGAACAAAACCTCAAATTTAAACTGACAGTTTCATGCTAACTATCCCTATAATAATCCCTATCTTATCTTCTACTTTCTCAATGAAATGATTCCTTATCACCCTGAGAGTATTGATATATTATATTCGGAGATTCTCACATGGATGCTTCTTTCCCATGAAAGCTTACCCCTTGATTTAACTGGTTGATAGTGTACTTGTCTTTCTTACAAGAGATCAAGAGTTAAAGTTTTGTGGTTCCTAGGACAGGTTAGCTCTTAGCAATAGTTAATAACTGACACTAAGCATTCAATAGAATATAAAGCAAACTCATCAATTTGGGTAAACCTGAAAACGTCTGGCTTTCTCCACCATTTCCTTGTTAAGGTAAAATAATTTAAGACAAATATATCAGGGCATCTATAAGAGTTTAAATAAACTGTTCTATGGACCAAATTTTGGACATTCAAACTGCTACCTGATAAACTTCTAATATCAATACGTGTTCGGTATGCATAATAATAAGTGTACTTTACTATTAATGCAGAGGGCCAATGGCACCTTTAAGTCTTGCATATTTGATGATTTCACCAATAATGCCAAGCAGCTCTGGGATGAACGTTTCCTTTATGATGAGATGGTTATATCGGACATATGAAAGGTGCTACACACAAATCCTAATCTTGTTATCTGTTTATATAGTACACCTGACTAAAACATGTGGCAATTAAAATGTAGTTCTATGGGGAGCAAGCAATGTTCCCTCAAATACTCATTCTTTCTTTATGTTTAAGGAAAACTGAACTGCCATTGAGTGAGGGTATATTAATGAACACACACACACACACNTATATATATATAACTCAGTTCAAGTTATTTTTGCACAGAAATTTAAGAAATCCATTTAATTTAAGGAGTTTATTGTTAAGGACTATGATTTGTTAGCTATATTTTAGGCGAAGGTCAGATCTGGCACAATATTCTGTAGATGTATCCCAATTTGTTTTGATGGATTGCACTTGACAATTAATTAAGACCTTATGAATAAACATTAAAAGGTTGATTTCATTAAAGAAAACATAGTAAGTCCTAGAAAGCACTATGACTTTAGAATAATAATAGTGAATAATACTTTCTAAACACTTCACTCACAAATATTTTAGAAAAGTTCTACACCTATTCATACTTTTTAAATCCTCTGTATTAGTTACATTTTAACAAGTTTAATGTCACTATCATCTATATTTCTAGGCAAATAAAGATCCTAAAAAGTAAAAATAAGTTAACACTTTCAATATACAATGCCACAAATAAAGACTTCCATCTCACAAGGGAGGAAAAGAATGACAAAGAAAGACATGAAAAGTCAGATCAAAACACGGCAAGCAAACATCAACCCTTGCAGTTTATCCGCATCTACAGTGAGAAAGAATGGGAAGGAGATGAGAACAGGAAAATTGATGCTGAGAGCAAAGGTGCATGGAAGATAGTTGGGTTCATGTTGAAGAGATTGTCTTGAGTCTCAAAGGAGAGTTTATGTTTTGGAATTTGGAAGCATGCTGGAGCTGTCAAAGATTACGGGATGTTTAAAGATGAAGCAAAATGTTTTTTGATGAGTTGAAACTGAAATTTTAGGTACAATGGACAGAATGCTGTTTTTTAAAGTACAGCATTTCTGTTTCAAACTAATAAGAAGAGAGTTACCATTTTGACATTCTTCTGGATGTGTCTGTGAAGTTGTTTCCAGAACAATGTACCTGAAAAGGGAAGGCTTACCTTGAAAGTGTATAACATTATCCCATTGGCTGGAACCTTGTACTAAATAAAAGAACGGAAGTTGGGTACAGGAATTCCTATCTTCTTGTTGCATTCTGTCCACCTCTCTTATAATAGACCCCACCTGCAAAACATGTCAGAGTAAGCCTTTCATTCCTGAGTTGCTTTGACAGATATCTTGTCATAGCAGTGAGGAAAGTAACTAATACACCAGGAGGAACAACATAGAGCTTATACTTTTAGCCTTACCTCCTGAAGAGGTAAAGGGAAGCTATACTTTCAGCTCTGTGAAGTCTCCTGACAACTGGAATTAATGAACTTCAGTGTTGGTGATTGCAACAGAAGTATTGGTGACCTGGATTTGAGATTGCCATCTAGTGTGGTAGCAGTCTCACAGATCTGAGCTTTTAACTTGTGCTGTTTGATGTTCACTCCAGATTTATTACTTTAAGATTCTGTTAAATTACATGAGACCTAGTTAGTATCCAAAAATAATCTGTGGCTAATTTTGGAAAACATCCCAGATGAGACTATTGCAACTAGATACATATTTTCTTTCTTTCTCTTCTTAAAATGAATACTACATTTTTAAACTTGTCTAAACTTTTTAAGCTAACTTCTTTATTTAGTTTCAATTATTCATTATTTTATTCTTTGACAGTTTTGTATGTGTCTCTAACATAGTTTAAGGTATCTTACTCCTATTTTAAAGGTGACAGTCTGGATTTAGTTTATTATAATCATCTTAATGTTATAGTTTTATATTTATTATGTCTCCCTTGAAACATTAGCTTGGTGGTCTTCTTTTTCAATTTAATTAAATAAAATACACAATATGATATTTTCCTACTATATCCATACTTTTGTGTCCTTTTTGATTTTAAATTTTTATTTATTTATTTAAATTTTATTTCACATTCCAAACACAGTTTTCCCTTCCACACCTCCTCCCACCTCCTGACTCACTTCATCTCTGTCCCATCTCCCATCTACTCCTGCCAACAGAAAAGGACTCCCATGGGGAGTCAACAAAGTCTGACACAATAAGGTGGGGCGGGACCAAGACCCTGCTCCCTGCATTAAGCCTGAGCATGACATCTCACTATAGGAAATGGGCTTCAACAAAGTAGCGTGTGCACCAGAGATAGATCCTGGTCCTATTGCCAGGGTCCCATCATATATTCCATCACTCTCTCCCATATATGGAGGGCCTAGTTCTGTCCCATGGCACTCCACAGCTATCAGTGTAGAGTTCATGATTTTCCATGAGCTTGGTTCAGTTATCTCTACAGATTTTTTTCCACCATGATCTTGACCTACCTTGTTCGTATATTCCCTCCTCCCTCTCTTCAATTGGATTCCCAAACTGGTGCATGCTTGTGGATCTCTGCATCTGGCTCCATCAGTTACTGGATGAAGACTCTATGATGAAAATTGGGGTATTCACCAATCTGATTACCAGGGATTGGTCAGTTCAGGCACCCTCTCCACTGTTGTTAGGAGTGTTAGCTGGGGTTATCCTTGTGGATTCTTGGAAATTTTCCAAGCACCAGGTTTCTCCCTAACCCTGTAGTAGCTCCCTCTATCAAGATCTCTCTTTCATTACTCCCATTCCATCTATCTCCCACCTCGACTGCTCGTTCCCTCATGTTTTCATCTCCCATCACCTCCCCTTTACCGTCCCCCCTTTCCCCAAGTTAACCCAAGAGATCTCATCTAATTCCACTTCTGAGGGCTATCCACTTATCACCCTTAGGGTTTTCCTTGTTATGTAGCTTCTCTGGAGCTGTGGATTGTAGCCTGGTTATCCCTTTCTTTACGTCTATAATCCACTTACTAGTGACTACTTACCGTGTTTGTCTTCCTGGACCTGGGTTACCTCACTCAGGATGTTTTTTCTAGTTCCATCCTTTTGTCTGCAAATTTCATGACGTTGATGGCATTGTATTTTTGCACCCAAGTAATACTATATTGCGCAAATATATCACATTTTCTTTACCCATTCTTCAGTTGAGGGGCATCTAGGATTTTTTTGGGGGGGGTTCTGGCTATTACGAATAATGCCACTATAAACATAGTTGAGCAAATGTCCTTATGGTAGGATTGAGGTAGATTGAGTCCCAATTTTCTGAAAAACCACCATACTGACTTCCGAAGTGACTCTACAAGTTTGCTTCCTCACAAGCAGTGGAGGAGTGTAGTGAAAGGGGAGCAGGCCTGCTTTTCATCCTGCCCAGCTCCCACACGGCTAGCTTATACCCCAAAATAACAACACACAAATTTTATTCATTTAAACACTGCCTGGCCCATTATAGCTCACCTCTTCTTGGCTAACTCTCACACCTTGCTTAACCCATATCTAGTAATCTGTGT
>LOEQ01000427.1:114456-135393 GCA_001685075.1 Bramus lutescens | reverse complement strand
GAGTTAGCTAAGAAGAGGCTAGATAAAATGGGCCAGGCAGTGCTTAAATGAATATAGTTTCTGTGTTATTATTTCCAGGTATAAGCTAGCCATGCAGGAGCCGGGCAGGATGAAAAGCAGGCCCGCTCGCCCTTCACTACAGGATACATTCAAATACCAATTCTGCATACTACCTCTATGTGATAGTCCTCTATTCTTTAAGCAGTAAAATTCTCATTTTACTTGCTAGGTAATTATTACTGTTGAAATTATTCTGTGCTTGATAACATAGTATAATATCATGTCAGAAGGTGAGAAGTCACAAATAGGTAGCCTTGGTAGTTTTGTTCAGGATGCCCTCCCCAGAGTATACAAGGGTATAGTGGGAATTTGTGTCTGAATTCTTACACTGTGAGACTTTCTACAGTTGATTCAAAGCCAGTCTACAAATTCATAACATTCCATAAGCTACATAACTACTAAGAATGTGTTTCTTTATCAGTCAAAATAGAAACTTTAATAAGTACAACTTCACAGCATACTGCAGAACGTGAAGTACGTCAGCTGCAATGTCTTATGACTCTGATTAATGCACAAATTTTCATTTCCTTCCCCTTCCCCTTAGGCAAAGTGTGAACAATCAGAAACACCTTGTTGAAATGTGGATGTAGAAAACCTAGATTTATTAGTTTACATTTAGAGTGCTCCTGGTATGCAAGGCTCTATTCCAAACCCTAATACACCCATTCTTTATAACATAGCTCTGATGTTTCTGCTACTGGTTTTCCTGCTTTACAGATTAAAGGAAACTCAGAAACAAAGCAGTGAGATTATTGCTGACATATGTAATAAAGTGATCTGGGATAGGTTTCAATTTAAAGGTCCTATCTTCTCAGAAAAGGCTTTCTTAGTACCAAGATTCAAAGATATAGAAATGTTTGCGCACCTCTGAGCACATTATGCCTCTGTTCCTCTGTGTATGCTTGTGTGAGAGAGAGAGTTTGTGTGTGTGTGTGCATGTGTGTATGTGTGTGTGAATGTATGTGTGTGGATACTCTTGTGTAACATTTTAAAGAAATCAAGAATTACAATGAAACATAGAAGCAAAGACATTTGATTAAAATTGATGTAGATTATTAACAAACTTGTACTCATTAATGATTAAGTTTTAAAGAGTGGGAGGAGAAGAGGGAGAGAAAACGAGGGCCAGGTTGTAAAAAAAAAGAGAGGAAAGGAGAGAACAAAGAAATTTCTCATCTACTTCTTCTAATGAACTGTTTCATTGTTTTGTAGTAACTCTCATTTTCAAAAAAAGTAAATAAGTTATGGAAATATTAAAAACTCGGAAGTGCTGTGTGTCAATAATCTTCAAGTTGTAGCTATGATTTCTGTAAATTTTCATATATTCATGAACATTCTTCATCTTATATGTTATGAAATTAAGTGGCACTACATCCTAGTCATAATATCTAATTCTGTGAGCCAAGGGTTTTTAATTCAAAATTAATATTAAGGAGTATTAAAATGCATCTTTGAAATAAGCTAAATATTTTAAAAATACCAAATTCTCTTTTACTGAAGCAAAAATATTACCCAAATTGCCTAAGCACTATTACAGGCATTAGTACATGTGCAAAACTTTTTCTAGGGTCATAACCGCAATAAATTTATCACAGACAGCAGGGACAGCTGACATTAACCAGTGGCATACAACTAAAAATGCCTGCAATTCTTCCCCAAAATCTGCATTATTATTAAAAAAAAACCCTCATCTATTCTTTCAAAAACACTTTGGGATTCTTTTAAAATTATTTTTATTCATGCTACTTCTGAATTTTTCTGATTTTAAGGGGAAGGAAGCTTGTTTTCTTTTTTCTAATATATATATACATANTATATATAAATGAATATATACATACACACAGACACACACACAGATTTAGATATGGATATAGATATAGATATATAATGTGGGAGTCCCCTCTGTATGTTATGGTTACCATTAATGAATAAAGACACCGCTGTGAACCTATAGCAAGGCAGAACTTAGGTAGGCAGGGAAAAGCTAGGCTGAATGCTTGAAGGAAGATGGCAGAATCAGACAGATGCCATGCTGCCGCCAGAGTCAGACATGTTGAAACTTTGCTGGTAAGCCACTGCCACATGGCAATATACAGATTAATGGAGAACAGTTAAATTAAGATGTAAGAATTAGCCAATAAGAAGCTAGAGCTAATGGATCAAGCAGTGACTTAGGAATACAATTTCTGTGTGATTATTTTGGTTCTGGGTGGCTGGGACAAACAAGTGGTTCCTTGCATTATATATAAAATCAGGATGTGATGTTAAAAAAAATCAATAAAATCAATTCCTTTTGTTGTGTAGGTGGGTCTTCTTTCTATGTGTTGCTTTCATTGGTTGAATAAAGAACCTGCCTTGGCCTTTTGATAGGGCAGAAAATTAAGTGAGTGGAGTAGACAGAACAGGATGCTGGGAAGAAGGCAGGCAGAGGGAGCAGCCATGGAGCCAGCTGCCAGGTCAGACATGCTGAATCTTTCCCTGTAAGCCACAAGCTCGTGGTGACATACAGATTATTAGAAATGGGTTGAATCAAGATATAAGAATTAGCCAAGAAGAGGCTAGAGCTAATGGCCAGGCAGCAATTTAATGAATACAATTTCTGTGTGGTTATTTCGGGTGTAAGCTAGCCGGGCAGGAGGGAACAAAGGGCCTGTGCTCCTCTTGGGTGTCAGGAAGCGGCCCGCTGCTCTTTTTCACAACACTTTTGGGGTAAAGATATGTCTTTACCCCAATAAACCAATAAACCAAAAACCAATAAATCAGAAGAAGATACTAAGTTAATACCATTGTGTAATTCTCTTCCAAGTTGTTGATTTCTCCCTTATAGGTCTTTTTGTCAACTTGAACTGGGAAAGCAAATGCCCAGGTAACTGGTAAAATGCTTCTGAAACCAATTTGGAAAAATATTTTTTTCCATCAACAGATGGAGTAATGAAATGTGGGGAAGTGTCTTTCAGTCCACTACAAGACAAGTACAAAGAGAAAGATGACGGGTAAATTTGATCTTTTTCCCCCTGGAGTTTAGACATCCATGATTTTCTTCAACTTGAAATGTTCACTTTATAAATTTCTTCAGACATGATTTGAGCACCCAAGTTCCTAAGAAATTCAAACATGGCTAAATTGCACAATTATATTTCATGAATCTCCAGCATGCAGGTAGTGTACCATGGGAACCAACTCCCATAATGAATATCCTCCTACCTCTATGTATACATCTCTGGCTGACACAACTGTAGGATTCAGCTAAGATACAGCTAGTGTAGCCGTAAACACACATGTGGTGCACGTATCTAATTCTGTGACAGCATCTCACTTCACTCCCCCAGCCGTTCTTTAAAAGGGTTCTTCTTTTCACCTCCTCAGCAGTTGGAAGACGTTTAGGAAACAGCAACACTAGTGTGATTCTACAACTTTCTCATTGTGTTTTCCAGAAACAGATACAGATGAGGATCCAACCCTACAGAAGGGACATCTTAAACATGTGTGCCCTCACAGAAACAGAAGGGCAGGAGCATAGCTAGTCATAAAGAAAAGAACCGGACAGGAGAATCACAGACTGTGTCCACAGAGAAGTTGAAACACTGCAGGCAAATCATTTCTTGGAAACTCACTGAGATGGAGAAAACAAAACAAATCAAGTCACTGATCATCTGCGTCTGCTGGAGAAAGAAAGCACACTGAAGTGGAAGAAGGAAAGGAAGTTGAAAATGCTGATAAAGAATCTAAGAATGGAATCAGAGTACAAATACTCAAACAGCTGTAGCAGCAGAAGTGGCATCAAGTTCAGTGTCTTAACAGAAAACCTGTTCCTGGAGCTTAAATGTTAACTCAAAAAAATATTGCTAATGTGACCTTAATTTTACTGACAAAAAAAGTGGTTTAAGTTCAGGAAAGAGGAAAAATTCTAGCTTTTCCATGCTCTGAAATGGCTTAGGTGTTATAATTAATTTCATGCCATTATTTCCGCTTTGCATATATTTTATGTAAATATAATTCTGTAATCTTTATGCTGTTCCTATTGTTTTCAAGAATGTTTCTGTGCCCTGAAATATTTTTAAAATTGTTGAAGTCTACGATAAATATTTGAAGTAGAGGTATTAATCATTTTCTTGCAATTTATTCATGATTTGTAGCTGTGCACATTAATTAGTAAGGTTCAATCAAACCAAACAAAAAACACTCCTGGGTTTATCCTGAAGTGAAAACTGTGGTTCAGAGTTCACACTCAAATGCCCAGAGCTCATACCAGAGTACCAGATAGGACCAATCTATGCATATAGGATTCCAGCAGTCAAAATTATCCCAAGCAGAAACTCCCAAGAACCCATGAGGATGACCCCAGCTAAGACTCCTAGCAGTAGTGGAGAGGGTGCCTGAACTTGCCTTTCCCTGTAATCAGATTGGTGACTACCCTAATTGTCATCATAGAGCCTTCACTCATTACCTGGGGTAAGCTGATGCAGAGAATCACAGCCAGGCACTGGGCAGAGGGCCAGGAGTCCAGCTGAAGAAAGAAAGGAGGGATTAAATGAGCAGGGGAAGAGGGGGTCATGATCACAACAGGGAAACCCACAGAGACAGCTGACCTAAGCTTGCGGTAGCTCCTGCATTCTGAATTCACGGCTATGGAGCCTGCATGGGATCAGCCTAGGTCTTCTCCATCTGGGTGACAGTTGCATAGTTTAATCTTTTGTGGGGTCCTTAGGAATGGGATCAGGCCTGTCCCTGATGAGCTGGCTCTTTGAAACTTATTCCCTAGTTGGAGTGTCTTGCCAATCTTGATGCCAGGGACAGGAGCTTGGTTCTGCCTCAACTTGACGTGCCATGCTTTTTTGACTCCTGTGGAAGGTCTTACCAATTCTCCTTAAGAATGGAGATGGAGGAGGAGTGTATGGGAGGGGGGGAAAGGGGAGGTAGGGGGAAGGAACAGAAGGAGAGGAGGGGAAGAAAACTATGGTTGGTTTGAAAAATAAATAAATAAATAAATTAAAATAATCACCTCAAGCAATTCTTCAAATGAATACAAGAACAGGTCATGGAAAAAAAAATGATACCCAAAGAAAGAGCCACTGAAAAGAAGACATGGACATGAACATTCTGTAAACTTGGAAAGGGTTAGAAATTTTCTGAGACTTTTGGGTCTCAGAAAAATGTCAGAATGCAGAGAGCATCACGTAGACTTCTGGGAATATAACGCCTTACTAAAAGCTTTAAATCCAACCAAGAATATGTTTAAAAAACAAATTTCTAAAATTTACAGGAATCCCTTAGTAGCATAGTGGAACACTAGATCAATAGCCAGCAACATATTGAGTCTTTACATTCACTAGTGCAGAACATACAGTCTGGTGTTTCATATGAAAACAAGTGTACTAACAAAAAAAAGAAGAATGTCCAATCAATATCAAGAAAATCAATGAATAAATCAACTGTAATTGATTCTGAAATGATATAAATTAAGGTGTCAATAATCAGATATACCAACACATTAAAAGATATACCAAGAAGAATTTGGTATGCTTTAGGAGGTAGAAGGTATATTTTCAAATAAAATGTGAGCACAAAATATCTTTAAAATGCTTGTTAATGTATAGTTTATACATTTTTTAAAATAAAATACACTACATGGGTTTCATATTAGACACTCAAAATATTTTAGGGCAATCAAAACTACTTATTTAATAATATAAGATGATTAATATAGATAGTTCTATAACATCTAAAAATAATGGACTAGATACTAGAAATGTTGAGAACATAGAGCTCATATTCTGTAGATTATTGATGTATGAAACTATACAATGAACATAATTGTCAAAATCATTCTACATATTACTAAAAGAAAACAAAAAATATACAGTGTTTGCCTGAAATATCTAAAACTATAAATTAACTCAATGTGACATTCACATTATACATGTTGCTACCTTGCAAAAGAATGCCAGGATGATACTTTTCAAAGAAATTTAAGGCGATATTTGTAATTTGGAAAATCCCATTGTGTTTATAGTAATGATCGTTTTATATTTATCAACATAATTTAAAATTATGTACTTAATTTTATGAGTTTTTCATCAGTGAAGCTAAAATTATTTAAAAATCTCTTCACATGTGACACAGTAGACAATAGATGAAGTTGTTTTATTTTAAATGTAATGTTTCTCTGATTTGGACTACCTTAATTAATTGGACTTCACAAGTTGTCAGGACTAGTGTTGATTACTGGCTGTTGTTCTGTGTGTTTTATGGCGGATGGGTAAATAACATCCTGAAGCAACACTGAGTTGACCCTCAAAGCCATGGAAAACCTTTGAGTAGTCTTTTAGTTGTCTTAGAATGAACCTATTTGAATTATTGAGATTAGAAATCTTAGCCCATGGGAAATGATGTCATGGACAGCAACCCTTAGACATACTTTGTTGTTCATGAGCAGTAATGCACTTAAGTGAAAACAGTGATGCAAGGGAAACAAGAAAACCTTTCTGTACATCACACCAAGTTGAATAAAAATAGTTATAAGACTTCTGGGAAATTTAACTTAGTCTAAAGAATATTTAATGAACAGGCATCCTTAAGAGATGCCCATCTGAATCAGAGGACACAAAAGCTTCAGGGTATCAGTAAAATGATATAATAATATGTCTCTGTCCCATTAAAAAAAAACAAACAAACTGCTCTACAGCTATTTACAGGCTTCATGGAGATTTGGTATCAAGGTAGATCACTGGGAAACTTTGATGGAGATATAGATTGAGTAGGGTAGTTTTGAGAATGCAAGGAATGGAAGGACGAATATGGGAGCAGGAAAAGAGATATCTTAATTGAGGAAGCCATTTTGGGGTTGGCAAGAGGCTTGGCTCTGGAGGGGTTCCCAGGAGTCCACGGGGATGACCCCAGCTAAAACCCTGGGCAGTGGAGAGGGGGTGCCTGAACTGGCCTTGTCCTGTTGTTAGACTGATGACTATCTTGAATATCACCATAGAACCTTTGTCTGGCAAGGGATGGAGACAGAGACAGAGACCCACATCGGAACACTGGACTGAGCTCCCAAGGTCCAGTTGAAGAGCGGAAGGAGGAAGAATATGAACAAGGATGTCAGAAACACGAGGGGTTCACCCACTGAGACAGTGTTCCTGAGTTAATGGGAGCTCATCAAATCCAGCTGGACTGGGAATGAACGAGCATGGGATCAAACTGGTCCCTCTGATTGTGGTTGACAGTTGGGGCAGACTGAGGGGCCAACGAAAATAGCACTTGGATTTGTCTTTACTTCATGTACTGACTTTTTGGGATCCTATTCTCTTTGGATCCGTACCTTGCTCTGCCTGGATGTAGTGGGGAGGGCCTTGGACTTCCCACAGGGCAGGGTGCCTTGCCCTCTCTTAGGACTGGAGGGGGATGGGGGAGGGTGTGGGGGATAGTGGGAAGAGGGGTGGAATTGGGAATTTTAACTGGTATTATTTTTAAAGTAATTAAAAAAAATGTCAGGCAGCAATTTCATACCATGATTTAAGCTACAGGCTCCAAACAACTCATTTCTTACAATCCAGTTTGAGGTAAGACCTGCCACAGCATATTCAATAAGTGGAGATACAGCTGCCATGGATAACAACCCTGCAAACTGAGTCCCAGATTATGGTGTCTGAACTGCCTAGTGACTCAAGTCAAGCCCTTCAGCTGTGATCCGAGAGCAGCTCTGACAATCAGTGTCTTGATTACACTTCTCCATCCCTGCCTCCACTCCATTCATCCCATTCAAAGGGTAAAAGCAGAAAAACAGGCGCAGATTCTGGATATCCATAAAGGATGGCATGCCACATTGATATGATAAATATCCATACATTTTTAAGAATTGAGAAACATTAGGAAGTAAATTGCTGAATTAGGACTAAAAGTTTTATTTATCATTTTCCTTCACTCTTGATTATATTGATATGAAAGAACGAAGGACATGCCTACTGTGAGGATTTATATGTATTTTGCTCATCAAACTCATAGTAGAGATATAAACATCTCGTGTTTTTATATGAGTTTCAGTTGTAGTATCAAAAATGTTCCTAATATGAGTCTCAGTATACAAACAGTTGAGAGACTGATTATATTTTAATTTTAATTACAAATGATTAATTTCCACAGTTAAGCTAAGACTAACAGTTCAGATAATTGAAAGGCTATAATTGCATTATTGTCATATGTCTAGATTAAAATGTTTTAGGTATTTGAAAAAAATCAATGATTTATGTTAAAATTGATAGCCTTTTTAGGAAAGAAATTTTCTTCAAAACAAAGTCATTAATTATTTGAATAAAATTTATTAAAATATGTCCTGGATTTTGAAGCGAGAACAAAGTTGAGTGTCTTTCTTCAAACGTGTCATTTATAGGGATTTTTCTACATCATCCATATAAAGCTGTCCATGGATTCCTGCTCTTCTGCTCTGTAGTTGTGTAATGCAACCATTGGAGACTGATTATAGGAGGAAACAGAGACAATAAAACTTGCAGATGCAAAATCCTCTGGGCCTGTGAAGGAGGCCTGTTATTCTAGCTGCTTAGGAAAAATGGCCAGGAAGATGGCAGGTGGTGGCTGTTCTGCTTGACCTTGAAATTGCTCTGTAAACACTCAGTGCAAGGTTTTATAAAGTAAAAGTTAAAGACAGGGCTGGTTTTGATTTTATCTCAAGTTTGCCTGCAGTGTGAAGCCCTAGGTTCAGCTCACAACAAAAAAGAAAGTTCAGAACTCGCTTGTTTTCTTTACAGATGGGAACTATGATTAAGTACGGCTATAGTGGACTAATAACCTTTTGTGGCTATGAATGTGAAATCACAGAGGTCGGATAAAAATAACTTCAGTGTCTGAGGATCAGAGTGCTTGTAATAAACAGAGCAGGAGGAGAAATTTGAGAAGGTTACAACTTACACTTAAACTGAGAAGCAGCCACTGTAAAATAGATTCATCCCTATCCACAAACTATGACAAAGGACTGCAACTCAACAGAAAAGGAAACACTTTACAAGCATGCTTACCATGGTTGCGGTTTGATGGGACCACAGAGTCAGGCTTAGAAAGTTACTGAGAATGGAGCTACAGTAAACACAGATGAAGCACCATTGTCAGAGAAATGCACTGAACTCTGAAGGAGAAAAAGAGACTCCCAAAGTGAAAATGATGGTGGTTGGAGCAGAGATTTTGAAGAAGAACGAGATGAAAACAAATCAAAGACAGCACGCTGGAGTAGAGAGAAGTATATCAAACTATACAAGGGAAGGAGAGAGCTTTACTGAAAATCAAATGAAAAATAACATGCCTTGTTTATAGTCTGCACTTTCCTAAGGAAAAACAAGAGAGACAGTAGCTATAAGTCACAGTTAAGAAGGCACAGACTAATATAGAGGCCATATCAAGTGTGTTTAAAGTTTACAAGGAGGTAGAACCATGTTTTTCCTCCCTAGTAAAATCTGGGAATCGTAAGTATAGAAAATCACAGGCAGTCAGATTTAGGAGTGTTTTAGCCGAATGAAAGATGGGGATTTGGAAGATAATTATAAGAAGAAAAATGACAGATATATTCATTTTAAAATTTTGCTGTGTGGAAAAGAATAATAACCTAGAAACACTGTAGAGCTGACACTGAAGAAATTATTATTTTAACAGAAATATTTGCACAAAATAAATTATGCAGCTAGGATGTTCTGATGAAATATGAAAACTATTCAAAGCTCTTAAAATCTTTTTGCATGTAATGCAGTATTTTTGTTTGATGTTTAAATAATGCAAGATTCTCATTATTATAAACAACCAGAAATATGTATTGTGTTTTTCCCAATTAACTTAAAATCCTATTAAGGAAAGAAATTTATAAAAAAAAAGATTATATAAACAAGGCTCGGCTTGCATTGTTTTGATTTTAGCAACAGTAAGTAAAGATAAATACCCAAGTAAATGTTCAGTACTGTCTAACATCTAATTTCTTCATAAGCTCAATTATTGATTTATATTTTTCAAAATATTTATAATTTTACCCAATAAATATATATTTTAATTCATCTTAATTGTATAATATCATAAAAATGAAAATGATCTAATAAGATCAAACTGCCTTTGTTCTAATGAACCAGTAAAAATTAATTCTTCAGATCTGTAGCATTTATAAAAGATTATTAGAGAATATGTTACCCGATATCACTTGCTTATATACTAATACTTTAATTGTATATAAACTTATAGCCTTGAGCATGTGTCAATGACAGGAAAGTAACGTATATAAAGGGAGCATTCTAAAAGTTTCTTTCACTCTTTCCTATAACGTTGTCTTCATTTATTTGTATAATGGCAGTTTGCTTCTTCTATACAGACACAGACAGCCAGTTTTGTCATTTACCCACCTGAGCCCTTTATTACACTACTTTAGCTTCTCCATAAAGCCAAATAAAATATTATAAGCACTATAGTAATAGCAATAGAATGTAAAGAAGTGGCACATGAAAACATGGAGGGTAGTAATTTCAGTGATGCACAAAATTAATCAAATCAGCAGCTGGAAGAACAGCAGAGTTAATGCTTCAGTGCTAGATGACATCTGAGAGCTGAGTAGCCAGGGTACAGTGTCAGTGTATGTTGGTGTAATATGAGTTTCACCAACAAATGTTCAGATAGAAACTATCAGACTTCATAAATATGCCACCTAATATGAACCATCAAACACACTGAATGTGTCTCTATACCTTATAAAACAATTGACAAATATGGACTCTCGTTTATATAAGTGTGATTTATATGAAAAAGATTTTAAACATAATTATGCCAATAAATCATTGATGTAAGATGGATGCGTTTGCTAGTAAATATAGAGGAGTTATAAATCTAAGCAACTAGGATGTGATTATGGCTATTTTAATTTTTAAGAAATACACAGGTAAAATAGCATAACACTGATCTGTATCTTAACATTTTAAAAATTGTAAGATATAATTGAATTTGATAGTGAATTACCGATACAGAGTGTATGAAGAAAATAATAAAAATGCAAGTATGATTCATGTATATGCATAATAAAAATATTTCACAGTTTTTCCATTGGGTTTCATTCTATAACAAAGCTTTTTATAGCTATAACTGAATAATACATCTAATCACAGTCTCCTATAAAGCATATATCCAATAATCAAGATGTCGTTTGTCTCTTTGTATGTATACCTGTGCATAAGCATATATATGTGTGTTGCTGTCATGCCTTAATTTGAGATGTACATACAGTTGGGTGCTTTAAATCCGACACTAGTTTTTAAAGACTATGCTAAATAGAAACACACTGAAGTCTAGGAAAGAGAGCACATGACTAAGAAATAATATTTTGAAAATAAAGCCAAGAATGATGGGCTTTTATGGTCATCTCTCTACATACACACTCTTGTTTACAGAAACCGCATAGACACATGAGGGTTTCTGCTTTCTATGATGCCCAATAAGTAACATTTGAAAGGATGATTTTAGTTTTTTTAGGAACGTGAGCATAAGAAGTTTACAGGCATGAAGTCATTATGGAGTGGAGAACTCTACGTGGTATCTGCTAACTGCTCATATGCTGACTCAGAATCCCACAGAGCATGGCACTACAATTCAGATTTCAGATGATCTAAGTCTAATAAACAAAACAGGTTAACTCTTAACCTCATGAAATCTCATATTGTAGTATTGACCAAGAGATTCTTGTTTCTCTGGAAAGTAACATTTTAAAATGTGTTTGTCAGTGGAGCGGTGATGATACACTCCTTTAATCCCAGCACTCAGGAGGCAGAGACAGGTGGATCTCTTTGAATTCAAAGCTAACTAGAGAGTGAGTACCAGCACAGACTCCAAAGCTACAGAGAACCCCTGTCTCAAATAACCCAGAAAAAATGTGTTCTGTCAAACTGTTATCATCCATCCCTATCTTCTAGTGTTAAGAGGTAATATGAACCTAACTTGCAGGGATAACAAGCAAAGGCAGACGCTTTATGACAAAGAAGAGTAGATGCAAACCAAGGAAGAGTTATGAGCCCTCATATTCCAATTGGTCCATTAGCTCACAGAGATTAACCATCTTCACTTCATTTCTGTGAGGTTGAGTTCAGTCCCTAATCAGTATTACAGAAGCATAAACAAAACATTTAAATTTGCCATGCACATTTTTGTTTTGTTTTGATAATATTTAAGATGATTTTATTTCTCTATTCTTCATACTCAAAGAAATAGCTCTCTAGTGCTGACTGAAAGTCTGCAAGAATACATATACTATAGTTATGTATGGAACTCAGTTGGTAGAGTGTTCACATAGCATACACAAGGCCATAGCCCAGCACAAGATAAATAAACATGGTGTTGAAAGATTAAAGGGATTAAACTTAAATTTAAAATTAAATTAAAAATGAAAATTCCAGCTCTGGAGAGGTGAAGCAAAAAGCCAGTTCAAGGTCATTCTTAGCCACATATGTAGTTTAGGGTCAGTCTGACCTATAAGAAGTCCTATCTCAAAGGCAAAACAAGAAGAAAGAATAAGTTGAATTAGTGTGATTGCTCCCAATGTCTTACATCAAAATCCTACTTTCAGGATTCCTAAAGAAATAAGCTCTCCCATATCAATAGCTCAGTGAAAGAGTCAGAGTACTATTGGTGAAAACAGAAAAGGGTATTCTTGTCAATGAGACACATTTGAGAAGAGAAACATAAAATGGATTCCAGTGACTCCAAATCTTTGTCACTGACATGAGCTTCAAGTTTAAATGGAGAAAGAATTGAGACTGGGATAAGAGAGGCATGCATGTTTGTGACTGGCATGTGTGCATACATGTGTATGGTGTCTGAATGTACATGTCTACGCATTTGTAATTAAGGGTGGCCAGAAATTGGTGGCAGGAGTCTTCCTATATAGTTTGCCACATTCCATTTTTTATGAGCTCTATGGAATGGAATTCACTATTCAGGGTTGAGTGGCAATTGAAACTATGTCTTTGTTCAATGTCCACCTGTCTTTTGCCGGCTTCTAGTCAGCCCTGCAGTTACAAGCCCAGACCCACCATCAGATCTGACTTCTCCTTGGTGTTAGATCAGAGCTCAGCTCTTCCTGCTTGCATAGCAAGAACTTTACTACCGAGGGGCCACCCTAATACAGTAGACCTGTTTTCATTTCATTTCTGCAAGGCTATTTCTTGAAGGCTTTACTGTTTCAAAGGGATGATTTGTTTCCTTGTAAGCCTGTAATTCATTCTCCATGCTACAGCTTCAACATCATAGAAAACAGACCTGTGTGCTCAAAAGTGGTAGAGGATAGTTTTACTACCTTGTCATACAGATGTTCATTAATCCACTCAGCTGTTCCATAAATCCAGGGTAACAGTAGTTTAAGTGCTTTCCAAGTGTCTGAAACCTGGTATTTTGAAAGCTGACATATGATGCCAAGAAGAGACAGACACCAAATGATAAAGATGCCAGGCTTGTATAGTACTTTTAATTACCTTCTCAGTTCACATGAGAAGTTAAAGTTTCCTTTCAAGTGCAGGTTCTAAGTTATTGGATACTTCATTCTGTTGTGTTCATAAACATAGCAATATTTATAGCCTTTATTATCAATAGAATTTGCTAAGATTTAATCCTCAATATTTTTGCTGGGCCATCATTTTGAGATCTTGATTCCCATGTTCATTGTTTGAAGAAAGCAAATAAATACAATAATCCACTCAGGAAACATAAACTAGGGGAAATGGTATAAATAAATAAGCAGGATGTAAATTCACAAAACTACTCAAGATTATATTTCTCCACATTTTCATAAAGGGTTTCCAGGAAGCCAAGAATACGAATTATATCATTTTACTGCAGAATACTTGAAAATTCAACATATGTCGTAAGGGCCATACATTTGCAGGCTAGTCAGGTTTGCACTGTGATAACAACGGCAATCTCTGAATTTGCAGTTATGGAACAAACACAGAGAACTATAATGTAGTTTAAAGCAGTCAGCTTCAGTAAAAGATCTAACACTGTTTACAAAGTTATTTTCCCAGTGCAATGTTAATGGTTTCCATTCCAAGTTCTCTTTTTAATAAGGCTCAGATATCTTAGATGCTTGATTCTAAATCACAAATGTATTTCTCTACTCTTCCTATGCTTTGCTTTTTATGAGATGTGATTAAGAGTGGAGATGGCACAATTATAGCTATTGCAACTCAACTCAAACCAGTCAAACAATGATTTAACAAGCAGGAGAGAAATGTATACCCCTTTACAGATTTAAAGAAAAAAATCCATAGTTTTTATCCTCAAAATTGATATATTTTTACTCAAACATTTAATAAAAAATAGCGTAATAAAACTGTAATTCTACCAAAGTTTTTGTCCTACAAGGATTCCTTAGGTTTTCTAAGAAGAAAGCAGAGTTTATATTTTATGTCTATATTCAGTTACATCTGTGGGGAAAGTGGCTTAGTTCTCTGTACCAAACTGTGGCTAATATAGTAAATAAAGAGAAACATTAACACATACAATTCCTCTTTTGGTACCAATACATTTTGATAAATCCAATACTATGACTGTTAAGGCAAATTAACCTGCATCACTCATTACTCAAATATTTCTATTTAAGTTGCTACAGAGAAATTATGGTGAAATACAAGCTGTCCCAAGATGGTTACTGGCATCAGTTTTCTTTGTCACATAGATAATCAGCCAGAGAATAAAGGTCTCCCTGTGGGTTTCATGTAGATAAATTAGTATGTAGAAAGCCCCAAAGATCATTTCTCATCCATAGAATAGACTGTGTTTGTTTTAACTGAGACAGCAATGGTTAGAAAAGTCTCTAATCCATCACAATTATTACCATTACATATCACACATATGGTGCTTTGATTTCAGTGGCTCCAATTCCTTATAGGTATTTATATATTTATTCATTATATGCTTGTACTACTAAAATACAAGCTACATGAGAGCAAACATTGGGCTTATTTTAGTTAATGTTTTTTCTATTCCTACGTATCTACCCAAGCACCAGGGAGGAACTCAGAATTATAAGGAACAAATAGTGATCTTATAGATATAATCACTATATGTGTATATGTATAACATATAATATAAATATTTAAAATATACATATAGTGATTGCATAGATATAATCATTGTGTGTACATGTGTATACTCACACACACAGAAGGGTTACTGAAAAAGAACACTTTGAATATTTATAGTCTGAGCATTTTACTACAACTACATTTGACACAAATAGACCACTCTTGTATAATGATTACAAGTTTTTCTAACTTAATGTTTTTGAATTAATTTTATTGCATATATCATAAGTCTGTGAAACCTTAAACAGAATGTTAAGGTTTTTTTCCTAAATTTAAAATGGTTACAAAGTGATAAAGAATTATAATTTTGGTTCTCCTGTTTTTTTCAGTTACCAAATAACATAGTATAAATTAAACACTTTATGACCATGTAAAATAAATGTTTTGTTCTTGTGACCAGGTGTTGGATTCAATCACAGAAGGGCACCTGTTGGTTCTGTTTATTGTTTCCAAGTTGACTCATGCTCTCATGGGAAAAATGTAAGTAACTGATCTAGACAGGTCCACAGTGGAAGTTGGCCAGATTGAATATTTAAAATACTTATTTTATTTTAATTTTGTGTTTGTGTATACATGTGCTTGAACACAATTGTGTGGGTGGCTGCAGGTTAGAGCAGCATCACTTCAGTGTGAGGAACAAGCTCATGTCCTCTGAAGGAATGATTCTAGTCGCAGGAAGAATTATTATATTATAATCATTTTGCTAATAATACACTACTCTTATCATTTCTTGATGGTAAAATTATCTCCTCTTGTTAAGTATCTATTTAGATATTGGCAGCTGTGGGGCATATTAGCACTGTATGCTGCTTCATAGTTAGCAGCAAGTAGAACAAAAGAATGAAAATGAACGGGAGTGGAAGAAAATAATTCTATCTTTAGAAAAAGCAGTGACATCATAAACTGCCTAGAATACTACTATAGATAAATATCTGAACATGGCTCCAGTAATCTCACACCTTGCAAAGCAAGGGTCCAACAGAGACTTTCTGAAAGACAACAGAGATCTGCTGTTATGCAGCCAGTAAGAAATTAATGGGGCTGGGTGGTGGTGATGCATGCCTTTAATCACAACATTCTGGAGGCAGATATAGGCAGATCTCTGTAAGTTCAAAGCCAGCCTGGTCTACAGAGCTATTTCCAGAAAAGCTAGAATTGTTACATGAGAAACCCTATGCCAATAAATAAACAAACAAATAAGTAAATAAATAGAAGAAATTAATGGCCTAATAATACAGGTTATTAACATCCTCATCATAATCAACAGTTTATAAAACTAAGGATTATAATTACTAGGCTACAATTACTAATCAGAAGAATGAGACCTGGGAACCATATCTCCTATCCTATAAAGAGAAGAAATTCACAAGTCTTCTTAAAGCATGGCTTATTGATAACTATTTAAACCTTTTTCAAGAGACCCAAGTTATATAAAAGTATGATAACAAGAGGTTTTCTCATAAAGAACAAATGAATACTATTTTTCCTCCTGTAAAGACACAAACATGCAGCCCTATCAATGATTTGAATACAAGTTCCGCATGGTTGGTTACAGAGATAGTTCAGCAGTTAAGAACACTTGCTGCTTTTGTGGAGGACCTACGTACAAATCCCAGTATTTACATGGTGCCTCATTACCATCTGTGAGGTAGTTTCAGGAGATTTACTGCCCTCTTCTGGTCCCAGTGGGTACTGAAAACATGTAGGGCATGTAAATACATGCATGCCATACACTCATACACATAAAATAAGCTTTAAAAAAAAGAAAGAAAAGTTGCTCAAGAAAAACACTTCTTCCAGAAATTTTAGAAATAGTATATAGTCTGTCAAAAATGTAATTGTATGACCTTTGTGGTCTTTGCCCTTGAGATAGCTCCATCTTAGAGCATAGTAACATCTTATCTGCTAGGCTATATTCTGTGTATGTAGTGAAGACTAT
This sequence comes from Bramus lutescens, assembly GCA_001685075.1. Taxonomy (NCBI): domain Eukaryota; kingdom Metazoa; phylum Chordata; class Mammalia; order Rodentia; family Cricetidae; genus Bramus; species Bramus lutescens. The sequence continues at coordinate 118,287 of LOEQ01000427.1, read as the reverse complement.
AAGGAACTGAGAACCTAGCAAATTCTTAGAGAAATTCTGGTGACAATAATGCACTCCCTCTTAAAGGAGAGGTTCAAATTTGTTTTGCAAAGACCAGAGAAGGACCAGGCCCTTGAGGGAAACTGTATTCTATGGGGTTCTTAGAAAATAGGATAAACCCAGCATAGATGTAGGTCAGGATCATGGTCTTTTCCCCTTACTTTGAGAGTAAGCTGTACTTAACCGTGTAATAAATTCTACTTATCTTTACTTCTGCATTGATATGTCTCATCTAAGTATTTTTTGTAAGATCAAAGTACTGGGGATAATGGAGTCTAGACCAGATACTCATCCTAGAGAAGCTAAGCAATCCTAAACATACATTACTGCTTAAGGATTTGAACAAAATAAATTTAAACAAAATGTCTTCTAAACCCAGAAAACTTGGCTACAACAATAGAGGAAAATAAATTGAATTTCAACATGAAATGAATGTTAAACCAGAAGAACATTATGTCCATGCTGGGTAATCTACAGTATAGTAAAAACAAACAAATCACATCTCTTTATATGGCGAAATAAGTAAAACTCGCCTATTAGGTGTTCTGAAAATAAACAAAAACAAGTGCTCAAATCAGAGGACTTGGAAGCAGTTCTTGTCACATTTCATCCTAAATTCACTTGGTATCTTAGGTGACCATCTCTGTTAATTGGTTTCTCCTTAAGGAAAAATAAACTCTTCATAGCCCTAGGACAAGAGATGATTTTGGAATGCAACACCCATAAACATTAGGTTTCTACCTTCTTACAGAAAGGCAGAGAGGGAAGCTAGGTTTCTTGATAATTAGACTTCAAGGAAATAGTCCCCAGGCAATTGACAAGACCTTGTGAGTTTTTAAAGCTGGAAGGGGACTTCTAGAACTTTTGAAAAGATGTAAATGAAGAGTCTAGGAATAAGAATAAGAATATAGAAATATAAGTTCCAGAAATAAGAATGTTGAACGAAAGAAATATAAAGTTGTAAACTTGGGAGAATGAGAGCACACTGCCAGCAGCTTTCCCAGCAATCTGAGGATTAACTAGGAACAGTGGATTGCCTGGCTTTACAACCAGCAGCTCTGTCTACAAGGCTGATCTGGCCCTCTACTAACTGAGAATCAGCCTTGAGATAATTCCCTGGCCACTCATGACCAACAACTGGTGTGAGCTGAATTAACCTTTAAATGGTGGTCTGTATGAGACTTTTTGGTAGTGCATTGTCCCATACCCTTCCCTGGTATGCCAAACTGGTGATATCAGGGGAAATGTAGAGCTTCTGCAAACACCATCAGGAAGTGCCAGAGGGAAACAATGGGCTAAATGCAAGCATTAATTTACCTGTAAACCCTGTTAATGGAAACTGTAAAAGAAATAAAGGAAATTTGTACCTGAGTTTTACCTTGAGATTGTCAAATTTTTATTCATGCCTAATGCTTGCTATTCCTTGCTATAAAGAGGGGACTTTGGAAACTGTCATTTGCCACAGCCTCAGAATCCTTAACTGGCTGAGGTCACTGCTTGTGTGCTTTTGTGCCTCACGGAGATTTCTCCTTCTCATTTCCTTGAATAAAGTTTGTTCCTGTTTTAAGAGACTTGGTGGACTGTCCCCCATCTTTGCCCTACCCTGACTCCCCTTATCCAAGAGTAAATAAATTACAAAGACCAAAAAGGGACTTAAAATTACAAAATTTTTAATGTAAATGCTTGAAGAAAAGGGGGGGTGAAAGAAAAATCTTTACTTCTTTCAACAGACAGGATTAAGCCTTTATTATTATTATTTTCCTTATAAGACCTCAGTTGAGACTGGAAATATTTATATATTTGTTTCATTCCTTTGTTCAAAACACAGGGTGTGGATGGCCATTTCCAAAGTGGAAGAACAAGGAGAAGTACTCTATTTTATTATCAATAAGGGCTGAAAATTTACTTGCAAAAGGTTCTGGAAGGTTAATGCCTGAAGACAGTAACTCAGTCAACCTGGAAAAAAAGCAAAGCATGTTTAGTCTCTGCCTCCAAGACCCTATTCTCTCTGTATTCTACTATTTACTAAGCATATCCATAAATCAGCACTCAGAACACAAGGACCAGGAGGCCAAGTTTGCCCACAGCTTATTCTAGAATAACAGCCATTGTCACAACATTTGTAAATGGTTGAAAAAGAGCATGAAAAATATAATAAATATTAAGTGGTATGTATGACATTCATCAAATAACAAAATACAACAACATAGCTTAATTACTTTAAGAAGTTTTAGTTTTACTTGTAAAATTGAGGGGGGGAAATCTGTAGTTTGGAAAGGACTGGGTAAGAGTGTTTGCTTATACAGAGGAGAGCTGGATTAAACATAAACTTAATAACAGGAAGAAAAATGATCCCTTACAGAGTTACTTCTACATAAGGTAGAGTGAGGGAAACAAGCAACTGAAAAGTAAAAGGTTAGCACCACCTTGTTGTTGTGTAATGATTAAGGCAAACAGAACCTCATTATTATGTCAATTGAAGTGGCCCACAGGGAAATTTGTCAGTTATCTCTCTAATCCTCCTTCCTCTGAAGGGCAGGTAAACAGCTTTGTTTCAGCTCTGTGAGTGGAAGTTCAGCCTGAGTGACTCCATTTTGTTTTCTTCCTGGCCTGTTGAGGTACCTTAAGAGTGCTTAATCCAAAACAATGTTCTCTTGCAATTTTATTTAACAGACATATAGAAATCACATGCAATTCAAATTTCAATCTTCATAAATAAAGTTTTATTAGAACTGACCTTTCTTGTGTGATTGTATGGTCACCTTCTATACTATAAAGCACAGTTGACTAATTTCAACCTGGAAAAAGGCCCATGGAGTTACAATTGTTCTTTAATCACTCACTGGAAAATGTTACCTTCCCTGGCATGACCTGCAGTAGCTCATGCTTCTGAGTAAATTTGTATTTGTTATTTCTGCCTTGTTATCTCAAATTGCGATTGTTTTGGCCTCCTTTTCTTCAGTATCAAATTTGCCTTTTAGTTTCCAGCATTGTCTCTAAATGCTTAATGAGTTTATTTGGATACAGAATATTTGTCAAAGAAAGTTTGATAACTTCTTCTATTATAGAGTCTATTACTGTGAATATGTGAGGCCATGGCCATTCTATAATTATGATTTTAACTATATTTAATCAAACATCCTCAAACTCGAGGTATATAGTGTTCTCATGCTAAATTACTATGGTTGTAGATATGAAGAAAAACCAGTAATTTTCACCTGATATTTTATTTGCTGTTAAGAAGGAACTTATGCAGACAAACATCAATCATAGCAAAGAAATGAGTTATAAAAACAAAAATAATGTTTACATTTAGATTACTGATGACGAGTGGAGGGTGGAGGTGATAAATAATACTTGCTACTTTTGTGGATGACTTGTATTTGGTTCTTAGCACACACCAGGCAGTTAAAATCCTTTCATAACTCAAGTTCCAAGGGATGTGATACTCTACTCAATGCTGTGGGGATCAGGCATGACATGGTGTACATACATGTCATGTAGGAGAAATAACCATACATTTAAATAAACTAAAATACATTAAAAACAACAACAAAAGATAATGAGTGGCTATGAAAACTTTTTCATCTTTACTTCTATGTCATCATCAGGAACATGATAAAATTTGTTATTATGGAGACCAACAGACAAAAGAGTCCAGAATACTGACACTTTTATGATTTTTTAAAAATGTTGCAAGATCCCCAGTGGGAGCAGGCAGCAGAAATGCTGTAGGTCCCAAATAGTGGTAGCAGGCCATGTGGCTGCAGGCAGAGGCTCTGGGAGTAGCCA
>LOEQ01000427.1:84447-104590 GCA_001685075.1 Bramus lutescens | reverse complement strand
GAGAGAGAGAGAGAGAGAGAGAAACACTAAGTTCAATTGGAACCTCCAGTTGGTCTCTGAACAAAACAATCTGCAAAGCCCCACTCCTGTTTCTCTACTCTAGTAAAGAAAATGACCCAAACGCCCAGTTCCACGTTCTTGGTGGCTACTGCAACTTTCTCTCCTGAAGCTGCCAGTCGCAAAAGTCTTCCCCCTGGAGTGCTCAGCTTTTGATCATACTTGGGTACACACACCCATCTTGTGGTGAACCTATAATCACCCCTACCTACAGCCTGTCTCCCTGCTTTGTTTGTGGGGGTGGCTTGATCTCTGGGATTGGAGAATGTGTCCGGGGGGTTGCTTTTGCTCAAAGAAACCTGTTGCTATAATTTTTCAGTTTGACTTGATTTGGCTTACTGAGTTGAGGAAACTTAGTATCAGAGTGGGGGTGGGGGGCAGTGAGTACAGCAGAAAACCTGTTAGAGAGGACAGAAAGTAGAGAATCTGTATCCTGACAGGGGGAAACAGGTCTTCTCTCCAAAAGGCTTGAATGAGTGAAAAATCTCAGGGCCAGACACGACTTACCCAAAGAAGACATGCTTCTGCCGCTGCTCCTGGCTCCCTAGCAATCATAAGGACATGAGAAGCGCCTATGGCTGAAGAGACGGCTGAGAATATCTCAGGAGAGGACAGGGAGAATGCGGGCAGAGGAATTTTCAAGTCTTTTCACAAACAATCTGTACTAGTCAAAAGCAGTTTAAATTTGTTTAAAATGTGTAATATCTTGTAAAAATGTCTACAAAATTCAAATATTACTGCATGGTAGTCATAACTGCTATATATTTCCATATTAGGAAATGGAGCATAAAACTATTTTCAAACATCCAATTGTTTAAAAAAAATCTACTGCATTGGATGTTGACTGTAAACTGCTTCTTTCAAAGTATCTTATAGCACAATGGGCCAAACTGTAGTCCTATTCTATTAGCACAGATAAAAATAAGAATAATGTATTGAAATAGAAATTAATAGAGGTTAGGCCTGTTTCTAGAGATATACACTTCATTGTTCCTTTATCACTATTCATCTGGAATGATGATTGGAAAAAGTAGAAGGATAAACACTAGCTTTCAGGAAGGCACATTTTCAAAACAAAGAATTGCCTAGACCCAAATTTACCATTTTTGGATAGAGGCACAATATCCTGAGCATTACAAGAAGTAAGTAATTTATTATTGATGCAGCTTTTATGTAAAAATGCATCCAAGACAGAAGTTTTCCCTCTTTAACTACCTCTGGGCTGAATATACCTCATTAATGTGGTGGGTATGTGTCTCACATCGAAAAGATTCTGAAAGCACAAAGCAGAGCGTAAATATGATATACAGACACACATATACACAGACCTGCACTCACTGGCAATCTTTCACTACTGTGGAATAATAAATATGCAAAATAGAATTCCTGAAAAATTCAATTTTTAAACTGACACATATTTCTAAAATATGAATTACATCTACATTTTAAGATGGCAAAATCCTCAACACTGCCATGATTTATATATGATGTATAATTGTAAGTAATTTAGCTGAAGTTGCTAACTTCCCAGATCATCTCAATAATCTATAAAAGGAACCCATCATTGTGCTGTCAAAATGAGTAATTGTGACTTTTATCATCAAGAACAAATGCATTTGTTTTAAACATGACTTTAATATTTTATAACTGCACACATTACATTTTTGGTCTACAATGAGTCAATTTTATAGTTATTATTAAATAATTCTTCTATTTAATAAAACTTTTGGAAGCTTTCACTTACCAATGTTTATTACTCATGGACTTCCAGAAATATGTGTGGTTTGAACACTTAATATGCTATTTTATTTAAGCCCTAGCAAGGGGGTCATGTTGATGATCCTAAATGACAAACTTAAAAATGACAAACTCTGATAACTTCTAAATAACAGAAACAAATTTATTCAGCCAATCTGCCAGATTCTCTGGCTGTCACTTAGATTTCTCTTCTCAAGGACTGCCATCTGCCAAAGTAAAATTCTCTCTAGCCCCATTCAAGCAAATAGTCAAGATTTTTGGTAAAAAATATTTTTTTTTATGTAACAAGATGTAATTACAACTATCCAGAGTCAGTGAGGTGACTCAGCACAAGTTCTTGCTACCAGGCATGGTGACCTGAGTTAGATCTGTCAACTCAACAAGGTGAAGGAGAATGGTCTTTGCAAGTTGTCCTATTACTACCACATGCTTGCTCTGCGCACTTCTATGCATCTTTCACTAAATAAATAAATGACCTTTTAAAAGTCCATGAAACAAAATATCTAAAGCAACAAAAACAAGAGAATATCATTGAATTCCCCAGTTCCTGGCAAAAGATTATGCCAGCAAGATTAAGTAACAGTGTTTCTATGCTGCAGGGCACAAGATTCTTTCAAGAGAAAGAAAAACTCTCACACACAAGATGAATTGATTGGATTTTTGTCAACCTGATACAAATCTAGACTTATCTAAGAAGAGGAAAAGTTTGGCTGTTTTTTCTACTTGTATATTTTTATGCATTCTATTATTTTTAAGGTTTTCCATTTCTAACACCTTCCAAGTCCTCCCCACTCACCCAATTCTATACTTTCTTTCTCACCCTCTTTAGAAAACACAGAAACATAAAAGAACACAAATTGTAATAGCAAAACAATAACAAATAAAAAGAACAAGAAACACACATACACACACATCACATACGCATGGACACCTACAACCCTTATGAAAACACAAAATCAGAAATTCACAGGCCTGCATAGATTCTAGTTGGACAGGATCCCAAAACAAAGAGAAGAAACCAGACATGAACTTCTATCCCAAACCAAGAAGCTACCCTCAACTGACAACCACTTGCAAAGGGAAAAAAAAAAGAATTTTCCTCAGTGGGGTATCACTGAGTATACTGACCACATTTTCAGATAGACAGTAAGTTAGAAGTAGACGTTCAACATGATGTTAACTGAAGGTTATTTTAGTATCATATCCTTTTTGTGTGCATTTTTGTCTTGTATTTTGTTCATGCAGTATGGAATAGAAAATCTTAATTTATGAAAATATTTCTAGAAGTTTCATTGGTAAGCGAGTCTGTAGGGTGTCTTCTTGATTAAAAATTAATATGGGACATCTTCACCCACTTCTGGTGCTATGAACCTTGGGCAGGTGAAGCAAAATAGAATTGGCAAAACATGAGTGGTCAAGCTAGAAAAAAATACATCTCCATGGCCTCTGCACCATTTTTTTTTCTTTAGGCTCCTGCTTAGAATACTTTCCCTGACTTCCATGGATGTTGGACTATAAGCCTGAAGATGAAATAAATTCTTTCATCTCCAAGTGGATTTTGGTCATAGTGCTTTGTCACAAGTAATCAAAACCCTAAGAAAGAAATTGCTGCCAGTATTGGAGCTTTCTGTTACATACCTGACCATGTGTTTGGGGGAAAATCTTGATGGCAATATAACGTCAGGCCAGAAAATCATATCCATTTGATTCTCAGAGCCCAGTGAACTGTTCTGGGTGTATTTGGAAGGTAAAAATGTTGAAAGCAATGCAAAGAAGAGTATATCTTGTTTCATAGAGAAGCAAAGATTATACCAAGGCTATTTCTTTGATGTCTAGAATTAGGAAACATTAAAATGAATTCTCTACTTTGGTGGGACAAAGTAAAGATGCAGAGAAGAAAGCTACATGCATATAAGAGGATAACAGTGATCAAAGAGGTGACCAGCAACAGGGAAAATCTTCTGAGAATATTTTCTCATGGTCAGCATAGAGAAAATATGGTCCAGAGAGTGTAATGCTGTACATCATGCTAGAAGTCAAACTTGGTATTTAGAAAGAATTACCTAGTTGTTACTTTATTTGAAAGAATGAGTCATAGTGAGCAGCTGATGATTGACCGTGAGCGAAGCTAGAAGAGGTTATTGTTGAAGGTGTAAATTATCACTGAATTCCAAGGATTGATGTAGTCATGGAGAGAAGTTGAGGTTTAGAAACGTGACATGGGCTGAATTTTTAAGGCTTCTGCTGAAAGTGCAGCCCAATTACAGCAGAGGTCCCAGTAATTTGGAGATGTCATTTTCATGGGTTTACTGTCAAAAACAACAGCATCTGTTGAGTGGAGATTGCCTGAGCCTACAAAATGATCTATGCATGACTTGAATTGCAAAGCTGGAAAAGTGCCACTGCAAGGCTTTTTTTTTTTTTGGAGTCGAATTGCAAAGCTGGAAAAGTGCCACTGCAAGGCTTTTTTTTTTTTTTTTGGAGTCCAAAGTATCACAAGTGAGTCTCAGATGTTAAATCTACACTATTTTCATTGATGGACATATTAGTTTTGCTTTATTTTGTTTGTGACTATAAATTAGTTCTTCACTCTTGAAGTAAGATCATATTTAACTTGTCTTATTGTACTTTAAAGAACCACACAGTTGGGAGATATTAGACCTTAGTGAGACTTTGGAATTGTAGAGAGACTTTGAATATTTTAGAGAAACTTTGACCTTCTTAAGGAGCATTTTATATTTTAAGGAGCTTGTCTTTTAAAGACTGTGGGACTTTTCAAAGTCAAAATGGTTTATATTGTAATTTTGGTACTCATATGACTTCTTTTGGGATGAAGAAGAAAGGAAGGTTGTGAATTGATAAGTGATGTGTTTTTGTGTCTAACTGAAAATATTTGATTTTTGTTAAGTTGGCACAATTTCAACATATCTAGGGAAAGGAAATCTTAGTTGAGAAAAATACATCCATGGTATGGGCTTGGACACAATCAGTGAGCCACTTTCTTCACTGATGATTGCTATGGAAGAGCCTCACTCTGTGTGGTCAGTGAAATCTGACAAAACAAGTAACCTGGGCTCAATATCCTAAGCCAAATTAGAGAAATAATAGGACTAAGTCTCATAGTTGTCCTCTGATTTCCAATCACAAATGTTATAATGTTCGTTCAATCATGAATGTACACACATACATACACATATATTAACACAATAAATAAATGTGAAAAGAAACCCTCAATCACTATATAGTCTATAGTTATAAGTAACAATACTTTAGAAAATTGTAAGTGGATTTTTTGGGTCCAAATTCTAGGGCTTTGCTTAGGTTAAAATTTATATAAGCAAAAAGTTAATTAACTTTTTTCAGAATAATGTAAATTACCCTTCCCAATGTGAGATTCTGCAAATATGAAGCACAGATAACTTGAATCATATATAATGTATTTTAAATTCAAATTTCAGATTTGTTTTGTATTATACCGCATTTTCACTAGCAAAAAATAGTTAATTCTAGAGAGGTTTCTTTTTTATTTGTTCTTTCGTTTTTCCTTAAAAATGGATCTTTTTCATTACCTTATCTCAATTATGGTCTAGAAAAAAAGAAATAACACTAAAAATTAGCTAAGACAAACTTTAAAATACATATGCTCTCAAATACATCATGTTCGAGACTTTAAACTACTAAATTTTTAAAAAATTATACTGAAAGCTACAATGATTATGTTATTTTCAAATCAAAACATAGTATTTAAAAAGAAACAAGTTGACTGGTTCTTGTCTACCAACAATGTATCTCTCCTTATTATGCATAAACAGTAAAAATATTAACATTATAAAATAAATAATTTAGATCATTTAAGATTGATACATCCAAAAATTTCCTCTAATCTTCAACATTTTGAGAAATGTAGTGGCATGTCATTCCGTTCTATAATCACATACATAAAATGTATGCATAGGCATGAACTTGCCTTCTGAAACCAACATTGAGTTATAATAGTGGAGCCTGTAAGTGCTAGAAAAGTTTTCAACTGTGGGAGCCCAGCTCAAGCAGTTTCTGACGGGAAGAGTATTAGTAAGTGGCCTAGAAAATATTCTTGTAATATTTTGGTAAAGAATGTGACTCCTGTTCTTGTCTTAAAACAGTGTGCATGAGACTAAACTGAAGAGGTGGATTAATGATGTTAGAAGAGGAAATTTTGAGACAGTCTAGTATTGACTGTGTTGTGTGGTTATTAATGATTGCTCTTATGGAGACATATAATAAAAAGGATAAAGCTGAGAAAGAAAAAATACAAAATGGACAGTTTGATAAGAGAAGGAGCTCCAGGGAGGACAATGAAGTTATTTCAAGTTCTCAAGGAGATAAAAAGTTTAAAATAAGCCCAGTGCTAAATGGAATAAGGGGAGAAGGGACCTCATGGTAAGTCCCCAATAAGCTAAGCTTCAAAAATGTAAAAAGGAATTGAAAAACAACTTAAGTAATGAAAGAATTGATAAGAAACAGAAAGCTGTAAAAATTTATCTTAATGAGGGTCCAAATTCTAGGACTAGTAAACAAAAAACTTGACAGCATGAACCACTTCATTCTGGCCTTAAAGTAAAGAATACAAGAAAGGAGTTGTGAAATCTTCCTCCTCAGATGAGGAATGCTGTGGAGGCCAGGCGTGGATGCCCAGAGAGGACATTGAAGAAGCAGTGAAGGTGAAGCCTGGATTGCCTTGGAAATCCCAAGATGCTGAAGGGGCCAGAGCCAAGCAATGGTGCAGACTGGATGTGGAACCAGGCCAAGAAAGAGAAGCATAAAAAGATACTTCAAAAGCTGAAAAGAGTTGGTGATCTGAAGATTATTTTCATATCAAACCTGAAGATTCAAAATTTGGAGTGTACCTTGCTGGTTTTCAGTCTTGCTTTATCCCAGTATTTCTTCACTACGCCCTCTTTTCTCCATTTTTCAATGGCAATGTACATCCTGGGCCATTTTATGTTGGAAGTATGTGTCACATTTTTAATTTTATAGGGATGTTACAGTCAAGAGAACGACTTGCATAGCAGAAGGGAATTTGAATATTGAACTTTTAAACAGATTTCAGACTGTGCTAGATTATGTAGACTTTTGAAGTTGGGCTAAATACATCCTTTCATTATGATGTGACTAAAAGCCTATGGGAACCAGGGAGTAAAATGTGGAGTTTTGAATAAGAATAACTCAGACAGGATCAAATGTTTGAATGTTTAGTGATCAGCAGTGGCACCACTTGGCAGGGATTAGCAGGTATGTCCTTGTTGGAGAAGATATGTCATTGCTGGGGAAAGTGTGCCACTAGGAATGAGCCTTCGTAAGCCCAACCAGGCCCAGTAGTTATCCTCTCTTGTTGGTCCTGTGGATTCAAATGTAGAACTCTCAGCTATTTCTCCAGCATCATGTCTCTCTCTTCATGCTCCCATCATGTTCCTCACAAAGATAAAGGATGAAAACCCTGAAACTATAGGTAAACTCAAGTTAAATGTTTTCTTTTATAGGAGTTGTCATGGTCATGGTGTCTCCTTACAACAATAGAAACTCACTAAGAGAGTTTGAGATTTTTATGGATCCGTTAAGAATTGGGTCAACATTGGGGAATGTGATCCCTGAAGGTTAGCTTAAGCGTTTCTAGTCCAACTCCTTTTTTACTTCCTGTATTATGAATATTTTACAAACATCAGTTTAGGGGAGGCAAGAGGAAACTCAATTCAGCATGACTCAGCAGTCAGTGTTGATTCAAACTTTTAGAGTCTGATATCAGGTAGATTATATTAGGCCTATTTAAACAAACAGAATTTGAGGAAAAAAGATTTCTGGTGATAATTAGCTTAGTCCCATGTGCATAAAAAAACTTAAGAGAGGATTACATTGAAATACTGTAGGCAGAGACCGTTCATTTTCCAGCAACCAGGACATAAATAATAACACAGAAACTATATTAATTATAATACTGTTTGGCCAGTATCTTATGTATATTTCTCTCTATATCTTCCTTCTTAAATTAACCCATTCTTATTATTTTATTTTTTACCACTAGGCTTGTGGTTTACAGGTAAGGTTCCAGGGTGTCTGTGTCCTTCAGCAGCTGCTTCACCTACTCACTCTCTACATTTCTGTTCTGGCTTTAGTCTATTAAGACATTGGCCAAAAGTAACTTCTTTATTCACCAAAGACAATAAAACATATTCACAACATACAGAGGGGAATATCACATCACCTCCTCTTTTTTTCAAATTTAAAAGGAAGTTCATAACTTTAACATAGCAAGATTACATACAATAAAACAATAATCAAGCAAGAATTATTATTAAATATTTAGTACATTTATATTTGTCAAATTAAAGAAAATACTCTACATTTATCCTATCTTTGTGAGTCTAAAGTTTTATATCTAATCTATCATTTATAATTATAACTATCTTTCTTCAACACCATCAAAGACCCCCAAAGGATTTAATATCACCTAAGTAAACAGGAAGTGCATTGTAAGCAACTTCCAAAACTCTATAATTGACAGAAATGCTGCCTGGACAGTCACCCAAATTTCTTCTGTAACATTGGAGCATTTATATTCAGCCTACAGGTACATGACTTTTCCATGAAGCAGAAAATTTCAAAGATAGTTCTACCTATATTGAAAGTTTGTCAGTCACTTTTTTTCTGTTTCTTACAGAATGTCTATCAAACTCTTTCATTAAGCAGGGACCCTGAAGGACTACCTCACCTTTTCCAGGCAATTTTAGTAGTCATTTTTGTGTAGGTCCTGCTTATTAAGTTTATACAGCATAGCCTCAAGAAGTCCAGGCAGGAGCAGTTTCCTGCCCAAATGGCTAGCCTTGTTACATTGAAGGCAAATCCCATAATGAATTTCTTCAATGCCCATCAACCTCTCTGAAGTAATTGGTGCTAACAAAAGCAGACATATCTCATTGTTGAGAAAAGCCTAAGTTCTTAAAATATTTTGAATACTATATTCTGTACATCTTTGATAGATTTGAAGAATACCTATCCAGCTGAAACATATCTCTGTACATTTAGAAAACCTAGCTAAAATGACTACAAGTTTGGCTAATATGAATGGCTATCTATCAGTGTGAACGTACACTAGTAAAATACTTGTAAAAGCACCTGTGACATCTTCCACAATGGTAGGTTCTATAGATTAAGAAAGGAAATTAGCTCTGAGTAAACAATGCTAATGATAGCAGGTTGGTAGAGGGTATTGCTATAGAATTACTTAGATAAACAGGGTTACATAAAGGTCAGGGAAGCCAATGTGGCTTGGCCATACTGATAGTGAAAAGGTCAGAAGGCTCTTAATCACATCTGTTCCTAGCCTTCTGGGTAGAAAATAGGCTACACATTTCTCTCTCTCTAAATAGACAACAATTCATTTCTATGATTTCTGGTTTTCCTATTACTTATCCATGAGCACAAGTTACCTACAGGCCTTCTACACTGCTACCTGAATCAGGATATAATAAGGTCAGATGGCCTTCTGCTCATGCCACTATGATTTCACTGTCTGCTTTATATCCTTCTTGCAGTGGTGATTTGAATAGGTATGGCCTCCATGGACTCATGTGTTTGAATGGTTGGCTTATAGGGCGTACACTATTATGAAGTATTGCCTTGGAATAGGTGTGACCTTGTTGGAGGAAGTATGTCACTGTGAGGGTGGGTTTTGAGGTCTGATATGTACTAAACTACATCCAGTGTGGTATAGTTTACTTTCTGTTGCTTGTGGATCAAAATGTAGTACCTCAGCTCCTTCTCCACCATCATGTCTGCCTGCACAGTACCAAGTTTCTTGTCATGATGATAATGAACTAAACCTCTGAAACTGCGTGCCATATCAAAATAAATGCTTTCATGTATAAGAGTTGCTGCAATCTTGGTGTCTCTTCACAGCAATAGAAATTCTAAGAAGTTGGTACCAGGAGTAGAATATTACTCTGATAGGCCAGACTATCATTTTTTCTTGGAGGAATGTGGACTTTAGGAGTTTGGTTTAGAAAAGCAATTGAATTTTTTGGCTTAGCTTAATGGGTCATACTACTAGGAGTATGGATTACAGTACTACTGAGGGTGGTTAAACTGTTGTGACCTGACTAAAGAGATTTCAGAGGAGAAGAAATTTAATATGTGGCCTAGAGAATGTTCTCATGATATTTGGCAATGAGTATGTCTGCTTCTTGCCCTTGTCAAAAAAGTCTCCTTGAGGCTAAACTGAAAGGTTTTGGATTAATTCTGTTTGCAGAGGAAATCTGAAAATATCCTAATATTTATTCTGTCATATGGTTATTAGTGATTGCTCTTATATAGATCTATAATGAGAAGGAGAAAGCTAAGCAAGGAAAAACACAAAATGTACAATTTGAGGAGAAAGGGATATCAGGAAGTGGAATGGAGTTAAATCAAGGAGATAAACAGATGAAGAAATGGAAAAAAGGGAGTGGTAACTTCAGAGCAAAACACCATCCAGCTAAGAATCCAACTAGTGAAAGAAATTAAAGAGAATACTTCGAGCTGGGTGTGGTATTGAATACCTATAATCCCAGCTTTCTGGAGGCAGAGGTTGGCAAATCTCTGAGTTTGAGGCCAGCCTGGTCTACAAAGTGAGATCAAGGAAAATCAAGTTCAGACAGTGAAGGAAAATATCCAAAAACCCAAAAGCTAATGCAGATGTAATTAAACAAGGGGACTGTGTTCCAGTCCCAGCAAGCATCAGAATTTGGCAACTTTTTTAATTTGATTCTGGCTTTAGAGTCAAGGATAGAAGAAAGCAGTAATGGAATCTCCCTTTGTGACTAAGGAAAGCCACAAAGGCCAGTCATGTATCGATGTCTACCTGCATAGAGGCCTAGAGTGGCCGCTGCAGGAAGCTGTGAAGTTGAAGTCTACATTGCCTTGGAGAATGAAGTATGTTGGAGATGCCAGAGTTTTCCTGCAAAGGAAAACAACTAAGAGAGTGGAATCAGAACAAGTGAAAGAAGTATGTTGAAGTCAACAAAGCTGAATAAAATTGGAGATATGAAACACATTTTGCCATCAGACATGGAATGGCAAAGTTTGTAGCTTGCCCAGCTGATTTTGGTTGTGCTTTGGTCCTGCATTTTTCCCACTATGCTCCCTTCCAGACCTTTTGGAAAGGTAATGTATATCCTAACCTTATATGTTGAAAGTATGTTATTTGTTTTTTGTTTTTGATTTTATAAGGGATTACATTTAAGAGATTGCATGAATCTCAGAAGAGACTTTCGACTTTTAAACATTGTTGTGATTGTGATAGATTTTGGGGACTTTGAAGTTGGACTAAATGTACTTGCTTTACATTATAGCTACTAGCCTTTGGGGATCAGTGAGTAGGATGTGGTAGTTAAAATAGGAATGGTACTCATATATCATTTGTTTGAATGCTTGACCTATAGAGAGTAGCACTATTAGGAGGTGTTGTCTTAATGGAGGAGGTGTGCCTTTTTGGAGAAGTCTTTGAGGTCTCACACGTGCTCAACTCTTGCCCAGTATGGGGCAGTTAACATCTTGTTGTCTGTGGATAAAGATATAGAACCCTCAGTTTCTTCTCCAGCTCCATGTCTACCTGCACACTACCAAGCTTCCCACTGTGATAATAATGGAAGAAACCTCTGAAACTGTAAGCCAAATCCCAGTAAATGTTTTCATACATAAAAGTTGCTGTGGTTCTGGTATCTCTTCACAGCAGTAGAAAACTAAACTAAGACAACTACCATAATAAAATTATTTCTTCTACTTATAAGAGGGAATAAATCCTTTCTTCCTTAATTTATTTTACTCAGGAAATTCTCTTACAGCAACAGAAAATGTAATCAAAACAATTGGATAGACTACAACCTCTCATATATAGGGCATTTAATTCAGTAAGTTTGGGAAATAATTAAACCTCCATCACTATCAAGACGATTGTTCAGTCTTTTCCAAACCTCATTTTCATACCTTTGGTATTAATTATAAATATGTTTATTTATTTTTGCTAAAATATAGCATATTTAATTTAGCTTAATTTCTAAATATTTGTATATTACTGCTATACTGCATAGCAGTTCTCCAGAATGTTATTATAAAGTAAATCATATCTTGTACTCTAATATTTAATAGATATTGGCTCTACTATATTACACCTATCACTTACTTGGTATTTTTGCAAGTATAATGTTTTACAAACTAATTTATATTGTTAGATGCATATGAAGGATTTTTTTTACATCATCTCATCATTTGGTTTAGCAAGATTTATTTCTTAGGTCATTTATTATTTTTAGTTCCTTCAAAAATAGGTTAGTTTAATTTTATATTCATTTTAGTATATGGAATTTTTTACTTTGATCATTTAGAATTTATATTTTGTTTTATAACTATTGCAATCTTGATTTGGTTATACTGATTTGTTTATGAATCCTTGCCATCTAATTTTAGAATGCATACATATGCCTAAGGGAAATGACTTCTCTAACTGATTTTCTTTAGTTGATTATTTTACCTTTTATGGCAATTTTAGATCTACTCTTAATTTCATATTTTTTCAATTTTTTCAATATTTGAAGAACTTACTGTTTTTTGAAGTGATCGTCTTTTTCTATTTATCTTAAGGCAATAGCTATCACCATTCCTAATACTGTGAACCTTTGGCATAGTTCCTGTTGGTGTGATTTCAACCACAAAATTATTTTACTATTTACTTTATAACTTTAATTTTTCTACTGTTATGAATCATAATGTAAATATTTTGAAGACACGTTCGCCAAAGGAATGACAACTTACAGGTTGGTAATTACAGCCTTATGTTTTCTAGTAGCTATCCTTAATTTTATGTATGATATAATCTTTCTGGTTGTTCCTTAGAAGACATTAGCCTACATCCTTCAAGTTGTAACAGGACCTGTGAATAAAATATCATGAGATTAGCTGATGGAATATGATAAAATCATGAAAATTCAAATGATACTTAACTGTTGTACAAATATTTCATATGAGATACTACTATGAGCTGAAATTCTCAGAAGAAATTGCAGAAGTAAGGCTGATTGAACAATGCAAATCTCAATTATTGTCGAAGGGCTGGAATGTTACAGTCTAGATCCAAATGACAATTTTGTTGGACTTGCTGTAGACCCCTTAACAGTTATTCTTTGCCCATCTTTCTGATCTAGCAGCCTCATGATTATCATGCAAATCCTTTTAGATACTTTAATTTAGTTGGCAAAAAGTAAATGGCTGCAGCTTGTAGCAGAGCTTTCTCAGCTTTCCTAAAGTACATCTACCTGACATACCTACCAAAGTGTTTGAAAAGTGTGTCAACTTATGAGCTTCTTTGTTCTCTTACTGTAAAAAAGTTTCCAGAGCTTGTTAGCACATTGTGTTACATAGTCCTGTAGAAAACTGTTGCTGAGACTCGGTCATTTGTATTTGATCCCAGAATGAACTGTCTCTCTTTTGAGGTAAAAATACTATTTTTGCCTTGACAATTCTGACTGCAGTTGTGTTGGGGAGCATGATTGCTGTCTCAGTGATATATGTGAAGAAACTAAGATAGAGTCTAATATTATACACAGCACAAACATGGAGAATAGGGAGAAGGCCCAAAGAATTTGTGAGATTATTAAAGGGGATAAGGATACTATGATGTTCCAGAAATGGAAGGGTTCATCCATTTAGTATTTGCATCTAGAGGATATATATCTCACTTTGATGTACTTTCTCTAGAAAAGTAACAATGTCTCGTTACTTTGCAACACTTTTCATTTTTAATCTAGATTATATTGCAGACAATTCCCATTCCCCGATGACATGAATCAATAAAACGGGCATGTAGGAAAGAAACTGTTGTTTTAAATTTGAGAAACCTGTCATGAAGTACTGTTTTCATAAGCATCAGACTTCAAAAGATGGTTCAAGATCATTCTGAGTGACAGGAGACATCCTATCAGTATGAAATATCACAAAAATTGTGATTAGAGCTTTGGGCTACAGCTGACAACTGCACTCAAACTGAGTGTATAGTGAACTAGATTACTATATAGAATATATATATATATATACATATATAATAGTGCCTAGATAATACTGATTTCTTTCCCAGTAAGTTAAGGCTCATAGATTTTGTTAATTACAGAACTGTGATATTACTATAGAAATTATGAATATAGAAATTACTAAAACTATTTATGAATATAAAGCTATTCAAATCAGATTTATACTTTCTGACATTCTAGCAATGATTCACAGCCATATTTATTTAACCCCTGCATTTTTGGGAATAAATGCTATATAAGAAATTTCTTAGTTTTTATTGATCTAATTATTTCTTTAATGTCATTTTGAATAAAATAAAAGCATGAACAAATGATCTTTGATTAGTACACTTGATCTTAGCCAAAAGACTGAGAAGCAACCCTGATTAGTAAAGCCTGCTACTCATTTTCCTGACTATGATTTCCCATGATCTGAAAACTACCCTTTTCTCTTTATTTTAAAGAATTATCTTCTAAATAAAAGCAATATTTCTTCAGAACAATTTGTTGTCATTAGTAAAAATGTGAGACAGGCAATGTTTCATTTATGTTCATTGACTAGATAGATACATCAGTGGCAATAAATTGTCCTCTACCTCAGGACAAAAAAGAAACAGTGTGAGTATCTGGAGCACAAAAGAAAAAAAAGTAATTTGAGAAGAAAATAATATATCCAGAGGAAGTCAGTATTGTCAGATGCTAAACTGATTATGAGAAAACAGAAAAGGAGCCTGTGGGATCTGGGTTGAAATGAGAAAGAATACTGGAGCACTGGGGAGGGCAGTAGTCTATGTGAACAACAAACTCATGCATTTCACAGAAAGTAGGATTTTATAGCTAGAACTGAAAAATAAACTTATGAAGACGGAGGTCACATGAATCCAAAAAGTCCCACACTCACTCTCACTTACGGATCCCAGCTTTGAGTCTTTCGTTCTGTGTTTTATATGCAGAATCCAGGAACATAGCCAGTGAGGATAGATGCCTTATAAAAGAAAAGAATAGTAAAATGAAAGGAGAAAGGTGAGATATTGGGAAAAGAAACCTTCAAGGAAGAAGAGGGATGGCAGCTGAAAAAATACAGTGTTACCAAAGGCTTAGCAAGAATGAAAGATGAATGAAGAGGCTATTTGAAAGAATGAAAGCAACAGAATCTTTCAGCTCTCCAACAATTCAATTAATGACAAGAGTAGAAGACCTGTGTCATAGAAAGAGAAATTGGGAGTACTCAGGGTTAAAGTTTCAGTGGAGATAAGAGGTAGTGAGAGAAGAAATACGTTAGCCAAAATTAAGGATGTGTGTGTGTGTGTGTGTGTGTGTGCTGATCTCAACTTTTGCCAGATAAGTTTCTTTTTGCAGAGGATAGAGGTCAATTGAGAGTAATACTTGGAAATATTGCTGAGCGCAGATAACTTTAAGTATAAATAACTCTGAGTACACAGCTGTAAATGGGTCATCTAAAGCTCAGGATTTTTGCAGAAAGGATGGTAAGATTATCAGACCTGGAGAATTGGGAGGAGGGGAAGAAAATTGTAAAATGTTGACTTCAGAATAGTACATGGCTGTTCCTGTTAGCATCAGTTCTCTCTCTCTCTCTCTCTCTCTCTCTCTCTCACACACACACACACACACACACACACACATACACACATACACACAAGAAACTGAAAATAGAAACAGTTTATAAGAAAACATCAGTATTTAGTTAATAAAAAAGTAAAAAGCATATTATATAGCAGTAATTGAATTAAAAATACCCAAATTGACAATTGATTGAAAGTTTTTTTAAAATGAAAAGTTTATATTCATCTCAATATGTTTATAAATATCTCATTCAATGTAGTTAAGGATCAATGTTAGTATCATCCTTAAATTAAATACAGTAATTTATTTGTCAATATGATACATTTTTCCTCATCCTAAAAAAGAGAAGGAGAACATTAGGGACAGCAAATATTTGTACATCCTTTTTTTAACAAAGATTTTATATCTACATCAATATCCACTGAAATTATTTTGGAAAGATATAAAAGGAGAAGTATTTTAGACAACCATAGTAAAAATAGGTTTAGGGAGGAAAATAACAATAAATTATATACTATCTAGTTGCAGGCTCTGTGCCTAGTTCTATACTACAGAAGTGTCAAAGAATACATTCTAGATAAGCATCCATTTTAATGAGAAACATAGATGGTAGCTAGCTAGCTAGATTATTGATTGATAGATCAAATGAAGGAACGAAATGGATATTTATGATCCAAATCCAATATAACCATCCAAATAAAATTAATGTGTAAAATAAGATCAAAAAAGAAAAGAAAGAGAGTTCAGGAAAGACTAAGAAAAGTATCTGAAAATTGATTGAAATGAGACTAAGAGAAAAATTTTAGGATAGAGTCCAGTTAACCCTGCAGTGTAACTGCGATCAGTTCTTGTCAGTAATTTAGGCATCTTTTATACAAAGTTCAATAGACTTATGACAATAGATTTCAAATGCATCCTTGACTATCATGATTTTAAAGCACAAACAGACCTACCTGATTTATTTACAAGTAAACTTATGAAATAGAAATTAATAGTGAGGTTGGAGCTGAAGGATGGTAGTGGAAGTCATTAATATATGGGTGGAGAGTAAATAAACCAACCGCAGAGAAGGTACATAAAATGACATAAATGGACTACTTTACAATTTCTTTAGAGAATGCATAACTAAATGTGATATATATATATATATAGTCAAATTTTATGAAAGTAAAAGGCTAGGGAAGAAAAATTAGCCAATGCAGTGTCATGTATACTGCAAACAGAGAAAAATATTGGTAAACAACTAATAAACACCATCAAATATATCTGACATCTGAGTAAAAGCTGCAGAGGACTCCATTTCAAGGGACCAGCCATAAAGAATGGGAGATATAAAATCTTATTTAAAACTTGACTGGAAATGAGTAGTAGGGAGCCAATGAATGGCTTCACTTTAGAGTACCTGAGAGAGATGAATCACACAAGCAAAGTGAAACAGGAACCTAAGAGGGAGTTGTATAAAAGTTATAAAAAGTAGGAAAAAAAAAAAACCTAAAAACTCACCACTGTGACAGATGCCTGGAAAGATCTGATTTCCCCAGGACACGATTAAGAAAATGACCATTATTACCTAACTTCTATGTCGCGTCCGGTATAAGCAATCTCTCCCTTTTACCTTTTGATGATGCCTGTAAATCCTACTGCTTTATCCTCACTTTTATTTATGATTAGGCTCATCTTAGTGATTGCTACTCTCCTTCAGATGTGATAGGGTTCTGTTCTTTCCCATATTAACCTTTAATCTCACAGCAAATATAATTTTCTCCATCTAGGGAAGGATGCCGGACTCCTGGTTTATCCTCTTTCAGAAAACAACATACGGAAGCAGGGTGGAGAGAAGAAGGGCAGAAGCGTTTCATTTGCATGTGAACAGAAGTTGTTCTCTTCTGGATGTCAAAGCTTTTGTCACAGGGGGCACTTTGACGTGGAGCACATTCTGAAGGCTCATCAGCCTGCTAGACACTGCTGATAATCAGCCAATAGGACAGCCTTGTAAGACACGGTAGACAAGTCTTTAGAAATGAGAGAGCCATAGAATATGAAACTGTATATTTGTATCTGTATATCTTGATGGGTCAAAATGTTCTTTTGTGTTTAAACATCCGGGAATCTATTCTTAGATGTTCCTCCACATAACAGAAGCTGATATGCCAACGAATGCTCCCAAAGGCCACACACGCACACTAACAAAGTCTCTTTCTGCTTCATTATAAGGAATAAATTCATTATAATATCACTCACTATAGTTATGACTGCTCCTGCAAGTTTTCCAAAAGACAGTGGGCAAAAGCTATAAATTCCAGATCTAGTTATGACTTGCAAGGGGAAGATTAGTTTTCTTCCAGTGAATCACTTATCCACATCATAAAACTCTCAAGTTCCAGGAATGGGGACACTGCACCAAACCACTTCAGAATAGCCTTCCCATGCCATAGTTTTTACTGTACTATTTAAACTACCTCTAAAATTGCATATTTCTCTCAGCTAAATCCTCCCTTAAAAAACACAGAAATCAAGTACAAGCTTATATCCTGTAACGTGTTTTAAAACATGTGAGACTTTTTATAATGTTTTTGTTTTGTTGGAGAGGCACAGAGAGAGAATGAGAGATAGCATGAAGTTGGGTAGCTAGGAATATGGGGAGGATCTGGAAAGAGTAGGAAAAATGGAAATAATATGGTCAACTGCATAAAAAGCTTTTAATTGAAATGTAAATATTTTAAAAAGACTCTCTTATAGAATTTTTTTCTCAAGGCAGTATATTTAGAATCTGTGTATGTTGAGGTCGCAAGAGCTCAACTTTACCAAAAATTCACTACCTACATCAGGGATTTGTTTAATACTTTTAATAATTCTATGAAAATTTCACACCTTTCATTATGATCATGTCCATATCCTTCCAGATCCATATTTTATTGCATACCCATTAAACATTATTTTCTATTTTTACTCAATTCATTGAAATTGTGCAGCCTAGATACTAATTGAAGATGATCTTTTGCATGAGTTAGACACAGTTTCCTTTAATCATGTACGGCCTCTGACCTTGAAAGTCTTTCTGCTTCCTCTTCTGTAATGAACCCTGAATCTTTGGAGAAGGAAGTATGGATGTTCTAATGAGAGCTGACTGCTCCAAAGTCATTTATGCTCTACAATTTGACCAGCTGTGTGTCTAAGTGTTAGACACCATCTACTGCAGAAATAAGCTTCTCTACAGGAGTAAAAATGTCCATGTCTTCAAGTGGCTTCCAAAGTGTAACCAGAAAAGACTAGAAGAAGTAAATCAGTTCCTAAAGTTTGAATTTCTGCCTGAAGTTCGTACATAATGGCTTTAGTACAAAGGTTGTACCTCTTCACACCACTTCCATGCCTTCCCATGCTGATATGAGCAAGCCTAATCTGATATTGACTGACAGTGATAAAGGAAAGGAACAAAGAGATAATGTATTCTTCTCCCCCCTTTTGCTGGTACTAGCGACAGGGATAGGATCCAAGGAGTTTTCACATTTGCATGAAAGAATAGTTTATTAGATGAAAATGGTCTGAAACATTTAGTCATCGCAAGCATGTTTAATTTACCAACTGGAGTTTGTTTAGTAAGTGAAGTGACTGATTAGCCAAACGCAGAGTCAAGTGGTCACAAGAGCAACAGAAATCACAGGTTTCATTTGAGCCAAGGTTTGCTCAATGTTTGCAAGAATGTAGCCAAGCAAAAGTCTCAGTTAACAAGATGCATGGATAAATGATAAAGTTCCAGAGTCTCAACTTTTCCAGTCCCATGTTCATTTATCCAATGAGAAATAAGTCCTCTAATACATTTGTAAGTCTCCTTACACAATACTTAGTGCTTCAACTGTGGCACATACAAATTTCATGTCAAATATTTATGACACTTTCAATTTTCTTTGCAATTGTTCATTTATACTCTCACTTTCAGTGCACATAGGTACTTTTTTTCTCAGTAGCCTTATCAATGCCAAATATTTTTTGTCTTTTTGGTAATAGTTGCCAGATAACTTTTAATTTCATTTGTGATGGATGTATAGTTCTCTAATGTCCTTCTGCTGAGAAATGCTGAACATCTAACATCTATTAGTCACTTGAATTTATACCTTTAAAGCGCAACTCCATTTTTTTCTTTTTTTTCCATGGGTACCACAGACACTGCTACGTTTATTGTGCAGAAAGTCAGTGATCATCCACTAGAGAAGTATTCCCACAAGCAAACCATCAAAGTAAAATCACAGACTTTGATTCAACACAACTCCATTTTCAATCTTAAAGTTGTGATTTTATGTTGAATTGAGCTCCTAATATACTTTATACATTAGTCTCTCATTTCATAAATTTTTCATTTATTTTTATGAATTAGATTGTCATTTGAATTTCACAGTACTTTTATCTCTACTGGTTATTTTCACTGAATATCACTTACCTTGATCTTTGCTTGTTTCAGCTAATGCTCTCATTCTTCTCTGACTCCCAGTATTTTACTCTCTGCTTGATGCATTCTATCTTGCTTTTAATTTTTATAGTAGGGTTCTTAGATTTTTCCAGTTCTACAGTCATTTTAGCTTGAGTTCTCTTTAATGTGTCTATCTCTTTATTAAATTCTATTTTCTTTTTTTAAAGATTTATTTATTTATTATGTATACAGTATTCTCAGTATTCTG
>LOEQ01000427.1:43914-63552 GCA_001685075.1 Bramus lutescens | reverse complement strand
GAGGGAAATGGGAGGAGGTGGAAATTTTTAATAAAAAAGTATAAAAAAGTTAAATTTTAAGCATATTAAATTTTAATTAAATTTTAATATAAATCATAATTTTTAGAATGAAGAATGACAGAAGAAAAGCCACCTGGCATTTGAGGCTTATATATTTTTACAGGTGTTATCATCTGCACATTATCCAACATTTTCAAATTAAATGTACACATTTGGGAATTTCATATATTAAATTTCACAGTCTTTTCTTGAGAAGATATTTACTTTCAAACATAGCCAGCCTCACTGAACACAGTTTTCTAACAAATTATTGTTTTCCATTGATTATAGGATTGTGAACATGAGAATTTCTCCAGAAATAAAATAACACCTCTCAATAATAGAAATATTACAAGCCAGTCTATTACATTTTTATTTTATTTAAACATACAATATTCTATTTATTCGACAAATTTGTTATTGGATAAATTTTAATGTTTTCTTTCTAATTACAGTACATGGTAAATTTATTAATTCAAATGATCATTTATCACTCACATTTTACTTCAGAAGACTGGCCAGTGGAAGATACACTAAATAAATAGTGGCTTATTTTGTTGTTCCATTATTTACACTCACATAACACTAAAATCCATTACTGTTTCTTTCATAACACTGTATTAATTCAATTTAAATGTTGCTACTAGTGAAAATAAGACTAAACAAACTCCAAATGTATAACACCATAAATAGTTAAAAATTCACTCATACCATACAAGTGTTTTTCTGTATCGAAAGAGCAAATGAACACATGAACTAGTGTTCTTACATGAGCTGAAAGATTATTCTGTGAAATAGGTTTTGCAAAGCATGAGACTGCAAATTCTAACCCTGTTGATATAACTTTAATATTAATGGAATTTCAACAAAACTGAAATAGAGTCTGTTATTTCTTCAAAAATTTTTCATTGGCTGAATGCTTCTTTTCATGACTAGCATAAAATAAACTTTTTCAAAGGTAGAATTATGCAGATCACTATAAAATGCCAACAGAATAACTGAGGAATGACTGCTTCCAAGATGAATATGCCTGGATTAATCATCTACCCAGACAATGTAAAAACAGAAAATTAAATAATCAGTATGATTTCCTCTACATTAACATTTTTAACTTATTCTGTTTATATATAAGAAAATATTCAAGATTACAGCCAATTTCAAGAAAAAAGTTACTATATTTAAATCTGTTAACAATAAGGACAATATTTTTTCTAATTTGGAGGGATTTCTGAGCAATATCTACTTATTTTTCATTCTCAAAGTGTATCAAAAACATACTGCTTATATATTACCCTAGTCAGGTCATTAATATTCTAATCACTATGCTGAGTAATTAACATTTAAAATTAATAAGATTGCTTTCATCAAAAGTAAAACAGTTTTGCTGAAGTCAATAATTCGACTAGGTATAAAAAGAGGAACAGATTAGAAACCAAGTGTTGGTATCAAATAGCCAATAGTTTTCAGAGTTTATTAGCAGGAATGTTTATGCTATCACAGTCTTTAGAGTACATGTGGGTATGTTGTGAAATATTAGTTTAAGATGAATTACATTAATTTATTCTGTGAAATATTTTTTAATGATGTGAAGATGAGTTGCTTTTTATGTTTCTTTTGTTTAACTCTGTGAAGCTCTGTTACTTTGCCTGCCTAAAACACATAATTGGTCTAATAAAAATTTGAACAGCCAATAGTTAGGCAGAAGAGGAATGGACTGGGATGTCAGGGAGAGAGAATAAATAAGAGGAGAAATATAAGCTCAAAAAGAAGTGGGAGGAACAATAAAAGGAGGAGAGAAGGTCACCAGGGGCCAGCCATTGAGCCACACAACTAGGTTGGAAGTAAAAAGGGAAGAAAGACATTTAGAATAAAGAAAAGTAAAAAGCCCAGAGGCAAAATGTAAATGAAGGATAATGGGAAGTTATATGAGCTGGCTTAAAACAAGCCAAATTAAGGCCAGACATTTAAAGTAAGAATACCCTGAAATGTATTTATTTGGGAGCAGGTAGCAAGCTCCCAAAAAGTTTAAAAAACAAAAACCTGCATGACTACTTGGGTACATAGATTTTCTCAAAAGAAAGCATTATATAAAGTTTGATGAAAATGAAATAAATACTAATTATAAATAATTATAGGATATATTATATTATGCATCATAAAATACTGTTGTAAAAATAGATCCATATAACCATAATATTGATTGGAGTTATAGAGGATTAAAGAGTTAAAGAAAGAAAAGGGAACTGATCATTTGAGGCAGAGAAAAGCTTACAAAAATCATGTACAGAAAGTAAGGGACTAGATATTTCTAAGCATGTAACAATGATTGTTGAAATGTATCAATGATTGGTTTATGCAGGTATAAATAGAAAACCTATAACTAAACAGCACTCCTACAATATTTAGAGACTTTTATTTCTAAACAATTATATATTATTTCATTTAAATTTAAGATTGTAATGCAAAATGGTTATAATCCCATATTCCTAATTCAGTCAAGGTCAGCATGGACTTTTATTTTTCCCAAACTTACTTAAAAGTATAAAGACAATGAATACCTTCGGTACAATTGACAGTAATTAACATTTTTGACAGCCCAGGAAAACTAGGTGCAGATTTAAATTGAACATGAATTAACCTACATATTCTTGTTTCTAGCAGTTTTCACTAGACTTCAAGGTGTTATTACTTAAGGGCAGAGTTTATGGAAAACAAGAACAATAGAAAAATGTTGTATTGACAAAGGTAGAAGAAATCTGTGTAATTTGTTAAATTCGATTTTATTTTTATTCTCTTTGCTATTTTAAATAAGAATAACACCAAATAAAAATTGGTTTTATCAAACCTGATCTTATAATGATTTTTTTTCTTTACCAAGCTATACTACTATCAAACAATTGACTATGAGGAACTTATTGGAGTTGGTAAAAGATTGAGCTTCTGTCCTCAGTGAGTAGCTTAGCACTGTGCTAGCAGTCAGAGCTCAGGTTATTATCATCTGCTGTGACGCTCAAGTCATCCAAATATTGACAGAATTATTGCTTAAGGTAGAACATAACATAATGCTTCTTTGATATTTTACTAATTACTGTGTAAATTTACATTCCTACCAGCAGGATATAAGAATACCCTTTCTTAATGGTATTTATTTATTTGTAGTAATAGTCATTCCATTTGGAGTGACATAAGACCTCAGTATGATTTTGATTTGCATCTCCTTTATGGCTAGTGACATTGAGTACTCTGTCATACACCCATTTACAATCTGTATATGCATTTTTGAGAAATCTTTGTTAAGGTCACTTTCCATTTAAAATTTTTATATCATTGAGTTTTTTGACCTCTTATTGTGGTATGCATTTTATTTTCTTGCTGTTTGTACATTTTAATTTTTAATTTATAAAATTGAACACATTTAATGAGTATTTTACAATAAATTATGCATGTATAATGTGGAATCATTAAATTAAGACAATGAGTATTTTTGTGCTAGGAATCTTTTTTGTCTTGTTCTTTATGAAATATATTAAAACTTGACAACTATAATAATTAATTATACACAGTGTACTAGAATTTCCCTATCTGACTGACATGTGCTTACTTCATTGTTCTAGATATCAGGAAATTATTTACACAAACACAAAAAAAGAAAAAAATTAAGGCACATAGAGATGTCAAGAGGCATTCTGGGTAACACTTTATGAAGCTTGAATCATGTACAGGATCTACCTCCTCAGAAAGCATTAAACATAAGACTCAGAGTCTTGAATACTAACTTAATTAGAGTGCAGATAAAGGACAAAGTTCTGGGACAAGTTGGAAACACATATTTAGCTCTAAATGCCACTTTTTCAAAGAGCATGTGCAGACTAAACTACATAATATTTGGAATGTATAGCACTTCAAAATTCAGTACAAAATTTACTGCAATCATAATGGATGCAATTTGAATTTGGGTGCTAATATTCATCCAAATATTTATTGATAATTTTCTTCTCCAAAGTTGCACAAAGACTCATAGAGCTACTAAACACTTCTTCATTGTTGTATGATAGTACAGAATACCAATTATTTCTATATTTTGCTGAAATTTTGATATTTTATATACCAATTGAGGAAATAATATTTTTCCTGAAAATACATGTATTTATAGAGTATGTAGGTACTAATGAGGGAGAAAGAATGTCATGCTGTATATAAACTGAAACAGATATCAAGATCTTTTATCTAGAAATAATGTTTCCTATTAATTCTCATGTCCTATAGGAGATTTGATAATCAATTTTAAGGGGGAGGAGAAAGAACAGAGATTTAGTTCATCATATGATGATATTTAATATTAAAGGTAAAATGAAGTTAGACATAGGATAAGGTGGCCAAACCTTCTTGACAGTCTTTAAATCAGTTGCCTCAATGGCTAACTCTGACTGCTTTCACATCATTCCAGGTAAATTACCTGAGACAAGATGATAATACTGTTACATAATGCAAAGCATATCAAAAATATTTTCAATTCATAGACCTTGTGCTTAGCCATTAAGTCCTAGAATATATCCTTGAAATATGCACTTAGAGTCTTAAATAGAACACACTTATTGATAGACATAATCTAAAGATACTTTTGTCCTAACTATTGTGTAATTAGGTAGATGATTACCTGCTTTGAAGAATATTAAGGCTATTTTAGTCAACAGTTTATGAAACTAAGGATGGGGATTTCTAAGAACTGATTACTGGTTAGAGGAAAGAGCACCAGGCCATGACTCTGGAAGTAGCCATTCTAAATTTGCTGTAAGGTCATTAATCATGATTCATCGAATCCTGTTTTCAGAAAACCTTA
The DNA here is from genome assembly GCA_001685075.1 of Bramus lutescens. Taxonomy (NCBI): domain Eukaryota; kingdom Metazoa; phylum Chordata; class Mammalia; order Rodentia; family Cricetidae; genus Bramus; species Bramus lutescens. The sequence goes on along the minus strand of LOEQ01000427.1, from coordinate 58,673 downwards.
ATTCTGTAAGTTAAGTGTCTAGTAGTCGGCCTTACCATAAGAGAAAATTCCTTTATTGCAAGAGTCAAGCAAATGGGCCTGTTGATCTTCTGTACAGAGCAGCACCACTCAGGAAAAATAATCTGTTATAGACATTTTGAAATAGGGTAAAAGCATTCAAACTGTAGATATGGGAAATCTCATCACATGAAGATGTGCTTTAACCTGATGTAAGTTCTGCCTATCTTCTGTACTTTGCAGTGCATGTGCCCTCTGAATTTCTTCCTTAGAGACCACAATGACAGGGTGCTTAAGAGTAAGAAGCATTAAGGCTGAGATTCCAATGACAACATGTATATGAATTTAAATGCATATATCATGAATACATAAGCATAACACACATGCATATATATTTACATTGCACACACACATTATACATACATATGCATAACACACTTATATGCGCATAAACACAAATATACATATATGCATATGAACAATACATATGCATACAAACATGTAACACATATATTATACAAATATGTGTATGCGTATATCTATATATGTATGCATGCATATATCTGTATATGGGAGAGAGTACTGAAGCACTTTAAAAAATATAAAATATTTTCTGATATTTGTTATCTTTAAGGATTCTCTTTTTCCTATTGTAAGTATGGAGAATTTTTGAAAATATAGAAGCTTTCACAACAAAAACAATGACTAAAGAGCTTGCTATTGTAGTAGAAAAAGAAGCCCCCAATGTACAAAAAAACAAACAAAAATATATTTAGACAAATGACTATTATCTTTATCCAGAGACTGATTAGGTTTTATTTGAAAATTCCTATCTTTTCAACAACTTATTTGTATTTCAGACAATATTACACATCTCATGAAAGATCTTGTAAATCATCTTATTAATCTATGCCATCTAAAACTTACTTTAATCTATTAAGAATTTATGACTTGTGACACATGAAATATTATAATTTTGAGCTAAAAGAAAATCTATAACCTTCTTAATGCAAAATTTAAGGGAGAACTCTAGGCAGAAGTCTGCTTACTAGCTCAGTGGTAAAGGGAACATGCTCTCCTTGGAGCGGACCAGGATTAGGTTTAATAGCATCACAAAGGGAGCCCACAACCATAGGTTCCTCCAGTGCAGGGGATCCTATGTCATCTTCTGGCTGCTTTACCATTGCACTGCTTCATTCAAGTCATGCACATAAATTCAGGCAGGGACATACATATCAAAATAAAGAATGACAGTGAGGGAACCAGAAAAAAAATACCAAACTAGGCTCTCTGAATGTGGGTGACATTTGTATGGCTGGGGCAGACTCTGTTGCTGCTGGCAATGAGACCAGGATTTAACCCTACTGTTTGTTCTAGCTTTTTGGAACCCATTCTCTTTGTAAGTATACCTTGCTCAACCTAGATATGGGGGGAAGGCCTTGGTCCTGCCTCAAAGAAATGTGCTGGACTTTGTTGACTCCCCATGGGAGCCTTACCCTCTCTGAGAAGTGGATGGTGAGTGGAATAGAGTGTGGGAAGGGGGAAGTTGGAGGAAGTAGAGGAAGGGGAGGGAATGGGAAATGGATTTGACATGTAAAATGAGAAAAGATAGCTTTTTAATAAAGAGGCAGATAAATCTTTAAAAATAAAAGTAACTCAGCAATTGTCAAGGACATTTTGACTACAGGAAGGATCTGTTAAAATAATAACATCAATATATTATTTCCAAAAAGAGATGAAAACTTGAATTAACAAATACAGATGAGTCTAACAATAATAACTCTATGACAGATTAGCAAATTTGTTTTTAGAGTATATAACCATATTTTACTCGATATATATGTGCTGGAAGCAGAAACCAAATAGAACTCATAAAGTAAATATCAGCTTTTGATGGGAGCTTATAAGGAAAAATGAACTTAAAACCTGCTTATCTTCAAAAGTTGCATTTTTAGTGGTGAGTAATGATTCTACGTTATTGATATCTATGCAAAGTGTAGAAGCTTCAAGGGGCAAGAACACAAAGCAGCAAAGCTAATAAAAATGCTAATTGTTACTAAAGTTAATTATTAAGTGATTAAAAATAATAATTTTGCCTGATTTTGAAATCTGAATTATAATCCCAGCTTGGTGAAAATCAGTCATATTAGCATATTATTGATGGTTTGAACTTCCAATTATGAAAGGTTCAGAAGACAGCCAATGGCTCACATCATATGAATTTGTACAGCAAATTAAATATAATACTTAATGAAGCATAGAGGACATTAGTGCCATTACCTATAAACACTTGCAAAAAAAATTTTTTTAAAAAGTGGATTAATATGTGTTGTTCCAAATTCTCAAGTGACATCTAGCAAGGTCAACCGGAACAGATGAGGAAATATTTGAGTATTGTGAACAGATGGCAACAATGTTTGATATTAGTCACTAATGATCCTTATACAGTAATATAGTTCTGTTTAGCCTAGGACATTTGTTAAAAAACAGTATATACCCAAACATTACTATAAGTAATTTCAGTGTTTACCCTGTAAAATGGACACATTGCCTTTAAATAAATATATTCTGAATATTTTATGCCTTTTGGTAATTAGCCAAAACAATTAGTACTTGTTAGAATATGGGTTCTTTGCTCAGGCAAACCTCAACTATAATCTTATCCTATACCTAATACTCATTCAATAATAGTTAAGGGCATGTTAATAGACCATTTTTTTAATGATGTTGGTACGTTTTGTAACATAAGGAAAATAAAACTGAAAGAAAGAAACTATAAAATATTATTTATTAAATCAATAAATAATATATTTCATATTAGGTATAGTAATTAATAATCCTAGAACAGTATATATAAGATAGATAGATAAATAGACAGATATTCAGATAAATGGTAATAGATTCATTGTTATGATTTAACATTGAAAATACTCTTAATATTTAATGACATCCTCCCTGAATCCAAAATGGAAGTGATTCAGGGCCATGTAAGTATAGATCTTGTAAAGACCTCTTTCTTTGAACTTCTCACCTCCAATCTTTCAAAAATACAATGATACTTAAAAACAGTCATGTATTTATTTTTAAGAGAAGGAATACAGTACTGCCTATCAGTGTTCTTATTATTATAACATTCCATTTTACTGCTACTTCGATAAACAAAATCTATTTTATATACATTCCCCTAGATCCCCTTAAATTGAGGTGCATATTATTGATCAAAATTCAAGGCACACACTTTGTTTCATTATTTTCAAGTAAAGAGGAAAGTAATATAACTATTCAGGGATGCATGCTCAGGTTTATTATTCTTATGTTTGGTAATAAAAGCAATGAATAACTATAGTTATAAAGAACACTTTTAAAATCAGATATATAGAGAAGATATACTAAAGAGACTCAAACTCTACCTGTTTCATATTTTTTATTTGCTATTTGCCATAACATAGCAAGTAACGATTTCAAGGTTGATAAAACCATGTTATTTTCACCTTCTTTGAAAGTAATTTGAATAACTCATTTGAGTTTAGCTCGTATTTAATGGATAGAAACACACAATATGGCATTTGACAAATTCATCCTAAGTGAAGACATAAGTTATTTTATCTACCTTTCAGGCGAGCTCATGATGAATAGATGTCTTTTCCTGGGTAATAAGGTCATGACTCTCATAGAATCTAGAAAAAGCCACACCTCTTCATGGACCAAGTAACTGGCTGAGTAACTGAATGAAATGCCCTCCAGCAACCTCTAAACAATCATTTTAGTTTTCTGTTACTCATTTTATATAACTAGTCCTGGTCTTAAACTTATTGAGTCTCTCTTCTTATCATAAATATAACCCCCGCAGCACAGACACTGGGAGAAACAATTAATAAACGGGACATCCTGAAACTGAAAAGCTTCTGTAAAGGAAAAAACATGGTCAGCAAGATAAAACAACAGTCTACAGAATGGGAAAAGATCTTCACTAACCCTACATCAAACAGAGGTCTGAAGTCCCAAATATACAAAGAACTCAAGAAATTGGTCATCAAAAGAACAAATAATCCAAAAAAATGGAGTATAGACCTCAACAGAGGAATCTAAAATGGCTGAAAGGCACTTAAGGAAATGTGCAACATTCTTAGTCATCAGAGAAATGAAAATCAAAACAACTATAAGATTCTATCTTACACCTGTAAGAGTTGCCAAGATCAAAACACTGATGACAACTTATTCAGGAGATGATGTGGGGAAAAGGGAACACTTCTGCACTGTTGGTGGGAATGCAAGATGGTACAGCCCCTTTGGATGTCAGCGTGGTTATTTCTCAGAAAATTAGAAAACAACCTTCCTCAAGACCCAGTAATATCACTTTTGGATAATACACAAAAGAAGCTCAATCATGCCACAAGAACACATGCTCAACTATGTTCATAGCAGCATTGTTTGTTATAGCCTGAACGTGGAAACAACCTAAATTCCCCTCAACTGAAGAACTGAGAAGAAAAGTGTTATATTGACACAATGGAGTACTATACAGCAGAAAAAATATCCTAAACTTTTATCTGTATCTACTTTCATGAGCATGTGCTTGCTTAAGAAAAAGTTAAAGCAAAGATTGCTGGTAGAAATTTTGAGAAAAATTAATTTATTATAGTTCATCTATTTAAATAACCTTTGGCTATAGGTCATAGCATCTAGGGAAGACTATACATATTAATGTGATTCTGCTAAATGAAAACAGTATTAAACAGAGTCCTAGTGACTTGTCCTTATTCCTATAAATTAATTCATCTTTCAACATTCATTAGAGAGGGTTTTATTTTCAGGAGATGATAATAAACACAGAGAACCCCACTTGGCCTTTGTGTAGAGAATAAGAGAATGCTGAATTTTCAGTCCTGAATGGGGTAATCTTGTCACTTTCCCACATCACAAGGCTAAGGGATCTGTGTGGTCAAGGTAGAGGAGATAATGTAAGAGGCAGAAAAGAAAATCAAGGGAGACTGTGCCCTTCTCTCAAGACAGATCAAATCCTGCATAAAGAAGGGAGGCAGACATCATTGGGGAAATTCAGGGTAGAAACGTGGAGGCAGGAGCAAGTGCAAAGGCCACTGAGGGGTGCTGCTCATTGGCTTACTCCACATATATTGTCCAGGCTACTTTCATATAGAACTCAGGATCACCAACCTGGAGATGGGCTCTCACACAATTGACTGGGACCTCACCTATCATTCACCAATTAAGAAAATGTCCTACAAGCTTGCCAACAGTAAAATTTTATTTAGGCGTTTTCTCAATTGGCATTTCTCAATTTAAGTTCATTCTTTCAGATTTCTGTAGCCTGTGCCAAGTTCACTTTACATTGGTCAACATATCTCGACATTAGCTTTACATTTTAGATATCAGTTATTCATTTGAATAACCATAGAGATCAGAAAACTAGTAAGGACAATGGAGTGCAGAGGTGCTTTTAAAGGAAGTAGAGATCAAATTTAATATTATGTATATTGAAAGGGTGAAAATGTAGCAGGAAGGATTAAAAGAGGGGAACAGTAGATCAGGGTAGAGGAGTGAATATGAGGAGGGATAATTTACACTAAAGACCTTTAGAAAAATATAATGAAACCACTGCTATAGACGTTTTCTAAAGTAAATATGTCTTAGGGTTTCTGCTGCGGTGAAGAGACACGATGACCATTGCAACTCTTATGAAGGAAAACATTTAATTGGCACTGACTTAGAGTTTAGAGGTTTAGTTCATTATCATTACGTGGGATAACATGGCCGCCTGTCGTCAGGCATGGTGCTGGGGATGGAGCTCATAGCTGTACATATTGATCTGTAGGCAGCAGGAAGTAAACTCAGTTGAACTTTTGAAACCTCACAGCCCAATCCCACAGTGAAACACTTTCTCCAGCAAAGCCACACCTACTCCAATAAGGCCACACCTTCAGTAGGCTGCTAATCCAATAAGTAACACCTTATAGTGTTACTCCATATTGGCCACATATTCCAACATACGAATCTTGGGGGCCATTCCTATTCAAACCACCACACAAAATATATATAAATGCATACAATGAGTAAAAGTGGAATTACCCTGTAATGTAAGGACAGTACCCCAACTAGATATCACATACTGGGAAAGGAAAATCTCCTTGTAATTTTTTTTTTTATCAGTGGGTTCTCAAAGACAGCCAAACATTACAGACTATTGAAACTGCTTTTGTTGAGTCTTAAGAAATTCATGGTAAGATTCTTCTGCTGATAGTATCATATATTCCAGTCATAAACATACCTCTAAACTTTATCTGACACGTCTTTTGTTCTGGGTACTTTTAAAGTTTTATGAAAATTCGGTATAATGTATGGTTTTCTTATAATTAAAATCCTGTGTCACGGTTTGTAATCTTTGACATTTCTATCAAGATTTGGGGCTCTTTTTCTTCATGATTTTTAAGATAAAAATATCTTATTTCACTCCTTATATACAGGATTGTCCTTAGAGAAATAAAGATTAACTACCTAAAAATATATTTTCTGGATATTTTATAGAAAAGAATAAGTTAATAGTATGCATCCATACTCATATGGGTCATTATTAGATGACATTCATATACATTTATTGTTATTCACTTAATTTATAGCATTTAATAAAGTATTGTGACCCTTTGTGTAGGTAATATCTAGGAAAATCCTAAAACACTTTGCAAAATTAAAGCCTGATATTATATACTAAATAGATGTTAAACTTATTTTAAGTATTATTTTATTATGATTCATGTGATTCATGGTTGATTATGAGTTTTTAAATTATAATTAACCTTCAGTTCCTAATTGTTAAACAGAACCCTTTCCATAATTGAGTTCTCAAGGAAATATTTTTTGGACTTCTTTTAGTCCAGGTTTTTAATGTGTTCTCATTCATCTTTGAATATAAATTTCAATGAGAAAGTAGAATTCCTACTTTAAATTTGAACTAGGATTTCCTTTGTTGAACCAATTTTAGTAGATTTTAGAAATATTTCATACATAGGTTTCTGAGAAACTCCTGTACTGGAAGAGAGATTGAGTCACATATGAATTATTTACATAATATTTTTAAACTTGGGAAAATAAATGAGAAAGAAATAATATCTTGACTATAGCTCTTCAAAAGGATCTAAATTAGCTAGGACAAAAGAAACAGAAGGAAACTTCTAAACTCAGATTCCTGTTGTGTAACCTATGCTGGGTATAGACATGTTGTTCATTGGGCAATTTATTTCAGCTTTTAAATGTATGCATTTACAGGCTGCTGTGTGATATATATTCATCTACATCTTGAACTATGTAAGTTATAATGGACACCAATTGCTATCATATCCTCATTATACAGGCATTCAAAAGTTAGTAGTTATTTCTACTAACCGTATTGAAACTTCTTGCTGTAGCTCTTTTCTGTATAATGAACTGTTGTAGTCTGTTTGGGCCATTGACTGTATGTACCATTGACAAATGTTTGTACACGCTCTTTCTCTTTAGCTTTTGATCATGACCAGCATCTATTCTTAAAATTTATGAGATAAGTTAAGTCAACTCAAAATTTGAAATGCATGGTTATAAATGTCAGCAGACAGCTGCCATGACTACTGTATGTTAGTTTGTTCCATTGAAAACATTTTAACTCATATTCATTTTATTTCAAATATATGAAATAATACGGCCATTTAGTCCTTTTTGTCTTAATTACTTTTCTTCAGTTTGAAAAAAATTTTTTTACCTCAGTCCTCTTTTTCTTCTGATTTCCAATAGTGTAATTTACAAAACAGAATATATATATATATATACATTTATAATAATTTAATTTTAAATTGTTTTAAATTGCAGAAATGTGTTAGTTACATTAGTATTTTCCAACAAATTTGTTCATATATCTTTCTTTCATTCTTTTATCAAAACAGTCTCATTAAAATGATACATTAATGAGAAAGTGCCGTTTAATTTGCCTCACATTGTTCTTCATTTCGGTTTGGGGTTTTTTTGTTATGATTTTAAAACAGTTATTTCAGATGGGGAAAAAAGCAGTTTTTAGGTTTATATAATTGCACAGATGTTAATCTGTTATCTTGAAGGAATATAATAGCAGGAGTCTCATTTTTTTTATTTAATGTAGAAATTGAAGAACATGACTATATTACATTATTCCTAGGTTTATTATTTCTCTAAATCCATTTAAAAATTACATTTGTCAAGCTTAATAAAAAATGTGGTTCAGAAACTGTTTTGGAGCTTCTGATATTTGCATAAGTAAGGTAGAAAACTAATTAGTAGTTGAAAAAATTGGCAGTGAGTGTCATAAAATTAATTGAAGACACCTTGCATCTTTTTATTATCTTGTATAAACTTAAAGTAAGAAAATCAAGCTCAAATAAATTAGTTCTATTCACTCAAGTACCTTGAATGTATCTTTATCTGTTGAGCTTTCAATTTTGAAGGCATTTAAGAAAGTTTAACCAACAGAAAGATGGCTCCAAACCTCAATTCTTATTTAGAAATTAGTAAGACCGTGATGGGGACACCCACCGAAACAGCCTACTTGAGCTAATGGGAGCTCACCAACTTCAGCTGGACAGGGAAGGAACAAACATGGGACCAAACTAATCCCTCTGAATGTGGTTGACAGTTGCATGGCAGGGACACACGGAGGGGCCACTGGCAGTGGCACCAGGATTTATCCCTACTGCATGTACTGGCTTTTTGGGAACCTAGTCTCTTTGGATAGATACCTTGCTCAGCCTATATATATTAGGGAGGGCCTTGGACCTTCCATAAAGCAATGTGCCTTACCCTCTCTGAGAAGGGGAACGGAGTGGGGTGGGAGGGTGCGTGGAGGGAATGGGAGGAGGGGAGGGTATGGGAACTTAGATTGGTGTTTTTTAAAAAAATCTAATTTTTTAAAAAAGAAATTAGTAAATTAACTTGCCTGTCACCTCAGACTTTCCTGAAGTTTAGTATTTTAGAGGAGGCAGTACATAGTATATAATTGTGCTAAAGAGAGCCCATCAACCCCTGTCTGCATTCACAGATATATTTCATAAATTATCTTTGTGTTAATTCATCCTATAGAATCCTATTCTATCTGTAAAACTGAATAATCTGATCACAAAATTTTATCTCTTTTCACACTGTATTTATTACTTTAAATAATATTAATTCAAATGTGCTGAATTGTATAGTCTTCTAGAATTGGTTGTTATCAAATTTTCCCCACTTGTTTCCATCACTTAGTTCTTATGGATTATTCTTCTTAGGATACCCTAATCTTACATTTTTAATAATGTGGCTAATATGTAATCTTGCTCATCCTTGACTGTGAGGTACAAAAACAAGCCAAGATTTCCCCTGGAATGCAATGACTAATATCTTCAAAAGGAAACCAGGATTACCCAGGACATAACTTTAGAATTCTATGAATTCAAGGTCATTCTGCATAAGCTTGGATTCTTATCTGAAGCTTATTCGAACTCTCTGAAATGGTAAAATTGAGCTGTTAATGTCACAAAACAGATGTCCTCGTGTGATTTACTGTACTTTAACTTCTGTTTCAAACTAAGAATACCAAGAGGACAATTTCTTCTGCAATGTCCATCTGGAAAATGTTCAAGCCTTAAAAGCCAGACATGAAAATACGGGAGGGTGGGCTCAGGAGGAAGGCAGAGCACAAATTGTTCTAAAATCTTCCTAAATGCTTGTTTTATTTTATTTTTTTAAAGAACAAACTACTGTTTTTCTTTTCAGAAGTTTATTTACTTAAGCTATTTCTTTTTGTTGATATTGTTTTTGTTTTGCCCTGGAGAGATGGTTCAGAAATTAAGAGCAGTGACTGTTCTTTCAGAGGACCTGTGTTCAATTCCCAGTATCCACATGGCAGTTTTCAACTGACTGTAACTCCAGTATCTGTCGACTTATACAGAGTTACATTCAGGCAAAACACCAAACACATGAAATAAGAATAAATAAATTATTTTAAAGCAAATATTTAATTTTCCTTCATGTGAGTAGGGGGGCGTGTGTGTGTGCATAGATCAAAGGATAACTTACAGCTGTCAAATTTTTCCTCGTATTATTTTGTAATAGAAATGAAGCCTGGCTCTTAAGGTTTGGTAGCAGGGATATTTACCCACTGAGTGAATCACTAACAATCCACACTCACCAACCCACACCCACATCCCTGTTTTAAGTATTGGAAGTTTATTTAGTTTAATATAACTTCACAGTTGATAATTTCAATATGTATGAGATTAATTACTACTACAATTATCCTCCTACCGTCTCTCATCCTCTCCCAACCTTGTTAAACCCCTTACTCACTGCAATTTCACATTCACATTTATTTAGCCCACTGAATTTAACACAGACTGCTGTGTGAGAAAGCTGAGGAGTTATCCACTGGCATGCAAGTACCTCACCAGTGTTTAGAACACTGAAGGCCAGACTCCTTTACCAGCATTCACTGTCAGCCAGTAACTCTCCAGCGAAGAGAAGACAGAGCTCAACGAATACGAACAGGCTCAGTCTTGTGTAAGCACACTGAAGTAGATCTCAGGCTCTCTGAGCTCATGACAGCGATCTCAATGTCATATTGAAAAGGCAGTGTTTCTTTATGGGTAGAAATCCTTTCCATCTTCTACTTCTGCCTCTTTCTTTGTGATTTTCCTTAATATATTATATTCAATTTTCAGTTTCCCCTTCCTCCACTCTTCTTGGTCTTCCCCTGTGCCTTGCCTTTCTCCAGGTCCGCTCCTCCTCTTTAACCCTTAAAAGAAAATAGCAGGCCTCCCATATATACACTGAACATGGATTAAACAGACCAAAGGCCTTATATTCATAATCATTCATGTCCCTTTACTATAAAAGAGAATCCTTCTCTAATCAAAATTGAGCACGGCACTTCCTTATTGTAATCAAACATAAACATTGGGACGGTTGTTTTGCACAACAAACATTTAGAAAAACATCAGTAAAACTTCTTCCTAGGGTTATCTGCTGAACATGTCCCAAACAGACAAGAGGCCTTATATTCATGATCATTCATAACCATTCCCTATAAAAGAGAGTCCCTCTCTAATCAAGGCTGAGCATTGCACTTATTTACTGTTATTAAGCATAAACATTTAGAAGATTTTACACCACATACATTTAGAAACACATTAGTAAATGAACGTCCCTGGTAGAAGTTCTGGAAGGTTTCTATCCTCCACAGATATGAGTGTATATAATTATTCTATTTATTTTGATTGTGGAGGTTTTATTAAGATAAGGATTTCCGAAATTGTTAAGATCTCCTTGAAAGAAATAAACGTCTCACAATCCTGTGAGTGATTCAAGGTAAATTTCAGCATAACTAAAACTAAGTATAAATGAACATTCTAAAATGATATTATAGCATAAGGTCTCTAGTCCATAATACATTCTAACTTTGGCTTAATAACCAATGTGAAACCATGACCACATGATAATGTTCTTTACCAAACTAAAAAAAATAAATACATGATCCAATACTTTTATAGAGCACACTTGATATCACAAATGAATACTTTTAATATAAAACATATTTTTATATCTCAGAAATAAAATGAATATGAAAGAAAATAGATACTGCGTGGAAAGTATTTTCATTGAAAGGAATGTGAGGTAAATATGTGAATACAGCAAAACAAACAATTAGCAATAAGTACCAACATATAAAAAAAGATTCTGAATGGATCAGTGCCATGTAGATCTTTAGCAGTAGATCAATAGCAGTAGATCTTTCTTATATCTGGTTTATGTGAAGCATCATGGGAAAAATGGACAGAAATATTTCTGAATTACTTGTAGTAACTGGCACAGGTGGCCTTAAAGGTGCATAGGGCACACTAAAGTTACTTACATCTCCTTTAGGTAAAAAAGAAAACCGTTTTCCAGTGATAATGAAGCCAATTCACAGACACATTTTATACCAGTCACTGAAACATTTAGTATTTGTTAGTAAACAGTTTCAACAGTGAACACTATGCAGAAACTTTAGCATATTCTGCTGAAAGTCTAGGTGGTGAACACTAATTGGTCATACATAAACATATATGATGTACTATTACATGAGCAGTTATTTCAAAAGACATTGAAGATTTACCATGAGAAAAGTATAGTTCATGAGCACAAAAAGAATGTTGATTTTGTTCCATCAGTGACAACAGAGAGCCACATAATATTGTTGACTCATATTACCTCAAGCTATAAAATAGGTATTTTAAATATCATAAACTTTATATAACTACTATTGACTGGAGTGTGTGTGTGTGTGTGTGTGTGTGTGTGTGTGCATAAAAAGGGACAATATGGAGATTGTTGCATGAAGATGGGAGATTGACATGTTGAAATGGCATGCTGTCTTTCTGATGACCTGGGATTTTAGTTAACATTAACTAACTCTAACATTAACCATGCTCAATACAGTCAGTATTCTGATCAAAACTCCCATATGGTGATATGAACTGATGAACTTTGCCATTAAAGTACCACTGTATTAAATTATGTATTTTATTAACTCTTCATTCTAACAGTTCCATGTTATATATTAGAAAATACCTGCTTTATGCCTAATTAAAACTAATGACAAAGGTCATATAAATCCTATAGATTCAAAGAGTTGGAGCAAAATAGATCCATGCTTCAAATCTAAGGTATTTGACTTTAGATACTGTACATTCAGCTACTGCTTAAGTTTTAATTCTTATGCTGACTGTTTCAGTATTTTTCTGTTCAGTACCAAAGTGTCTAATTCATTAAATTGTTAATGATTAAATGAGTGAATGTTTATAAAAATGCTTGCTATCAAACCTGAATTGTAATTAATTCTTAATAGGTATTAGTTACTACATAATTTTTATGTTAAAATGAGTTATTATACAGTAACTTTTACTAATATTTTATTTTAGTCACTAAATTTTGAAACCCCCCACAATTATGAATTTTGTCACATCTGTTTTCTTTGTGTTTTTTTTACGCTTGAATAATAATATCCACACTTTCTCAAATTGCCAGTCTTTTCTCTACTGAAGAGTGCCAAGTGTGCCTGGGAGCATAGCATGGTGGCAGGAGGTGTGGAGGCTAAGGCATGTCAGGAATTCAGGTAGTTTTTAAGGGATAACTTCTGCAATTTTAGAAAAGAAAGTATATATCAGAGTAGGAAAAAACATGGTATTGCAGTTAAAAAACAGAAGTTCTGCTTACATAATTGTATGGAGTGGAATAATTAACTTGAGTGCTATTTCGTTTTAGCAATTTAGCATCCCTTCTATAGTCACTTGAAGGGGTATTTTGTCATCCAGCTTGCTGGCTCATCCGTGCCAACAAGTAGGATTGTATTAAAAAAAAACTGACTTGTGCACTAGAGGAAAGAAATGTCTGTTCAAAACTCTCCAATTCTTAAGCCCAAAGTGACTGTTAATTTTATCAGGATGTAACAAGTGAAAAGCCAAGTTAATAGCTACAGTAGAAAAATCAGGATTGGCACATACTAAAATGTCAATCTAATACTCAGAGTATTAGAATTACTTTCTTTTGATTGCTTCTAAGGAAACCTGTTTCTTATTAACACCCTGAGGCCATCTACCTGACATTTTCATTTGTATTTCTACCCTAAGCTATAAACTGGAGAATGAGAAGAAACATTAATAAAACAATCATTGAAAGTTGTGATGCATTGATGAAATGTCAAGAGGAAGTATCTGCCCTTGGAATCTATATGAAGGGTTTAGTTCAATGACACATAGTCAGGGAACAAGGAAAGACAACTTGGCTACAAAAAGAGAAAAATTAATTCAGAAATTCACCTAAACATTTTCCCTTTCTTTTCAGGAAGGGCCAGGCATTTAAACAAAGCAATAAATATAAATATGAACAAAGCAAGATTTACCAATCCATGCTTCTCTATGCTCAGTGTGTGAAGCAGAGGTTTCCAAAACTTATCCATCTTTTGAGGAAAAATGAAATATTTAAGAATCTTTAATCACCCTCATTTTTATTTACAGATAATATCAAGATGAGTAAATAAATAGATAATTATTGTAATATATTATTTTTGTTAACAGTTTAGATTAATTTTTAAATTCTCTATAAAGCTCTGTAAACTATATGCATTAACACTTGCAAAATTATATTGCATTAACTTAGAATTGGGATTACTCCAAATACGTAACATGCATTCTGATCAAAACAATCCAAATGATACACTTACCAAGTAAATGACATAACATTAGTAGGCCAAATGGATCTCCAAAACTCTGCATCTCCCTGTAGTTTGTAAGCTGAAGTTCATTTCAATTATGTACATTAAAACAAGATGTGACTACTCTGGTTACCAAATCGTAGAGTTTAGTCAAAGTTTGCTCATTCATTTCCCAGCCACACATACCCAAATAACACAGAAACCATATTAATTACACTATTTGGCCAGTAGCTTAGGCTTCTAATTAACTAACTATTACATCTTAAATTAACCCATTTCTTTTCAAATATTTATTTATTCTTATTTTATATACATTGCTATTATTTCTTTATATGCTGTCACGTCCACCTCGACCAGCAAGAAAGACGCAACACTCGGGCTCTTCTATATGCAGTTTATTCAGGAACCTTGAACCATCTTCTTCTCTTCTCTCCCTGGGAAGGGCGCTTGCAGACTATATATTCTATGGGCGACCAATCCCAATAAGCCACGTGGCAATCTCTAATAGGCCCACATACAC
>LOEQ01000427.1:17513-43897 GCA_001685075.1 Bramus lutescens | reverse complement strand
TCAGCCTTAGCCAAATAAGGACTTGTTTATCACAGAGAGCACTTGCTGTCGGGCTAGTGGAAGGCGGAAACTGGCGCCATCTTTAAGGCGCGGCACTACGCAAATCTCCACAATATGCTTGTGTGTTTGTGTGTGTGTGTGTGTGTGTGTGTGTTTCTGTGTGTGTTAGTGTGTGTGAGGATGTCAGATCTGAAGTTACAGAGAGTTGTGAGTTGTCATGTGGGTGCTAGATAATTGAACCTGGGTCCTCTGGAAAAGAAGTCAGAGTTCCTAGTTGTCGAGTCATCTCTCCAGCATCATAGAAAGAAATCGCTGGGGTATGATCAATAAGTTGGCCCCAGAACTCACATCATGGAAGGAAAGAACTGACTCTCCAAAGCTGTCCCCTGACCTCTAGGATAGAGTGGCAAGGCCCATGAGTACTAGTGGGCACATAAAATAAACTTAAGAAAGGAAGGAAGAAAACGAAATGCATTACTTAAGGAGCTAGAGAGATGGTTCAGTGGTGAAGAGCATTTGCTATTATAGAGAACCCGAGACTGATTAACCCATTTCTCTTAGTTTATGTTTTACCCAAGGCTCGCGGTTTACTGGTAAGGTTCTGGCAGGCAGGTCTCTTTCACCTTCAGCGGCTACTCACCATCTCCTTGACTCTGCCTACTTTCTCCTCTATTTCTGCTTGGAATTCTTGCCTTGCTCTATTATGCCCTGCCATAGGCTAAAGCAGCTTTATTCATTAACCAATGGCAACAAAACCACTGATAAGAAAAACAAAAATTCACAGCATACAGAGGGGAATCCCACATCAACAAAGCAAGTCTCTAGACTGGAACTTACAGGTATGCTTCAACAACTTAAACATTTGAAGAAGGATAAATATTTAAAATTAGAATCTATGTTTATTTCCTTTTTCTTTTACTCATTTAATATAAGATCATTTTTCCAGAATACTAGGTATTTAATTAGTGGTAAGTTGTTGCCAACTGATCTTTAACACTTCTTTTTCAGAATTGCCAGAAATTTAGTGGAAAATATCTATGGGTTTCTCAAAAAAATGTACAGAGAAAACAAGTTCTCAAGAGAACTTGGTATTTCTTACAACAAACAAATGTTATTCTAGAAGAAGTTTAATATGAATGATGACAAAAATATTCAGAAACATCATAAAAATAACAAAACAAAATATGAAATCAGCTTTATTACTCATCTGTAGCAACTTTTGAAAGTTAAGGTATTACATGTTTTCAAATATTTTAAAGCTATTAAGTATTTATTCATATATAAATAATTTCTTTTTAGGCTAGTAAATTAAATGCAAAATTTAAAGACAGAAAATTATCTGTTAAAGTTCTTTATGGGAAAGATTGACAATGGTAACAGATACATAAATAGAAGAGTAATAGATGATACATACATCTGAAACAATTATTATTGCTTAATAAATCTTGCAAACTTCACAGCTACTTTCAGTTATTTCTATTTTAGCTTTGTGTAGTGGAATACAATTTTATAGTAAAATTATTGATACTTCTGTTACAAATACAAATTTGATCTTATTATATAATAGTTTCAATTAGTAACCACCAAGTCAGTTGTTTATTACATAATGGTTTTAATTAGTAACAACCAAAACAGTTGTATTTGCTTTAATGCTGATGATTATGTATGAGAAGTTCTTTATAATATAGTAGAATGGGACCATGGTCTGTATTCTGTCAATCCTATATTAAATTAATGCTGATTGGCCAGTAGCCAGGCAGGAAGTATAGGTGGGACAACCAGACAGGAAGCAGAGGGGGGTCAATGAGAACAGGAGAATTCTGGGAAGAGGATGCAGTCTTGGCCTAGCCACAGAAGAAGCAAGATGTGACTGCTTCACTGAAAAAGGTACTTAGCCATGTGGCTAACATAGACAAGAATAATGGGCTAATATATGTTATATGAGTTAATACGAAGCCTAAGCTAATAGGCCAATCAGTTGATAGTTAATGTAGACCTCTGTGTGATTTCTTTGGGATTTATTGATTTTGGGAACCAGGAAGTACAGAAACATCAGTCAACAATATAGACATAAAACCTTAGTCTAAAAATATTTTTAATTACAGTAGCTTATTTACTATAGAAAGGAAAGTTGTCTTCCTTTATTAAAAAGAGTTATAACTTGGTTTTCCAAAAATATATCTTGCTAAATCCTACTGCCATTTTTGTAAACACTTGAAAAAACCTACTAGGAAAATGTCACATAGTATAGGGAAAAATACATAATTGATATAGATATGACCAGAAACATTCTATCTAAATCTTTGTGCATACCTGATGAAATAAGCATATTTTCCGTATAAGGACAATTTATTTCTGTGAGGAAAGTCATGAAACTTTCTATGTTAGAGAACTCCTTGACCCAGAACAATTCATTTCTGTATACAAGGGGACAATAATTTTATTTATTCTTGCTGTAATCACTAGGATGAATAACAAAGGATTAATTCAAAAGGCCTTGGAGCATAAGAAAGCTCTTTGTTAAAGGGTTTATTTCAGTACTGTTTACTTTCTGCTGACCCTTTATAAACCTCATGAGCTTTATAAATCTTCTTTTCCTCCACTCAATCATTGCTTTATACAGTAGAACATTTTAAGAGGAAATTGATGCCTGTTTTCCACTGGCTTTATTAAAGACAAGAATGAACAAGCTAAGAAATAGAAATGAATGCCCACCTTTCTGTAATTAAGTTGTTTTTTTATTTTTAGATTTTTTTGAATAAGAAATTGGTCTTAGAAAAAGGATAAATGGAGAATAACAGACTACTTCCCAGCACCTGAGAAGTTCAGTGCTGGTCCTTAATTCTTCTCTTAACACTAGGACAAAATGTCTGACACAAACAGCTAAAGAAAGGAATGAGTAAATTGGATCGTACAGAATTATTTCCATCACAAGACTGAGTTGTTCCTTCTATTGAAGAGGAATATGGGGTGGGAGTTATTCACATAGTAGAAGATAAGAAGGAACTTGATTAGTAAATGGATATGTGTGATAATCAAAAGTCCAGATCTTTGGGATATACTTCCACCTGACATGTCCCACTTTTAAAAACCCACAGAATTCAAAATAAAAATAGAATGGGATCAAAGAGCTCCAAATGTGAGCTTGTGCATTACACAGACTCCTACAGAGGCAGAGTCTTTCCACTATCCCATGTTGCATTAGTCTGTGCACTCCAAGCTTTAAATACCTGATGTGGGATTTCTCTCTGTATGTTATGAATGTGTTTTGTTACCTGTAGTTAATAAAGAAGCTGCTTTGGGACAATGACAGCATGGAATACAGCAAGGAGGGATTTCCAAGCACAGATAGAGGAGAAAAGAAGGCAAAGTAAGAGAGACACTATGTAGCTGTCAAAGGAGACAGATATCAGCCATCAGCCAAAAACTTACTGTAGGCCACAGTCTCATAATGATCTACAAATAAATAGAATGAGTTAATTTAAGATGTAAGAGATATCTAGGAATACGTATAAGCTATTGACAAAACAATGTTGTAATTAATGCAGTTTCTGTGCTATTATTTTGGGTCTGGGTGGAAGGGAACAAAGGAATAGTCTCCTAATACAAAATGTCATGTCAATTTGGAGCAACTACATCCACTTAAAACCTGAGAGAGCTTGGGAAGGAATTCCAGACCAAAAAAATCAGAGTTAGGCTCTACTTCACGGTAGCAGTGTTTTCTCAGTAAGCTCTGTTTGCTAGAAGCAAGCAGAGGCATGATTCCTTTAAGAGCAGTCTTCCTGACTCAGAGGAGAAGCAAAAACTGTGTGGTACCTTTTAGAAGGTCTTCTGATTCCTGCTAGTTCCACAAACAGCTCGGGCTCTTTCGGGAGACTGAGATTTAAATGGGTTTGTGAGCAGCATGCTATAAGTTACTTGGTGGTAGCATGGGCCAATTGCTTACCAGAGTGGAGGTGGTGAACATGGCTCCTACATAGAGGTCCCAGATCTGGCAGTAAAGGTATTCTGCCATATTGAAAGGATGAGAGAGGCAAGACTAGCATCCAGGGCCAATACAAATATACTTACCATTTTAAAATGCTTCTTGACAGAAAAGGTTTATAGATAGGCAATAAATACAGATTCAGACAAAAAATAAATCTCTGAACTGGTCACAGTATGTTTTTAAAATGTACGTAGGCTTCAGAGAGATAGGATAAAAGAGTATAAACAGTTTTTAAAAGATGTAAAGTCTTTAAGGAGACACTAAAAGTAATACAAAAAGAGTTCAGACAGTCGTAGATTAAAGGAGTAAAGAAAAATAAGTCACATAAAGATGGAATATATACAGAAAATCTATATTGTGTGTAATAATGTGTTTTCTTTGAATTCTTTGAATTCTGCAAAGAAATATTTGATTCTGGGCATATATATATATATATATATATATATGTGTGTGTGTGTGTGTGTGTGTGTGTGTATGTATGTATGTATGTATGTATCTTGACTACCTATATATAGGTATCTTGACTTCAAAATCAGCATGTCTAAGGACATGCTGATGTGGAAAAGAGGTTTTCCTTTTCTTTCCCCAGAGATTAGGAAGCTATGAATTCCTTATCGGCTAATATGGCTTGAACAAACAAGACCACCTGAAGCAATGGCACAGATGGTCTAAAATACATGACAGCATTGCTGGCAGAGGTAGGCCTATCACATAGGATACCCCATGAAGTACCTGATTAACAGCACCCCCAATCAACAGGAAATAGCCATGAGAACAACATCCACATTTCCTAAATGATTATTCATACATGTTTGGTTGCATTTAAAGAGGGATATGCTACGGAGATGAATACTTTTTATTGGTATGGATCTTTGTCTATTTATACAAATTTAAGGTCATTTTTATATGTATTTTTGCTCTTGTTATGCTATTGTGTTTGTACAACTCATTTTAAAAGGTAAGGTTATGAAATACAGATTAATAGATAGTCATTTACAGTAGTCAAACTTGTATTCATGTTAGTTAGGTTTTCTACATGAGATATATTTCAGAAGGAGAGGTATTCTTCAAATTTTTCAAAGATGTATAGAATATGGTATTAAAATATTTTAAGAACTTAAATTTTTGTCAACAGTGAGACATGTCTGCTTCTGGCAACACCAATTACTTCAGATCAATTACTTCAGAGAGGTTGATGGGCGTTATGGAAACTCATTATGGAATTTGCCTTCAATGTGCCAAGGCAGCCATTTTGGCAAGAAACTGCTCTTGCTTGGACTGTTTAATGGTATGTTGCATGAACTGGACATGCAGGACCCCATAAATGTGACTGCCAAACTTTCCAAAATATGGGATGGTATTTCAGGGTTCCTGCTTCACAGAAGAAACTGCCAGACTTTCTTCAGGACACAGAAGAAAGCAACTGATTAATAGATGTTCAAATTTCCAGATTTATGAAAGAGTCTACTGAATATTATGAGCATGAAGGCTGAAGATAGATGCCCCAATGTTACAGAAGAACTTTGGGTGACTCTCCAGATGCTTCTGCCAATTTTAGAGTTTTCAGAGTTGCTTATAATGCACTTCCTGTTTACTTAGGTAATATTATATCCTTCAGGAATCTTTGATGGAATTAAGAAAGATAGTTATAATTATAAAAGATAGGCAAGATATAAAACTTTAGACTCACAAAGGAGAGATGATTGAGTATTTTCCTTAATTTTCCATTTGTAAGTGGATTAAATGTTATAGCTATAATTCTTGCTTGATAACTTTTTTGTTGTATGTAATCTTGCTATGTTAAAGTTAAAACCTTCCTTTTTAATTATATAGAAAAGGGGAGATTATGTGGTATTCTCCTCTGCATTCTGTGAATGTGTTTTGCTACCAGTGGTTTACAGAATCTGTTTTGGGCCTATGGCAGGGAAGAGTAGAGCAAGGCAGGAATTCCAAGCAGAGATGTAGGAGAAAAGAAGACAGAGTCAGAGTGACACCATGTAACTGTCAAAGGAGACCGATGCCAGATGCCAGCCAGCCAGAATCTTACAGGTAGGCCACAACCTCATAGTGATTCGCAGATTAATAGAAATGGGTTAAGATGTAAGAGTTAACTATAAATATGCCTAAACTATTGGTCAAATAGTGTTGTAATTAGTATAGTTTCTGTGTGATTATTTGAGTCTGAGTAATCAGGAAACACACAAGCAACTTTAGTCTACAAATATCCATAGGTCACCACACATCATATGCCTTCTCACAATCTCTCAATTCTTGCTTAGTTTTTCTACCTTTTCATCAAGTTTATCACGGACATGGACTCCTTTTATCTTTCTAGATCTTACTTTCATAGTCCTACATACTAGTCTCCATTTTTTGATTAATTTGTTTTATTTCAATTTCTTTGACTAATGGGTTCATTTTTCTAAGTTTCTTCTTAATTCTTATTCTAGGGTGGGTCCATTTTGTAAAAAATAGTCAATTCTCACTTTCTCCTTTCTCACTGAAATCTAGTGCTTTTTTTTCTTTGTACATCAGCTATATAAATAATCACCAATAGGGTAAGTTGAAACAATACTAGTCTCTCAGAGTTAGAGTAAAACTTCTTTCCTCAGGGTCAGTAGGAATCAAATTCCCTGGTGAGTAGTACTATTCCCAGGCACTGGAGCATCTAACCTTTACTCTTTCAAATATTTACACTATTTGTATCATACTCCTTGGTTCTTAAATCCTTTCTTCACCTCTGGAGACAATAAAATACTTTCATGTTTTATTTCTTATATTTTTTCTCCATTTTGATTTTTACATCTCCCTCTCTCTCTATTACAGACACTTTTTATGAGATCTGTGGCTAACTCTGATAATCCAAAATGGTCTAGTGATCTTAAAATAATGAGCTTCTTTACACTTCCAAAGTCGTTTTTCTGAAAATGTAACTTTTACATGTTCTTGAAATTAGGAACTAGATATTTTTGTCAACCATTCTTATCCTTCTCTATCTAAGTAGGACTCACTATAAGAGAAAAATGAGCATAATGTGTTTCTTGCCTTGATGGTCCAAAAAAACCAAGAAATTTTTAGAAAATGGAAAGTCACATTAAAAAATTTGGTGGTGACCTTAGACAATTAACTCACATTTTAGAAGAAAGTAATACATGAAATATGTTGATGTCTAATCATTTTTAGTAAAACATGATTGGTTTGGTTATATGCTGATATTATTCCTTTTTCATTACTTTTAGATAAATGCAAAGTATTACCAGTATTCTAATGGCCAACTATATTTATTATGCCCTTATTAATAGTTGTTTACTTGAAAAAGTTTCCAAAACTTGTGCCCCAAATCCTGTTTTGAGTTTTGATTTAAGATAGTGTAGTGAGATCAAAATGATGATTTTATGATATGTCAAAATTTCCTGAGTATCACCTGGATATTCTACTGCAAGGTATCAATGTTTTACATTTCAAAGTTTAAATGAATAGGTTTTAGTAGTCTAATGATGAATACAACTAACTTTCTATACCATTTCAAAATACTCCTCATAATGATAAAATTATTATGCCATTATAATTTATTAAAATATTTTCTCTGTAACCTGTAGGTGAGATTTCTGCCCTTTCAATCATGTCTGTCAAGTGATCCAGCTCACAAATAATCACACAGAGACTTTTTATTAATTTTAAATTCTCATCCAATAACTTAGCCTTGTAATTAACTACCTGTTGCATCTTAACTTAACCTATATTGGTTTTCTATGCTTTGTCATGTGGTCATAGCTTTTTTCTGCACAACACGTTCATTTCCCGAATCTACTGTGTCTTCATTCCTTCTTCTTCTGGCTGGTGAACTTTTGTGACTCTGTCCTTCTTCCCAGTGTTCTCTTAATTTGGCTCTGCTGCTTAACCTCTGTCTGTCTACCTATTGAACAGTCATCTCTTTATTGAACCAATGAAGAGTAATGCATATTTACAGCGTGGAAAATGGATTATTCTATAGCATTACCCTATTGTAATAATTTGAATGTATTTAGCCCTAGAATCTCAAAAAGAATTGCACTATTAGGAGGTGTGACTTTGTTGGAGAGGATATGGCTTTGTTGGAGGAAGTGTGCTACTGTGGGGATGGGCTTTGAGCTTATCTGTGCTCAGAATACCACCCAGTATCTCAGTTAACTTCTTGTTACTTGCAAGATGTAGGACTCTCAGCTACTACTCCAGCATCTCATCTGCCATCAAGCCACCATGCTCCCAGTCATGAAGATAATGGACTGAACCTCTAAAAATATAAGCAAGGAACACCAATTAAATGTTTGCTTTAGAAGATTTGCCATTGTCATGGTATCTCTTCCCAGTATTAGGAACCTGAACCTAAGACAGCTAGCATTAAGAATCTGAACTAAGGCACCTATGAAGTTGCAATCCAACGTATTGATACTGTCATTCCTATTATTATTTGAATATTAGTTGAACAATCACAAAGGAAAAACAATATTGTTAATACTCAATAGTGTATGATGCTTTCATTTCCCTTCAACAATGTTATGACAGTAGTCAGCAAATTATGACCTGACATTTATTAGAGTACAGAAAATAATTTCCACTTCCCTGAAATCCCAGCACTGTGGACAAAACATCTGAGCAAAAATCATGCTGGCCATAACTTTAAAAACAATGTGTGTTGAATCAGATTTAGTAATTTCTACCTTGTAAAAAATAGACAATTTTTAACCAGTATTTTGGATACAAAAACATTATCATTGTCATGAGAAAAGGGATGTTTAAGAACAGTGTAAATTAAGTCATTACAGTATATCATAGCAGTTAGCAATTTGAAAAAAAATAATAGATGTTAACCTGAACAGCAGTAAAATAGAAACGAATATGACCATTCATACTACGAATATAACAAATTTATAATGCTTTTCAGACTATAATATACATAACAATCTTTTTAGAGAAAAAGAATTAAGTGTTGCCTCGAACTGTGGGCAGTACCACTGTGTGCTGTTAGTTCTGAGTATTATAAGAAAGCTGACTTAGCACACCATGGAGCGCAAGCCTAGAAGTTGCATTCCTCCATGGCATTTGCTTCTGATTCTGCCTTCAGGTTTCTATTTTGGATTCCTGCTTCAACTTCCCTGAAAGACGTACTTTATGTTGTAGGATGAAATAATTATTCCCTCCCAAATTCGCTTTTAGTATTTTTTTTTATACCACAACAATAAAGACCCTAACTAAGAAAAAGAGACATACTATAGTTTGTTGTTCTTTAATTTTAATTTTAACTAATAAAATAATTGATTGTTTGAGGCATTTTCACGGATTGTTTTGTTGAAAATTCTCATCTACCCCCTTAAAGACTTAATAGAATATTATAATTTCTCAACTTGGAGAAGAAATCCTGTCCAAAATGATCACTTTTTTCTGTTCATTTGTGCCTTCATCATAGATAAGCATACTACAGAGAAAGAATTATGGCCAAAAACTAAAGCCTAAACACACATAAGTAAAATGGTAAACTAAACATCACATTCAAAGGACATTTTAACCAACAATCTCTGCAAATTGTGCTCTCAGTCAGCAGTATCAGAGCAAAATCCCATTAGGAATCAAATTGATAAGACATTAAAACAGATTTGGTAGTTGAGATTACTGCTGAATTGGGATATGAAAACTAACTGTGCAATCTCAGATATTTCGAGTTTGTGTACATCTGCACACCTGGAATCAGAAAGCATTGAAATCTAGATACTGGAAATATGGTAAAAGTTTAGAGGACCCAATGGGAATCCACACATAAAAGCACTCAATTTGGAAACCCTGTGGTTGTCTGTTGGCCTTCTTAGATATCTTTGTAGCTTTAAGAGATTATGATTAAGTAGGATTTTCCATGATAAATTTTAGCTCTTAAGCTTCAAAAATAAGGATGAAATATATATTTCTAACTGCCAAAAATAGCTGGCAATATAACACAATGCTTTCACTGTCAAAACTCCCATTTCTCTGTTAGGGAAAACAGATGATGGGAGTGTTTCACACTGAAGTACAGCAAAGCAGAGCCTTGCAGTCTTTCCAGAACCAGAGGACATTTTACAAAGATCTGTAACCTCAGGAAAATGGACTTTTGGCTAATAAACTTAATATTGGCTAAATAAACTAATACTTCATGGATAAACACATTAAATATATTTAATTTCTGTACAATTTAACAAGAACCATACAAGCGCCTTGTTAATCTCTCAAACAAATAGGATATGAAATTGTTTCTAAGTATATTTTATACAATTCTTACTTTTTAGGAATACTAATAATAGCATTTCTCCAAAGCCACACTTATATTGATGATTTCTTCCATAAGCATCCTCAGGAGATGCTGTCATGCTATGTGTCAGATAAAATATTATTGCACTGAATTTATTTCATGGTTTCTGAATTGTTAAAAGTGTAGATTTTGAAGTTGTCACTAGAACATAACTATTTTCCCAAATCCTTGACAATAATTATTTTCTAATGATGTATCAGGCTCCTAATACTCCTGTCTGTAGTGCTTTTCTTACCTTTTCTCCCAATGCTTTATGGTAAATTCTCTACAGCACTGTGTATGATTCAGGAAGAATAGGCATTATAGAAAATTTTGTGAGTAGCAAGGAAGGAACATGTCACCATCTGATTAACAATCACAGAACCACACAAACATCTTGAGAAATGTTCAAATGTGTACATGTGTACTGGGCATTTGATAAATTGACCTTACTTGCTTTTTCCTGCAGCCACACTCATCACCATAATTTTAATGTGGAAATTTCTCCTTTATATCAGAATCATGTGGTATGTTTAGATTAGGATGATAGAACTTAGTGCATTTAAATATCTAACAGAAACTAATGGCCAAGTCCCAATTATGTGACCAAAGAAATTTGGTTGAAACATTTGAAGACTGTTTACTCTTCTTGTCATCAGTACATTCTTCCACATATGTAAAGCATCTACTGGAATGGTCTCTGACACTCACACAGGAAATCATCTCAATGAATCATGGGTGATGAAATGACAGGATCTAAAATGGCCTGAGAAACATGCTTTTGAGTGGGTCTGAAGAAGGGAGGTCTGAGATGTATTAACAGGGTATGCCTTCATTTCTTTACATCCAAGGAAAAATCAGAATGCTTCGCTATTTGCCCTCCCTTCTTGTTGATGTATCTGTTGTTGTTGCTGCAGCTCCTTTGATAACATCAGTCTAGCTTCAATCACCAGCCAACAATGAGGACCCTAAGACAGACATACATAGATCTAATCTACATGGCAAGTAGAAAAAGCAAGATTTCCTGAGTAAATTGGGAGCATGGGGACCTTGGAAGAGGGTTGAAGGGAAGGAGAGAGGAAGGGAGGGGAGCAGAGAAAAATGTAGAGCTCAATAAAAATAAATAAAAAATATTCAAAAAAGAGAAATTACAAAGATTCCTCTCAAAACTTGATTTTGTACCAAAGCAAATTATTTCATGCTATTTACTTTTTTTTTACTACTAACAATAAAATGACAAGTTCTTTTCATTGTCTATTGGAGTAGAAAATGATCTCTAAATAGATTGTATGTATGAAAAATTCTGTTCACATGGATTGTCTTCTCACTAAATTATAGGTATACTCAAGAATGAAATTTTGTCCAGAAATCAGTCAAACTGATGTAAGTTCTGTCTTAACAGTGGACAGGTGCTGCCTGCATTCTCTTTGACATAATGTCGAATAAAGAAGTTTGAGAAACAGTACAGAAATAAGGTTAGGAAATTCTTGGTGGAAATTTCTGGCCATGAAGGTTATGCAGAGTAAAACCAGCACTAATGATCCCATCACCACAGTTAAAAAGTGAATCTAGGCTAAAATCCATCCATTCTCCTCATAACAGGTGTAAAATGGAATCTCAGATTTGTAATTTCTTGTTGATTCAGCTTAACATTTGCTAAATTGTTTAGGCAAATCTTGTTTTGAGCAATAAAGAAAGAAATAACTATCAGTCAAAAGTATTTGATTCATCCATTATGTAATTTAAGCTTAATTTCCTTATTCATTTTATTAATTTTTTTGATCATTAATTTTTTTTTTCATTTTTTGATCAGCTACAGACTTACTCTGTGTTCTTGTCCATTCAGTTGCTCTTTCGTTGAAGGCATGTCCTCAACTGGACATTGGAGAGCAAAGTCAACCTGAAGAAATCCAAATAGATCTATCCAGTCAAATACTTGTTCTCCAGTGTCTGTACTTTGATAGAAAAACTTAATCACTTTCATTCAAAAGCACCAACTGTTTCTAATTTTATGAAGTAGTACAGTCTTAGAGTGGAAGAAAATCCATTTGTTATGAAGATAATATCATCTGCCATTAGATTCACAAGCTTAGTCTCAGTGTCAACAAATCCAGTAGCTTTATCCCAGTTAGAGGGTTCAAGGTGAAGGATGAAATGAGGGACAGAAATGAATATAGGCTTAAAGGGCATCAGGGGAACATTGGAACTTCTGAATGGAACTTTTCCTGAAAGTTCCCAGTAGAATGTCAGCATAATTCAGCATCTTCCAAAAAAATGTGAGAATATTACAACTACCTTCATGGCACCTGCTAGTGGGAACTTCTAGCTGAGTAGTCTTTGAGTTATATTTACATGCAAATATTTTTATTTATCCACAACATATGAGAATATGCTTACAATGTTGAATAGAAAACAATGGAAATTTTAGAGATCAGAATTAGCCATTTTAATTAAAGTTTTATTATGACTTCTAATTTTTTGGCTAACATTCACTACAAAAATAATTAGAGTGAATTTCCCTAAGATTGCAGAAAATTCATAAAAATATCTATCTTTCATTATCTTAGAATTTTTAATAGTATGTAGAATTAATTCATCCCAATTGCTGTACTTTTCTTCAGTTGAATTAAAATGTAAGAAAAGAGTAACAGTTATTGGCCAATTAATTTATGTATTTTCTAGAATGAATTATAGTGAAATTGAGAAAAATTAACTCATGAAGTCAGAGAGGTTATGAACTATCACAGACACAAAATGGTCCATTAAGATAAACATACACAGCTGGAACTCTAAATAATTAGTGGTTGCCACTTAGTTTACTATTAAATACTTCTTAAGGGAATCACTTGTGATGAGATAAGTAGGCAAAATTTATTCACAAATTGCTATAGAAACACTGTTTTCCACTTATAAAATGTAGGCAGATCTAGTATTCATAGATCATGGAAACAAAATGAAATAACAATAACATGTGACCTTTTATCTATTATAATCTAGTTACTATTTAAAATATGAAAGTTGACATGAATTTTGAAATATTAGTTAAATATCCAAGAGTGAAACTTCTGGGTCATATGATAGATACGTGCTTAGCTTCCTTGAAACCTTGATACTGATTTCCTTAGTGGCTTTACTAGCTTACTTTCTTTACCTGTATTTGATTTTTCTTTTCGTAATGACTACTGTTACAACTGGGATGAAATAAAATCCCCAGTGCAGCTTCAGTTTCCATTTCTCAAAGGCTTGTGAAGTTGATGAGGAAGAGGAACAATTTGACAGGCCAGAATGATGAAGTAGAGAATAGTGGAGCATGAAGGAATATGCTCAATATAAAATATACACATGAAAATGATCCTATGTAAAAATACAATGTATTCTATATTCCTACAATTAAAATTTATTTTGAATATATGAATTTTGGAGCATGGAAAGTCATTTAGAGTTCTCTCTCTGGAAAAGAAAAACTACATTCTACCTCTCCTAACAATTATCTATTATCAATAGCTCATCAACTATAGGTATGATTTGTGACCTTCACCTCCCCAGGTGGGAAATATGGTTGGATTGATATTGTGTATGGAATTCTCAAACAAAATTTTAAAGGCATTCAAGCAAGTTTAGAGATGTATTAATAAATAGAACACCCTCTACATTTCCTAAATGAATGTAAACTAACATAGACAATATGGAAAATATTTTCAAATATATTTCTTAGCTAGTGCTAGGGTATCTATTGCTGCAATAAAGCACCATGATCAAAAAACACAAGGAAGAAAGAATTTATTCGGTTTATAATTCTATATCACTATGCTTCTTCAAAGGAAGCCAAGATAAGAACTCAAACATGGTAGGATCCTGGAGGCAGGAGCTGGTGCAGAGGTCATAGAAGGCTGGTGTTAACTGACTTGCTTCTCATAGCATGCTCAGATTACTTTCTTATGGAACCCAGCATTACTCTCCCAGGGATGATACTACCCAAACGGGCTAGGTTCTTCCCCACCAATCACTAATTTAAAAAATGCCTTACAGTCATACATTAACCTGATCTTAAGGGGGGTAACTTCTTAATTAAGATTCCCTCCTCTAAATATGAATTTAGCTTTCATCAAGTTGACATAAAACTATCCAGCACAATATATGTGCATAACTTGATAAAGCCTCCCATCCAATGTGTATATGTCCAAAAGAAATTGAGTCAATATTGAAGAGCTTTCTTCATTTTCATGTTAGCTTCAATATAATTTATAATGACAATGACATAGACCAAGTGTTCATTGAAAATGAGCATATAAAACACACACACACACACAAATATTGTTTGGCTTTCAAAATAACTGAAATATGATTATATGTAAAAATTCTGATGAACATGAAGAAGATATGCTAAGACAGACAGAGAAACACAAGTACTTCATGAATCTAAACAGTTCAAAGTAATTGAAACCAAAGTTGAATAGAATTTGGTTTAGACTGGTAAAGAGGAATAAAGGAATACTGAGTAGATTACAGTGAGAAAGCACAGTGTTTCAGTTGGAGAAGACGAACAACTCTAGAGATGTATTTTGCAACATAGTACTAGATTTATAAGAATAGCATGAAACTAAAAAAACACTAAATTATGTAAGATGACATACATTATAGCCTATTCCTTTTACTCATTTCACAGTGTATGTGGATATGTATATAATTTATAATTGTAAAGTTATATTTTTAAAAAGCTGAGAGTAGATAAAACCTCCATGAATTTTGGGATCATTTTACAATACGTAATCACACAAATGTTCTGATCAAAATTTAGTGCTAAGCTTCTAATTGGCAGCTTCAACTTCTAGCATGGGAATAATATGTGAGAACCACATGCACATCCATAAAATTAAATGTGAGGTATCTGAAAATTTGCTAAAACATCTTTTGAAGGTCCAATAATGGCAATTTAAGTTAAAATTAGTTGGGGTGAATCTGGGTGTCTTTAGCAGCACTCATTTGGGTTACATTGTGCAAAGCACCTGTATCCCCACACAACATGTACACTTTGCTGTGTAGTCAGCATCATGTCATGCAGTGTCACTGAAAGCAAACTGACAGTGCAGTTAAGGACAGAGACTTTTATGTTACAACTTGCAGTAGTTTTACTGGATATAGTTTTTTTTGTTCTTATCAGAAATATAATGTATTGATACAGGAAATCAGAAGACTATTAATTTTGAATTAATATTATCCTTCAATATATAAGTATAAAATTAGCCTGTCTTGTGTTGTAGTGTGTTAGAAAGTTTGATTTAAAATATTATTTGAATTTCTGACTTAAGATTCATAGAAAAATGATTAAATAGTCCTTGTCTTGGTATTAAAATAAAATTTCCAAAAGTTTATGGAATTATCTTAACATACTAGTGACATTGAATAAACATATTTAGAGAAATTATCATTTTATAACTGAGCTTTGTGTTGTGAAAAAAAGAAATTATCATTTTCAGCAGTAGTCTTTATAAAATGAAAGTGTAGATTTAATCTAAAATGCATTGAGCATTATCTTTTATAGTATCAAAAATTCAAATATTTAATTCTGTAAATTAATGAAAATAAACAAGCATATTCATTTCATTAGTGTGTAAGTTTGCTCTCATTGTTGATTTTCTTTAAGAAAAATATTATATTCCATTTTACAGAGGGCTAACATAGTTTTAGTAAGCCATTATTCAAATTATCATTCTTATCCTATTTATTCTATAAATTTTACATAAACAAAATAATGAAGCACAAAATTAAGGTCAGTTATATTTTTAAGTTTTAATTCTTATTTGTATTTCATGAAAAATATTTAGGAATTATTCTGCCGTTGAAATTTCATTTTAGTTTTTCAAAAGTAAGTATATCTTTTGTTTTTCATTATATTACAATATTTTTCAGATACTAAGCCAAAGATAATGTTCAAAATTTTATACCACGTTCCTAAAAAAATCAAATTTGATTCATAAAGAAAAACAAAATAATGAAATTATAATATTAATAGGCAAATGCAAGTTGAAGTGAAATATTAATTCGTTGAATAAACACTGTCATGGGGAAATCAAACAGTTTCAATTTGATATTTTGTCCACTGGTTTGTGAATCCAACAATGACTGGCGCCTTTGCTCATTTCTACTGAACCCCACACATTGACCATATTAACTACCACATACTGATTCCTCCAACAAGTACACCTCCATATGTAGCAGAATCAGAAACCTAAATGTCTCTTTCCTTGGGCAAAAATAGAATTGGTGTGAATCATT
This sequence comes from Bramus lutescens, assembly GCA_001685075.1. NCBI lineage: Eukaryota > Metazoa > Chordata > Mammalia > Rodentia > Cricetidae > Bramus > Bramus lutescens. The sequence goes on along the minus strand of LOEQ01000427.1, from coordinate 27,335 downwards.
TGTTTTCCTGTCACAAAGACAATCCATTTTGAATCTACATTCTTAAGTGCATTAGATATCTTAAACATCTAGTCAATGAAAAGCTAAAAATGAAACATTTATTTCTGATATGTGATGTGGGATTCACTTCTATATGCTGTGGTTACCATTAATGAATAAAGGAACTACTTTGGGCCTATAGCAGAGCTACAGGGGAACAGAGCTAGGTGGGGAAAACTAAACAGAATGCTGAGAGAAAGGAGATAGACTCAGAGAGAAGCCATGTAGCCCCACCCAAGACAGACACTGACTGGAATCTTGCAGGTAAGCCACAGCCTCGTGGAAATACACAGATTACTTACTAGAAATGGGTAAAATTAAGATGTAAGAGTTAGCCAATAAGAAGCTAGAGCTAATGGGTCAAACACCATTTTAAATAATATAGTTTCTGTGTGGTTATTTTGCTTCTGGGTGTCTGGGATGAACAAGCAGCCTTTTCCTACAGGTGTGAAATTTGCTTTCTATGTCAATGTTACATTCAGGAATGAAAGGAAACATAATCATCATCTTGATGCAGTTTGATCAACTTGAGCCCAAATTTGAACTATCTCTTTCTCTCCTTGTGTTTTTCACCTATCTATAGGCTGTGGTTACCAGCTTGTTTGTCTTCTGTTATACGTGTCTGAAATGTCCTATACATGGCTAGTGTGTGTGTGTGTGTGTGTGTGTGTGTGTGTGTGAGTGTGTGTGTGTGCCTGCCTAGGCATGATTGTGGATCTGTCTATACCTATGCATTGTCCATGTGTGTGTATTTGTGAATGTGTGTGTGTCTGCATGTGCATATTTATGTGTCTATCCCTGCACAATGTGCCTGTGTATGATCTCTTTCTCTCTCTCCCTGTGTGTGTTTGCCTTTACCTGTTTGTGTGTACCTTTCACAGATTACATATTGTACATGCTTATGGTCTCTCTACTATTCTTACTCTCTTTTTCTACATGTCTGTGTGCCTTTCCCTAACAAAGGGCTTTTATCTGTATTTATTAAACAACACAGAAATACTAATACAGAGCAGAAATAAAGAAAATGTTTAATAGATATATTTAACATGATTTTAGAAGGAAAGAAGTTACTCTACACAGCCCAGTTGACAAAGAATAGCACTTGCAAACTATTGAACCTATCTACATGTTACTCCTAACCTTCATGAAATATTTAATTTATTTAAGGTTGCCTTCAACCTGTCAGCTGCTTTCAGCAAATGATTAATGCACCACACAAAAGCATTTGTCTATTTACCAGGGTAAGGAACTCAGAAAGGGACAAAGCATAAATTTGAAGCTTTGTATTTATGCAAAGTTGAAATGGCAGATAAACACAAGAAATCTAAGGCATAGAAAAATTATCTATATTTTTCTCTTAAAGGCAGATACAACTTTAATGGTTTGAGCACATAGTAGGAAGACAGGTTAGATACATGGTCCTATATGATCTCTAGACATATTGTTAATTTTGTGGCAAGGTCTTGCAAAAGTTTTAGTCTCTTGGAAGAAAAGCAACATATTTATTTCAGAAAACGTATCACCACATCAGACCTATGTCTTTATACTACAACATGTACCTTTACCTAAAGGTACGCTATCCCAAAGTGAACATCCTTTGTCCCAAAAATTCAATCCTGAATTATGGTGTTCAAACACTAAAAGAAGACATTTATTACTTAAGATTCTAACACAATGATTTAATAAATTTATTCTAATATGTTTTATCTACAGTTACCAGTGAAGATATTCTACTTTCAGTTCAATAGAATCTTAAATTTAAATGTCAATCATGACCAAGTTACACTGATTTGAATAACAAAATAAAAGTTCCTATTTTAATTAGCCCTGAGAACACTCCCTCATAAAGGGTAATGCTCATCATTATTGAAAGATCCAATTAACCAATGTATTTAGAAAGATACTAAGTGTAACAATCCTAGGTTTTTTTTTTTCCTTTTGACGTTGGTTTTATAATATGTTTTTCCAGGATCACAAAGATGTACTGTTTGGCAGACTGGAATAAGGCCCACCAACACTGTTAATGACCATCCACTCAGAAAGCCCAAATATCATTGCTGCTGAAGGGGTATGTGGCCTGAAGATGGATGAATCTCCAAGACAAACTCATCCCTGAAAACCATCACCAATGTCCTTAAATGGAAAAGTTACCCTATTTAATCCTCGAATGCAGGTGCCTTTCAATTATCCATCTTTCTACCATTAAGCAAGCAAACAAGTCATGTCACTGAGTTTAGAACTGACTACTGAAAATATAAGGAAAATGGGAGATATATAAATTAAGGTGTTTTTGTCTCAAAACTTACATGTTTTAACATGATAAACAATGAATAGAAGCCTTAGGTAGGGAATTGGTTATTAATATGTTCAATTAATTGTATTCATATTATTTAGTATGTTTTATAGCCTAATAAGTAATAGTTTTTTTATATATTTAAACAGTTTTATTATTGCTATTCTTGTTGTTGTTGTATTATGGAACTTGATCAACAGATCAACAGTTTAGAATAGTTGCTGCTCTCGTACAGGATACAAATTCTGTTCCCATCACTCAAGTAAGACAACTCACAACTACCTGTAACTCCATTCAAAGACACAGTTCCCATTAACATACATACATATAAGTAAAAACATTAAATAGTTAAATAAAAACTGTTACAGATAACTGGTATAGGAGGTTCTCTTCTGACTATGTGTTGCTTTCATTGGTTGAATAAAAAACTGCCTTGGCCTTTTGATAGGGCAGCACTTAGGTAGGCAGAGTAGACAGAATTGAATGCTGGGAAGAATGGCAGACAGAGAGCCACCATGGAGCTGCCAGGTCAAACATGCTGAATCTTTCCCAGTAAACCATGACCTCATGTTGACATACAGATTATTAGAAATGGGTTGAATCAAGATATGAGAGTTAGCCAATAAGAGGCTAGAACTAATGGGCCAGGCAGTGTTTAAATAAATACAGTTTCTGTGTGATTATTTCAGGTGTAAGCTAGCTGGGTGGCTGTTACGAAAAGCTGGCCCTCTTCTCTCTCCCTAGAACAGATAACTCGCTAAGCTCCTCATTAACACTTTAATTAGATGTGTTGCTTAGAACTTTTAGTAGACAAAAGCTCATTGAAAATGTATGGATTTGCATTATTTATAGCCAATAGACAACAAACAATTGATTAAAGTAAAGCATGGAAGCATTTATAGGTAATAATATTAAAATGAACAGTTTGGGTAAACATAATAATTTGTACTGCTTTTCCTTCACATTGACTCCTTAAGGAACAAAACAGGCTGAGACTCATGGCGTATATAAATGTCACTATAAGGAACTTAAGGCAGTAAGAGGGAAATATAGAGGCTGTCTGTTTTGGAGTTAAGTTAAACTCTATCTGTCCTGATCTAAAAATGTTTTGTCACTTTTGCTTTGTAAGTTCTATTTATACAGATGTCTTTGGGCATAAAGTGCTTTTTCTACAAGTCTAGTTGCCTCTTGTAAAACCTCCTTCTCTTGGTTCACTGACAGCTCATCCACTAGCTAATCTCAGTAGTTGACAAACATTAATGATTGAACCACATCCCTTCATTTCTCTCAGAATCCCAATATAATTTGTATTCAATACTCACTTTACAATTATTAGCTCATCCCCTCTCTCACAATCTCTTTTCATCCGTCAGCAATAAACTATGTGTCAAGAATCTAATCATTTGAACTAAGAAAGAGAGAGAAAAAATAGTTCACTGTAACTTGCCATCATTTAGCTAAATTTACTGTATAATATTTCCTAATTATCACATCCAACAATAAATTTCAATTTTACATATTGCTAATAATGGCTGAAAATTAGAATTATTTCTCATTCCATAATAACCAAAGATTTGTTGCATTTTTTCTATTATGCTTCTGTATATGAAGTCTGAAAATAAATCTCTAATAAAATAGCAGATTATAAACATTATAAGCAAAATATTCATTTATCATACCAAGATAACATTGTGTTTTGAAATATTGTAATGCTTCCATCAACATAGTACCCTATACTGCATAACATGACTGAAGTTACTTAAGGAGAATACAAATGTCATTACTATATTACTCCCTCTATTCATCATCTGATCTTTTGTCTAGTATTTCAAAGCAAAATTTTCTATTTTATATATTTCAAATAATTATAACACTAATGTAACCTCCAAGAATATATGATTTTTCTCTAACTGAGGCTGATAAAAATAAGTTACAAAACATAATGAGAAGTATGACTAAAATTTGCAGCTCTATCAATAGATTACTGTCTATATATGTATGTTTAAAATATGCACAAATATGTAGGCTGATAGCATATAGATGAAAATAAGCAGCATACTGTAATAAATGACTATAGCCAAACATTGTGAGATGTGTTTGTATTAGACCATAAGCTTTGTGGCAAGAAAAAATATTATACACAATTATTTCTCATTTTATAAGTTGTCATGTGAATGTTTGTAACAGAATAATTATTCCACTTTCTCAAAAAAAGTATATTATAATTGTTGGTACAATTAAAGTTATTAACCACCTAGATTGAGATAGGAAGATAATTCCAATTTTCTGGGTGTAATTATATTAAAATATGGGTCCTTACAGCATAAGGAGTCAGAAGACGCAGTGGAAGAGTGATTCAGTGAAAAGACTAGATCTGCTCTGCTGCCTTTAAAGATGGAGATGTCTACAGACAAAGAAATGAGGATGACCTTCAGACAGCAGGAGAGGCAAGGAAGCAGATTCTGTGCACAACCTGCAGAGGACTACAAGCTACAGACAGCTTATTTGTGTTTGGGAAGAGTGAAACACTAATAGAATTAATATTCTATTTTACAGAAGCCTCACATGTCTGTTTAAGATGATAAACAGAAAACAGATGAGAAACAAATAAATAAGACATAAAAAGTTCAACAGGCCACATTAACATAAGCATCTTGCAGCACTTACGACTTTCATGAATTGTGCTGAATTGGACTTCAGGGAAGTACGTCAGTATAAATTAGCAAGTTTCTGGTGCAGAACATAAGAAAATATTTTTTTTCCAGCAAAGGTCACTGACATCCTCGTCGGGTGGCAGAGTGGCTTAAATAATTTGTGTGGTTGCCATGTTTAATAAATTGATACTTTTTGTGCCCTATTCTCTCCCATTAACTCACTGGCAGCTTATAGTGTAGAGTAAATGAAGGTAAATGATTCACCAATCAAGCATGCCTGTGATTGGTAATTCCTAGCACTGTTGTTACCTGTTTAACACCTTGAACTACAGGTTTTTACCTAACCTTCAACTAACATCCCTAAAGAGAAATATTGGCCTCTAGAGTAGCTGTGATCACTGAGGGGAGACCCTCCTGTGATTGGACATATCATTCTTTTTAGAGTCAGAAAGGTAAAGGCCATCCAAAACTCACTTTAGAGACCAGCCACCACAACCTTCTGCTAATAAGGTAGTGTACAAGATCTTGGCTTATCTGCTCTTGATCTCCAGCATTGAAGAGGTAAAATTTTGAATAGGCTAAGGGCTCCTGCACCTCATGCAATTTATGATGAGTTAGGACTTTTATGTAATGAAATTGTTTGAGGTTCAACTGTGTCCCAATAAGTAAAGACAATAAACTCCTTGGCCCACTAAGCTGGACTTGGGAGAAGTCATTTCTGAGAGCCATCTGGAAAGCAGATATTTTTGTGGATTCCCTTCAGGAAAAGTCACATTATATCCACAATAAAAGAACTGTGAATTAATTAGCAAGAGTGCCAGTGGTGGGGGATGCATATGATTTTCCTAACTTAATAGAGAAAAACTACACTGTATTTATACTGTAGTTTGAATAAGAAGTAGTCAGGAAGGATTTTCATTAGTATAACAGTACAGACTTACTCTTATGAACATTGAGTCATGCTACAGTTTCATGTTTAAATGTCTTTGTAAGGTTGGGTCCCCGGCATAATGCTGTAGGGATATGGGAATCCTTCAATCATGCATTTTTTTTGCATGCTTCAGTTTCTGTCCACGAAATCATTGTTTTTTTATCATCATAGTATCATTCTGCAAACTAAGATATTTTGTCAGACAGCATAAAGAAGCCTAGTTAAACATGGGGATAGTACATTGCCATGTAGTTCCTCCATGAAACACTGCCAAAGGCCCAAATTAATTGATCCAAGTATTCTTGAGTTAAACCTTCAAAACCATGATTTCACAATAACCACCTATTTTAGTAAGTGAGTTTCTTTGGGCTTTATTAAAACAATGAAAGCAAAACACTAATATAATGATTTAAAATAGCACATGTTTCCTAACTATTAGTCACTAATCTGTAGATGATGAATCTCAGTAGGATAAGCTGGGTCTCTGTGATTTCTACAAGGTGACAAAGCATCAAACAGGCTTAACATTTCATCCAGAGGTTTGAGAAAGAAAATTAATTTCTGGAAGCACGTGTTTCCATAGCAGAGCTCAGTTCCATACTGTTGTATGACTGAATCATATTTTATTGTCTCTCAGTCAGCTTCTCAACTTCCACAGGATGACTTCCACTTTCAAACTGACATAGGCTACACTGAACCTTTATCATGGTTGTGACCCTCCAATAACCTACAGAGAAAAGACTCTGCTAACCAACCAATACTCATTCATATTAACTACACACAAATAATTAAGATACATAACAAGCTCTGAAAATATTTGCCCATGAAATATAACATCAGATACAAAATATTACCTTTAACAGAAATGCTGCAAGAAGCTGCTTGTTTTGTTCCTGGCTGCACAACCCTGAAATAACCACACAGAAACTGTATTAATTAAAACACTGCTTGGCCCATTAGCTTTAACTTCTTATTGGCTAACTTTCACATCTTAATTTAACTCATTTCTATCAATCTGTGTATTGCCACATGGCTGTGGCTTACTGGCAAAATTCCCAGTGTCTATCTCTGCAGGCTCCATGGCTTCTCCCTGACTCTACCCTTCTTTCTCCCAGCATTCAGTTTAGTCTCCTCCCCGACTAGCTCTGCTCTGCCCCACATTTCTCTGCTATAGGCTCAAAGAAGTTCTTTATTCATGTTAATCACAGATAGAGAGGGAAATCCCAGATTACAGAAATACCAATTTTATTAAAAAGTGGTATGCAATGCACATAAAGTTATAGCTATACTCCTCTTACCATAAATCGTGTGCTATATGCTAAACATTTATGACCTACCTTCATGTTCAGAAAATTGGGTGGGTACTTATAAGATAATTGGACTTTGAAGTTAATTAGTCCTCTCAAAAGAATACACAGAGCTCATTCCCAATGTATAGGCATAGCAATATCAGACTGGAATATTGGAAAAGCTCTCACCAGACTGAATTCAACACCAAAACAGTCTTGAATTACCCAATGTCCTGAACTATAAGAAACAAAATACCCATTCTTCTGCATTATGTTATCATGTTGCAAACTATGACACTATTGTTGTGGGAGACTGACAGTTCGTTCCATCCATGTTGCTCAGCCCCCAAATAATTATACAGAAAACATATTATTTGCAATACTGTTTGGCTAATAGCTTAAGCAAATTTCTAGCTTGCTCTTGTATCCTAAACTAACCCATCTTCATTAATCTGTGTATCACCATGTGCCTGTAGCCTACCAGAAAGTTTCGAGCTGGCAACTCGCATCTTTGTCCTCTGATGGCTCCATGGCTTCTCCTCAACTCCACCTTCTTTCTCCCAGCATTCTGCTTAGTTTTCCCACCTAACTCTAGTCTGCTAAGCCACTGGCCAAAACATCTTTATTCATTAATCAATGAAAGCAACACATACAGAAGGACTTCCCACAACACATTATTTCTAACAAAGGAAGTAATCCTGATGAAACACTGGAATGGTCTCTTGAATGTCTAGAGCCTAATAGAGCTTTAGTTTAGATTCCATGATGATCATGCAACTTTAGAATCTGGCATATTCTTTATCATCTGAAAATATTGATTGATACATTGTCACAGACAATCTGACAGTAAAAATATTTCTATTTCCAAAAATCTATTTGAAAACTTTTAACCTTTTATCTCCAGATTTTGACCTGGTGAGTCCATTTCAGATCCAGAAAGGTAGAAGTTTCTTATCAGGTGTCCAAGTAACAATTCCATCATACCTGGCATTAATAGCCATCTAATAATTTAGAATTCTTTGGCTCTTTCATGCAGGTTGACTTGTAGGTAAACAAGGAGTTATCAAACTGTGTTGCTTTCATTGGTTAATCAATGAAGAAACTGCTTAGCCTGATAGGGCAGAACTCAGATAGGCAGAGAAGACAGAACTGTATTCTGGGAGGAAGAAAGCAGCTGATAGAGCCAAGCCACCATGAAGCTGCCAGGTCAGATAAGCTGAATCTTTCCCAGTAAGCCACAACCTCGTGGTGACATACAGATTATTAGAAATGGGTTGAATCAAGATGTGAGAGTTAGCAAATAATAGGCTAGATCTTATAAGCCAAGCAGGAATTTAATTAATACAATTTATGTGTGATTATTTCGGATGTAAGCTAAATAGGCTGCTTGAACAAAAAGCAGGCACCCTCTCTCTCTTCAACACAAATAAATATATGAAACTATAAATGTAGCTATGTTTCACTTTTTAAAAGAAACATTTCTTATTTTCTTGTCAAACCCAGGTTTAAAAAAATACACTAACAGCATCATTCTACCATTGTAAAAGTAAAATCTTACATGTGTTACAATCTTCAGAAAGCTTGTTAAATTCATGAAATAACCATGACTATAATCTAGACATAAATTATTTGTCCTATGTACTGAACCAGAATAATCTACTACAAAATCTACCATAGGGAGAGATGAGGGAGGGTAAGGGAAGCAGAAAGGGAATTAGGGAGGGGGGAAGGAATCCCTGCAGATGTGGAATGAGAAGGTGAAAGAGGAGATAAGAAAAGAGGAGAGAAGAAGGGAGGGCAGGGGGCAGAAGTGGAAAGGAGGAGAGAAGAAGAGGGAAAATGAGAGGAGGAGGGGAGGAGAGAGGAGAGGAGAGGAGACGGAATAGTGAGAAAGGAGGGAAGACAGGGTACCTAAGGGGAGGTGAGAGGAGGAGAAAGGCAGAGAGGTGAAAGGACAGGGAAGGGAGAGAGACAGGAGGAAAAAATGGTAGAGGAGAGGGAAATTTTATATCAATACATAAGAAAAGAAGCATACCAATTTCAAAATATTTATACTTGTCAAAAATACATATTATTCTCTATAAACCTTTTCTTTTTCTAAAGTTCCCAAATCTACAAACACATTAGAAATGCATCCTAATTTTCCAAGAAATCACATGCTAAAATAAATAATATATAAAACCTCAAATCATGCCATTTTATTTTTTATTATGGAATTATTACCAAACATATAATATATAATATTTATTATACTATGTTACATTTTTAAACATAAGGCCTGAGCCTTTTTTCCAGCTCTACAATTTGTTACTACTTATATGATATCAAGTGATTTTAATAATAAATGGCAATACTCCTTTCAAAGCAGTAAATGTTGTTAATAATATGTGTGATTTGTGCTTGAGTGCTACAATAGTATAGAAATTAATGAATTATTTGATAGCATGTCTCAATACTATAAGTTTTTGCTGCATAAAAGTTTGCTAGTGAACATTAGTTAAAAACGGTTAGGTTAAAAACAAGTTGTCACTCATATTTTATATGAAATGGTTCTCTTTCTCTCTTCCTTTCTTCCTTCCTCCCTTCCTTCCTTCCTTCCTTCCTTCCTTCCTTCCT
>LOEQ01000427.1:6726-17507 GCA_001685075.1 Bramus lutescens | reverse complement strand
CTTCCTTCCTTCCTTCCTTCCTTCCTTCCTTCCTTTCTTCCTTCCTTCCTTTCTGTTGCCTTTCAAAAAAAACCAGTTCATGTACCATGGATAAATCCTGGTCCCACTACTAGGAGCCTCTCAAACAAACCAAGCCATACAACTCTTACCCACATGCAGAGGGCCTTGTTCTGTTCCATTCAGGTTTCCTAGTCAGTACAGAATCATTGAGCTCCCAGGAACTCTGACTAGCTGTCTCTGTGGGTTCCTCGATCATGATAATGACTGCCCTGGCCTTGCTACTTTGCTCATATAATTCCATCTTCCTCTCTTCAACTGGACTCCTGAAGTTAGGCATGGTGCTTGATTGTGGATCTCTGCATCTGTTTCCATCAGCTACTGGATGAAGGTAATATATTTAAATGGTTCTTAATCTAAACATTAGCTTGCTGTTTTGTCTCTTTTAGTTGGCTGCTAGTGTGATCCATGAATAAAATTATGGAATTTCAGATGTCTTAAAGAACTTTGTTTTATTAGCCTCATTGAATTATTAGTTTGCCCTAACAGATGAGATACATGTTCCTTATTTTTTCCCTACTAATAGGCAAGTAGACTGGGGATTAAAGGAGTTTAATCTTATCAATTATTAATTTATAAAATAACATTAGTCATAAATGCTCTTATGGCCAAGGGAAATCTCACTACTTACTCTACAAAAAAAATTACTATAAATACATGCATTACATATTTATATATATTATATATGTTTATATATGCATGCATGTTATATGTATGGCAAATAAGATCATCACCAACCACATTAGAATAATGAGAAAAAATAGAAGCATATTTTAAGAATTCACATTAAACATGAGCATTTCCAATCATTACATCTAATTCTTACCCATAAACTCTTTCTTCCTGTTGGCACTCTTCAGTGATAAGGTACAGAGATACACTTTATGGATGCTATAAAGAACTGTGGAGAACAGATCTTCAAAGTCAGGCAAGTATGGACCCCAGACTCCAATCTACTCAAATATCCATGACAACTTCTTTAATAAGTTTAAACCCTCCCTCTTTCTCTTATTCATATAAGACTAAGAATAACAATTCCATTTTGAGGGATTTTTAAGAGTTTTAATTTTATTAGCTTATAAACATTCATGTTTCATTATCACATTTTTCCAATAAGATTTTTAGTTTTTGTACTACTTCTTTCTCTCATCATCTCATTTGTGTCCTCTCACCTGTAGGATCCTCCTTTTCAATTTTTTGTCACATGTCACAAAGTTCTACTCTCCAAAGCTGTTTATTGATATGCTTGACAGGTAGCAAAATATTCCATAGATGTGACTTTCCTTTGTTTTATTATTGTTAAAATGAAAGATTAATGAAGTATAAATAAGATCAATTGAAGGAACATCAAAAGCTTATGTGTTTGACGTCTTTTAACTGCCAATTTTTTGGGCCATTAGGTTCAAAAATAAAGATTAAATCAGCCATACTTCACCTAAAAACAAAGTGGTGCTTTTATGGCCATTGTCAATTTCAGATACCTGTGTTTCACTTTATGATATTTGACAACATTTAAAAAAATGGTTATACTGGTATGTAACAGAAGGAAAACTTTAGGAAAAAGTTTACTTTCCTCATGCCTATTTTGTCTATATTATATTCTTCCTTGTATACATTTTTATATGAATGATGTTTAAGTTTTCCATGATGAACAATAGATTTTTCTAGAGAACCTTTTCTTGCAGTAATCTTTGAAGTTTCCAGGAAGAAGATGGGGCCCCACAGCAACAACTCCACCTAATTGAGATGACATCATGATGCTGAGAGCCAAGGTACACCATTTCAGCAGCTAATACCCCCCCCAAAAAAAAGAAGTGGAGTGGGACAATGGTCTGTATTCTGTCAATTATATTTTAAATAAACACTGATTGGCCAGTAGCCAGGCAGGAAGTATACTTGGGACAACCAGACAGGAAATAGAGGTGGGTCAATGAGAACAGGAGAATTCTGGGAAGAAGGAAGACCTAGTCTGCAGTCATGACCAAGCCACAGAAGAAGAAAGATGTGACTCCTTGCCAAATAATGTACTGAACCATGTGGCTAACATAGATAAGAATATAGGGTTAATATAAGTTGTAAGAGTTAATAAGAAGCCTGAGATAATGGGCAAATCAGTTTATGGTTAATGTAAACCTCTGTGTGATTTCTTTGGGACTTAAGAACTGTGGAAACCAGGCAGGACCGAAACGTCTGACAACATTATACCATGAGAATACAAAATGTGAATTTTAAGTTTTTAATTATTGTAACTATTAGTTACTTTTGAATCTGAAAGAGTAACACCATGCTTTCAAAATCAGAGATTTGAGTATGCAACCTCTAAGCAATTAAATGAGATTAGTTCTTGCATGCACTTAACAATTAACTTGTAAGGACAGTTCCCTGTGTGTTAAAATAGAAATTACAGTTCAGGCTATTTATAACTTTCAGCATATAGGTGTGAACAAACCAGATATATATACAATATCCTTATTGGGTTATGCTATTATGTCATTGGGACAAAAAGGATTTCAAATATTTTATTTAAATAAAATCAAACACAACCTTGGTGTCTTTTCCATAAATTGCAAGGAATTGCTGGAATGTTACTAGAATGTAGGAATGGCAATAAGACTTACAATTATTAGTAACTATGCCCTAATTAATAAGCATTTTTAAATTCAGAAAATATCCTATTCATTATAAATATCCATATTACCTTTTATGAATATTTATGAGTGTATACTAATAATACTTTTTCATCAAAAAGGTACAAGAAAGCATTCATTGAAAGTTTTGAGCTTAAAGTACAGTGAAACATCCTTTAAGTTACTATACTACTCTAAGAATGACAGGAAGAATATCAGCAAAGATCAAGTATCATGCTCAATGTGGGAAAGCTATATCCCCTGCAGACTAAAAAGCAATGCCTTCTAGGAACTGGTAAATAAAGTCTGTTGTCTGAGTTTCTGTACTGCTCAGTTACAGTAGTCATTAAGTGCCAAATAAATCCCACACAAACTGATTGGCCCATTAACTCAGGCTTCTTATTAACTCTTGTTACTTACATTATCCCATTATTCTTATCTGTGTTAGCCACATGGCTCAGTACCTTTTTCAGCACTGTAGTCACATCTTGCCTTTTTCTGTCTGGACAGGACTGCAGAGGGAGCTTCTCTCTTCCCAGAATTCTCCTGTTCTCATTGACCCACCTCTACCGCCTGTCTGGTTGTCCCGACTATAATTCCTGCCTGGCGACTGGCCAATCAACATGTATTTAAAACATAATTGATGGAATATAGACAATTGTCCTGCACCAAAAGTCAAGGTGTTTATCAAATATAGACAAATTACCATTTCTTCCAGGAAATAATAGGAATAGAGCATGCACTCTGTACCAGACTTTTCAGAATAAAAATATTCACTGAACTAATAAGGCCAGTTTTCCTTTTCCCTTGCTTTCAAAGCCTAGAAACTTCACAAATTTTATTTTAATGATACAATGAGAAGGTCTAACTAAAGTTAAGTGTGATGAACCTTAATCATAAGAGTAGGGAAGTGCAAGCCGGAGGATTGAGGTCAAGGCCATTGTGGGTACTTTATAACAGAAATGAAATCTTACATCTTCATTGGTTCATTTCATTCATGTGAAATTCATATGAATATTAATATAAGCTGTCATTGTGATAGTGTAGCCTGGAAACTACATAGAGTTTCTCTGTGAAATCTACACTGTCTTGGAGTTATCTGTAAAACTAAGATTTGCCTTTCTCTGTTACTCAAGTGCTGAGATTAAAGATCAAGATCAACTCATACTAGCATTAAATAAAGAATTAAGTATTAGAAGCCTGAATATATCTCCTGCACATTACAGCTTACCAAAAAGAAAGGCTTTATTACAAGTTGAGTATTGAAAAGGTATGCAAAGAACAAAACACAGCATGTTGTAATTAGAAGGCAAGTTGATGACTTATTGTTATGGTGTTTTATTACTCATGAATATGAATTGTAACAAAAATAACAGCTGTTCAACGAGTTATATTGAACAATGACACTAATGTACAGTATTTCAAAATATACTTTCTCAAAGTTTTTAAAATATTCATTAGATAAATGAAGTAAACTCGCTTGCTAAGAAATTACTAATTTCTTACATAGGGTATCAGCCAGTTCCTCTGAACATTGATACAACATAGAAAGGGACCAGCAAATGGAAATAAAAGCCAGCTAAGAAATAGATGCGCAAGACATCAAAAGAGTGACTTAGCATTAACTGGATAATTTCTAGGTATTACGGGATGGCAAAAATTAAATTACCATTAATTAAAGAAGATTAATTAATACATGTAAGCCTTTCAGTGGCAACATCAGAGAGGGTTTGTCTACATACTGGAGCCAAATGAGCGCTGGCAAAAGGCTTTTCCAGATCCAATTTAAAAGAGATTAAAATTAAGCCCTGATAAGTTGACCATTAAACTTACAAATAGAAAAAAAAGAGCAAAAATCTTTAGATGATCCCATCCCGACAAAAATCAGCTTTAACAATGAAATATTCATAATTACTAGAGCTAAATAAAAATTGGAAACTACATCTAACCATAAAAAACTCAAAAAACTCATAACATAGAAAAAATAAAAATGGTTAGCAGAAATAATCTTTCATCAGTGGTACTCTGTTCCACAACTTCAGAGATATAAAAGGAAATGAGAATAATGAGGAACTTAAGTATGAGAATATAAAAAATTAAAACTTTAATTAAAGATTACAATCTAGGTACTACAGGATCTTTAAATTTCGATTGGTCCTGGAACATATAAAAACCTTTATAAAAATAATACACAAAGAGTGAGCCAGCAAATGACAGTGATGTTGCTTCATGACTCCTGCTTGCCATGATTTCCTTTCTCATCTTCCCCCAGTGGCAGAGTGTGATTTGGACATGGAACACAAATAAATTATTTCATCTGCTTAACTGTGTGGGCTGAGAGGGTTCTACTCCATCAACAGTAATAAGTCTGGAATTTTTTAATGAGTTCTTCATAGAGAACAGAGATGTATTGACTACTCTGGAGACTGCGAAATCCAAGAGCATGAATATCATTTTTGTACTGTGATATTTCATGTTGAATGTTAAAGTAGTGAGAGAGGGTAGAGTCCAGACTAATCCTTTTTATTAGGAATCTACTCCTGTGATAGCTAGTCAAGTCTCCCACCAACGTGTCCATGAAAACATACTCTCATAATTGAGTCATTGCTTGGAGGTCAAGAATAATTCTATTTAATGTGAAATTTGAAGAAGGTAAATTCACAGAGTTGAGCATGAATGTATGCAGAACTGCAGCTTGCCTATACTGTCCATAGAATATCGGACATTGTCAAAATCTTTTGTGACTATGCTCACTTTTAAAAACGTTAACAATGTTCAATCACTTATTAAATTTCAATAATTTTTCTAATCTATTTTTAGATGGTGGCATTTTAGTTCTTTTCTCTCATACATCCAGACTGTGTGAAGGAGTTTTGCCTTCCCCGGAGCTTTTATGGTTGATGTTGATGGATTCAGTACAGACTGTCCAAGTCATTTTATCTTTACTTACAAAAGAAACCTACTGGGTGATGGAATGATGCTTTATAACTCTAACAGTGCACTTCATTTGTAGTTATTAAACACTCAGCAGGCTCCTCACCACTCTGACACTTGTTTCCTAGTCAAAGCTCCTGTCTGACATGGCACCACTGTGCAAGTGCCATTTGCTGAAATGAGAATTCAGCTGGGATAATTAATAAATGCCATGATGCTCTCAAACAAATGCACGATTTGGTTTGTGTGAAATAAAGTGAACAATCCAAGGACAATTAACATGACTTTCTTGCTTGGTACTTTAGAGGTTTCAAAGGCATAGGTGGTCATCTGGCCCTGTTGTTTAGTAATTATTTTACTTGAACACATGAAGCCTTTATGAAAAAGCCTTGAATTAGCATAGCCAGAGTATTAATAGATATTTCTACTAGGGAATGTTAATAATTATGTAAATATTCATTTTCCATACTTACCGTATCCATCAATGTATGTTTATATCTAACAATGAATGTATGAAATCTATCTAATCTCTATCAAAGTATAATTGCCAGATAAATTATAAGAAATTATTTACATAAGGAATCAAAGCTATGTACTGCTAAAATTTTCTGAGTTGTATTTATTCTAGTTAATATTAAAACAATAAAAGAATAAACATGTATTGATTTTTACAGAGATAACATTTTCTAAGAAAGTTTAAAACTAAGCTGAAATGGGATATTTATGAGTTTCAAGAAAAAATATGGTAGAAAATATAATTCAAGTGAACTAAAGATATTGAAAAATTATCATAAATATATAATAATTCCTTAAACACATTAGGAAATATGACTTTAGAAAATAAGTTCTATTATGCAGATATTGATAGTGACATGAGCATTAGTAGTAAAATTTCAGAAATTATGGCAGTATAAGGGTAACGTATAAAAGCTCACTTTCAGTTATTATTTTTAGTTGCTCACTTTCAAAGTTTTTTTTTTACCTACACCATCCTTTAAATAAACATTTGGAATGTATAAGGATGATATAGAGAGTCAAGTGAGGATAGCTGCACTTAATAAAGGAAAATACAGAACATGGTACTAAATGCATGACCCAAATTCACACAAATTGTACTGGGAAAGGAATAATCAATCATCATAAGAGAACAGCCAACATTAAAAACACTTATGAGAACTTATGCTGGAAAGAATGTGGGGTAAAGGGAACACTCTTGCATTGCAGGTGGGAGTACAAGCTGGTACAGCCCATTTGGATGTCAATGTGGTGATTTCTCAGAAAATTAGGAAACAATCTTCCTCAAGATCCAGTAATAGCGCTTTTGGGTTTATATTCAAATGATTCTCAATTGTGCCACAGAAACATGTTCTCGACTATGTTCATAACAGCATTGTTTGTCATAGGCAGAACCTGGAAACAACCTAAATGCCCCTCTGTAACATGAGGGACTGCTTGTTGGGGTTTCTGTCCTGCCCAGTTCCCACAGTCTTTAAGTCCCCCAAAAAATCACACAGAGTCTACATTAGATATAAACTGATTGGCCCATCAGCTCAGGCTTTGTTTTATCTCTTATACTTATTTTAACCCATTATTCTTATCTATGCAGTCACATGGCTCAGTACCTTTTTCAGCGGAGTAAGGCACAGTTTCCTTCTTTGGTGTCTGGACAGGACTGGAGAGGATTGGTCTTGCTCCTTCCCAAAATTATCCTGTTCTCATTGACCCACCTCTATTTCCTGTCTGGTTGACCCACCTATACTTCCTGCCTGGCTACTAAACAATCAGAGTTTATTTAAAACATAATTGACACAATACATAATTGTACCACCACAACCCTCGACTGTAGAATAGATGAGGAAAATGTGGTAGATGTACACAATGGAGTACTACATAGCAGATAAAAATAATGATGACATCTTGAAATTTTCAGGCAAATGGGTGGATCCAGAAAACATCATATTGAATGAGGTAACACAGACCTAAAAAGACAAATATTATATGTACTCACTTATCAATGGTTTTTAGACATAATGCAAAGAAAACCAGCCTATAATTCACAATCCCAGAGAACCTAGACAACAATGAGGACTATAAGAGAGACATACATAGATCTAAACTACATGGGAAGTAGAAAAAGACAAGATCTCCTGAGGAAATTGGGAGCCTGGGGACTATGGGAGAGGGTTGCAAGGGAAGAGATAGGAAAAGAGGGGAGCAGAGAAAAATGTATAGCTTAAGAAAATCAAGTAAAAAATCAAAAAAAACAAGCATTCAAAATAAATCAAAGAAATTTTTACACTTACAATCATATTTTCTTGTTTCTGTTAAGAGATTAAATCTTTTTAAAAACTAACTTACTTTTATGATAATAGAGTATCTATTACATAAATATGATTAAAGAATTTTGAAAACAATTTTAGTTTTACAGATTATGAGAAATAAAGTTAATTAGAACATTAAATCATTTTTATACAATTACTGAAATACATAAGTTATATGGCATTCATTTTATAAGAATTAAAACTAAAGTAATTACATTAAGACTATTTAATATTTGTTTAAGAAACTGAGACATATACCATGATTTGTATCATGTTGAAGTGGCTTCTATTTATGGCTTTTCCACTTTGCTTAAGCATCATACTTAAAGAAATAACAAAAATAATGTCTTTTTGTCAGTTTTTAACAGCAAAGTTCCAAGAATAGTTTAGTTAACTTAATACAGAGTCCAAATAGTAATTCAATTTCCTAAACTTTATCAGGAAAAAAAATAAGTAGTGGTTTGTGTACTCTGGAATTAATGTGAGTGGTGGTCCTTGTTAATCTAGCAAATTTTTCTGAACCAGCAGATGCCTACCTGAGATTATTTTCAAGGAAATGCATCCAACTCAGTAATTTTGATTATTTTCTATTTTCTACATTTTCATTATAGATATAATATGATAGAGATATACAGACAACAGACATGCACATGTTAAAAAGGGAATGAGTGGAATTAATTTCATGATTTCATCTACTCTGTAAATCATTGCCTTTTCTCACTTTGTCTACCATCTATTGTAATTCATTTTGTTAATTGTGGTCATTTTTAGTGGGATAAGATAAAAACTCAAAACTATGTTGATTTCTATTTCCCTGATAATTTCTCTTTCCATATATAGATGGTGACATTATACTCAGCCATTTGTATTTCATCTTTTGAGAACCTGAATTAGATCTACACCCCATTTTTTTAATGTAATAGCTCTTTTCTTGGTATTAACTTATTTTAGCTATTTATATATTCTAGATATAAAACCTCCATTAGAGGTGTAATTGGTTGCTATTTTCTCAGTCTATAGACTTCCTCTTTGTTGGTATGATGGTGTCCTTTATCTTTCAGAGCATTTTCACTTCACAAGGCTCCATTTATTGTTGGTCTTAGTGCTTGTGCTATCATGGTCCTACTCAGAAATTTTTTGAGTACTACTCAGAAATTGTTCCCTTTGTTAGTAATTTAAGGCTCTTTTTGATCAGGTTCATGGCATCTGATCTTATTTTGAGGTCTTTGATCCATTTGAAGTTTAGTTTTATGCAAAGTTATGGATGTGGATTCATTTTCATTCTTCTACATGTGACCATCCAATTTGACCAGAACCATTTTTGAAAACACTAACTTTTTTCTTATTGTGCAGTTTTGTTGTATTTGTCAAAAATTCAAGTGCTCATAGAGGCAGGGCTACCAATCCGACAGAATTAATAGGGGGAGAAATTGAGAGAGAGAGAGAGAGAGAGAGAGAGACAGAGACAGAGAGACAGAGACAGAGACAGAGAGAGACAGAGGTTGGGAAGCACAGGGAGAAACAAAAAGGAAGAGAGGAGGATACGAGGGGCCAGCCACCTAGCCACAGAGCCCACCACAGATTAGAAGGAAGAAAGATATACAGAATAAAGTAAGATAAAAAGTCCAGAGGTCAAGGCATAGTTAAAGATAAACAGGATACTTTAGGTTAGAAAAGTTGACTTAAAATCAAGCCAAGCTAAGACTGGGTGGGCATGCTTAAGTAAGAATAAGAGTATGTGTATTTATTTGAGAGTTAGGTGGCAGGCCCCCCAAAAGTAAAACAAAACAAAGCAAAAAAGAAATCTATGCAAAATTTAAAGCGTATGATTTATAGGAATGTTTTTTTAGGTAATAAAATTCAAATACTTTCCAATCATGATTAAGCACAAATTCTTAATTAAATATTAACCTATTAAGTGTTCCCTGAATTTTTGCTTTCCTCTGTTTATAATGATTAATATATAAAAGATACAGAGTGGCTTTAAAAAGTACTCTGAGATGGATTTCAATGCACATTTTTTTATAAATTTATAAACTTTTGCAAATATATCATGACAGTGCTTCTAACACATCGATTTTATGGAGACATAAATCTTAGATTTTAAAATAGTTAACAAATGCATTGATCTTATAATGTGAAAATAATGCTGAGTTTGTCCCATGAATGCAATAAAAATATCAAAGCACTTTTTATTGATGAATTTGATGGCATTATTACATTTTAAGAATGAAGAAAATGATTAAATTTCATCTGGAGGCAGTTATTTTATAGATTTTAACTAGCTGTTCTACAGAATTCATAATGCACAAGAACTTGAGTTTAAGTATACCTAATTTTCTAGGGATTTACCATTTTATTTTTATATACTGCAGTAAAAATGTCTGTGTGCTTGAAAAACTTAGTCCATTCATTATATGAAAACATACCTTATGAAAAAGAGGTTTTGACAGAAGATATATTAATGAGAATATGGGAGTAGAACAATCATAACCAACTCCAACTGAAGCTTTTCACTGATTTCATATTAATTTAGTTATTTGAAAATAATTCATTATATTGATTATTAAATGTATAATCCAAAGATTCTAGCTGTAAGAAAACAATGAAAACAGAAAAGTGAGATATTCTATTACAATGTTTTCTTTGTAGATATCAATTGTTTAAAAACAAAAAAATACATATTTTAGTTTTGTAAGATCCCACATTTTAATAGCTGGTCTTTTTAATTATTAAAAATTAACACCTCCTCCCCTCCTCCCATTTCCTTCCCCTTTCCCCCAGTATTCCTCCTCCTCCCTCTCCACTCCAAAGAGCAGTCAGGGTTCCCTGCCCTGTGGGA